>JZKD02S1609972.1:92182-109350 GCA_000966675.3 Picea glauca
GGAAAGATATAAGTTTCATGGGTTCCACTCACACACAAATTGTGTCATCCCATTATATGGAGAATCTAATCCAGAAAGGAGCACTAGTGTATGTGAAACAATGCCAAGAAATGGAGTTATTAACTTTGGAAGTTGTTTACCCAAGTCATCAAGAGATCCAAAAATTAATCCAAAAATAAAAGAAGGTATTTGAAGACCTTCCCATGGAGCTACCACCAGAAAGGAAGAATGATAATATAATTAAAGTAAATCCAAGTTCAATTCCTACCAATGTTAAGCCTTACAAGTATTCACAACACCATAAAACATAAATTGAAATATTAACCCAATAATTACTGAGGTGTGGATTTATTATGGAAAGTTGAAGTCCTTATGCAGCACCAGTAGTATTAGTATGAAAGAAGGACGGGTCTTTCAGATTATGTATAGATCACAAAGGACTAAAAAACATTATTAAGAACAAATTTATCATTCCCTTCATAGATGAGATGATGGATGAACTTCATGGAGCAAACTATTTTTCAAAATTAGACTTGAGATCAAGCTACTATCAGATCAGAGTAATATTAGAAGATGTGGAAAAATCATCTGTTTGAACCCACAACGGACATTACAAATTCAAGGTAATTCCTTTTGTGCTAGCTAACACTCCAGCCACCTTTCAAGCAACCATGGACAATTTATTTCATCCCTATCTAAGTTTGTATTGTTTTTTTTATGACATTATCATATATAGTAATACTTGGGAGGAACATCTTGAACATTTGGAGAAATTACTATCTATTTTGAAGGAAAAACAATTCTATGCAAAGATGTCCAAATGCATGTTCGGTAAGGAAAAAGGCAATTATCTTGGTCACATGATATCCAGGGAAGGGGTCAAGGCAGATCCTGAAAAAATCAAGGCAACCTCAGAGTGGCCCAAACCAATACACATATCCAAATTAAGGGGATTTCTTGGACCAAGTAGATATTACTAAAGATTCATCTAGAATTATGCTCACATAACTACCCCTTTATCACATCTTTAAAAAAAGAATTCATTTTAGTGGAATGATGAAGCAGGAAGGTGTTTTGAAGTTTTGAAAAACATCATGTCCACAACACCTATATTGGCAACACCAAAATTTTCAAAACCTTTTTCTAAAAGAGTGAGATACTTTTGATTATAGGTTAGGAGCAATGTTAATGAAATATGGTCACTTGATAGTGTTTAAAAGTAGAAAACTTAATAAACTAGAACGTTTGAAGTCTACATATGATAAGGAAATGCTATCCATTATGCATGCCTTAGAAAAATGGCAACAATACCTCTTAGGAAGAAACTTTATGATACGCACATATCACAATAGTATTCAATATCCTCATCAACAAAAAACATCGTCGATGGAACAACATAAATGGATAGAAAAAATCGTCACCTCCGACATGGAAATACTACATAGAAAAGGGAAGGATCATGTAGTAGTTTATGAACTTTCAAGGAAGGATGAATAGATAATGTCATATTCAGTTTCAATTGTGATTCCTGGATGGTTGGATGAAATATGAGGTGAGTATGCCAAGGACCAAGAAACATGTGCCATAATCAACCATCCCAATCAAAATTCAAGATTTTAATGGAAGAACAATATCCTTTGGTACAAAGGAAGAACTTATTTAAACCCAACATCTAACTTCAAATCCAAGGTTATAAGTGTGTTCCATGACTTACCAGCTTTAGGACACATAAGTTTTTTCAAAAATTACTATAATTCACAATGGTCGTTGTTTTGGAAGGGGGTGCGTAAGGATATTCAAAAACACATAGAGGAATGTGACAAATGCCAAAGGAAGAAAAGTGAAAATGTTATGACTCCAAGGTTACTTTATACTCTACACATTCCAAACCAAAAATGGGACAAAATCTCCATGGATTTCATTGACCGGTTACCCATGTATGAAGGGAAGGACAAAATTTTTGTAGTGGTTGATCAATTAACCAAGTTCACACACTTCATGGGTGTGAAGAAAACAAACTCAACAAAACAAATTGTTGAAGTATTTTGCAAAAATATATACAAATTACATGGGTTTTTGTTGGATTTATGGGCTGACCCAGGTTCTACCTTAGTTCTCCAAAAAAACCCTTATCATCATCAACCCTTTTGGTAAACCAGAAGGCTACACCATGCACAGAGTGCACAATGCAGTCTCACCCGAGATGGTTTATGGGTGACTGGAGGACGCAAATGTATACAGTCATGGAAGGGATTGGGGGATTAGATTCCATGGCCTAAACATTCCCTTTTATACTTTCATCCTCCGTAATTTTCTTCCATGGATCTCGTCCACTCAATAATGTGCAGTTCAAGCTGACAACATAACCATTTGTTGGTTAGTTGGGCTGACTCAGGTTTTGATCTCAAATAGGTTTCCAAAAAAACCCTCAAAACTATCATCCCTCATGGTAAACCATAAGGCAACGTTGTGCATAGTGCACAATGTAGTCTCACCCGAGATATATTTATTGGGGACTTAAATACTCAAGTGTTTGTAGTATAAGAAGGAGTGGAGGTTGTGTTTAGATTCTCTCCCTTATACATCATCATTTATCATTCATCTACTTCTAGGATTCATTCATCATTGACTTATGCATTCATGTTGTTATAACTAGTTTTAACCATTCATTCTTTAATTCATGATTAAAAAAATGGTAAAGAATTCATTAAAAACACATAGAACACAATATTTTATCGTGATTCACCCCCTCCTGGGGCTACGTCCACAAAGATCTAGCTCTTCTTCTATTTTATTCATTCTATTGCAAAATCTATGTTGCACGCATTACATCTTCAAGATTACAATAAAAATGAGGGAAAGTACCCTCTGGGAGGCTGAATAGATCACACCAAGCTCCTCAGCATGTGACCTAACCCTAAAAAAATAGCTTATTCCACTCTACCACAATAACCATAAAAAACGCACGATAATCAATAACTTTTGAACGACCACCCTAGCAACAACCCTCACCTAGACCTACTAGGTATTTATTTATATTACCCTACTGGCTTATAGCCATTAAAATCTTTGTCAAAATCCCTAACCCTAACATGGTTAGGCCCGTCTACATGTGTGCCATGTTTCTTTTCCTCCTGTATGTTGCTTTTCCTTGTTTTTCTACATGTTGCTTTTCCTTGTTTTTCTGGATGTTTCTTTTATTCCTCCTAAGGTGCTCGGTCCAAAAATAGACCTTTTCTTCCAAAATTGGGTCTGCTCCCAAAATAGATCCTTCTTCCCAAAATAGGCATGCACCAACAAGACTCATTGACTACATAAGTTTTGAAACTATTAAAAAAGGAGTGATAAATTAAAGCACTTCAACATAACATATAATCTAGCATAACATATAATCATATTGAGTCAAAATTGGTAATATGGTCAAGTGAGAATTCCACAAAGGTTTTTGTACCCATCCTCATTGGTCCTTTGGGGATTCTAGGAACCTCCTTCTAGCGATTGATCTACCATCCATCCAACAATTTGGAGGAAGGGGGATCAAACTTGCTTTTATAAGCCTCACCAATCAAACATAGTAATGGGTCTTGCTAATTCCAATTTATTTTATTTTTTGTGTTGAACATCCCTTTGAAGTTGAGTCTTCACTATTAAAAAAATTCATTAAGATTAGTGTAAGGTCACCATACTATTTTGGTTGAATTTTTTAATTTTTCTATAATAAACTATCTCATTAACATCTTGATAAAGATCCTATTTTGAGAAAAGAATAGACATTTCTATCTTAGGCCTTTCCTTGGACAAATATTTGAGAATTTCTTAAGAGGGGGAGTTGTACTTAAAACTTGATCTAATATTTGGCTCTCCCTTTGAAAAACAATTTCAATATGGATTTATTCATTCGCCCATGAAAAATGGAAGTGTCATATTGGTTTGTATTCTCTAAATTATAATAATTGTATATATCAATTATTCATGTTTCTTATAAATCTTCCTTGACATGATCTACTCTCTCCATAGGAGGTATATGTGGCCTTTCCCAATTAAAAATCCAAGATTTTCTCTCCCTTCCTCCCTTGGGTTGATAAAAAAAATAGCAACCACCCTTAACTATGTTATTCTCATCAATTGCTAGATGGTTATGCTTTCTTTTCTAGTAACGATTTAGAGAGGAACTTGTTTCGGTTTCTATCTACAAAATTATTTCATTAATACTGCATTTATCCACATCTAATTAGAAGTACTACACAATCTCCCCAATCGTTTTTGTTCATTTTACTAGAGCTAGACACATTAGATCCTTTATTCCTAACCTTGTGCTCTTCTTTGGAATTACAAACAATTTCTCAAGCTATTATCTTGTAGCATATAGTTGATATCTTGTTGAGCTTCAAAACATACAGAGATAAAATAAAAAATAAAAAAAATTGTAGCCTCAATTTTGGGGCATAAATAATAGAATACACATATGTAGGTAGTTGGGCTAAGGTAGAGTTCAACATTATCAATTAGTATGATCAATTCCAAAGTGTGGAAGGACAAGTTTTCAACGAACTCTATTTATTTTTTGAAGGAAGGGGTTTCACTTTCTTAGGGGGAACCTAACTATCAAAGGAATTCCCAAATATTTCAAAATTACATATGCCTCAAGTATTTGTATTTGAAGTCTCTATGTTATATCTAAGGATAAATTAATAAGGGAATCATTAAACTTAATTCTTAACTCTTAAAATCTCAATTTCTTCCCATGGCATTTGTAATGTACCTGGTCTCCCACCAAGTCTCGTTACAACCTTATTTATGCTATGATACCAATTTGTAACCTCCCCAGGCACCCAAGTAGGTCCACGTCACACAATAATATCCCAAGATACACTGCATAGATTCCACTCTATAACAAGTTTTCACAGTAACACTTGTAGTAACACTCTCAACCCAAACTTGGGTCGCACCACACAACTTAGATCAACGAAAGTAACCTTCTCGTTTTATTACAAACTTTAGAAGCGGAAATAACTCACTAATTGTGCACATCAACACACCAATCTATCAACATACTGCATGCACATCCATATAGGCATCATGCACCAACTTAGATTTCACCATGTGCGAAAACTAAAGTATTCATCCGCACACAAACAAATTTCATCCCTCTTAGTGCGTACAAGATGCAACTTCGTTCACTCGACTACTCAATCCTATTCTTGACAACTCATAACCAAAATCACTAGGTTAACTTGGCAGGAAAAACTAACCACATTGGTTATATCCAAGCATAGCTACAATACAATCTATATGAAACATACTTACAGGTGTAAGCATCATTAAACAAAAGTCTAATGACAATACATATACACAACATCATACAAGAATTAACCCATGTCAAACATAGATAAACAAGCACACAATAAACCATATAAACACATAAAGAACAATTATATTTATAAGTCACCCACTATGTCCTTGACTCAAATGTTCCTCCTAGCCATAGACATTGTTTCTCATAAGCTTTCACCAACAGGTCACCCCCAAGATGGGCTCAACTCCAGCAGGGAAACAAGATTCTAGGGACACACTAAGGTTTGTGACTCAAATTTTTTTCTCAATCCTAGGTGCCTGCTGTTGTAGCTAGCCCACAGTACCTAATTTCCCATGCACCTGTTACACTTAAGGAAGTGTGCCCCTTATCTACTCGTCAGTCCTTTGATTTCCCCACTTCCCTTCCCAGGGTTACCAAAAACATGACGAATAGGAATTCTCCGAACCCTGCAAATAATGCTCAACGCACCAGGGAAAAACTCTCACCAATGATCTCACCTAAAGAGTATGATCACAGTCTGACAACCACTTAACAATAGCCATTTTCTCATCCAGAGAGACTGCTCATGGTCTGTCAATCTGTCTCCTCGACAGTAACTCAAATTACAGTCCACCACTCCCTACAAGCTTCTTTATGAAGATAGAGTAATAATTGGATTTTCCATACAGTCCAACCCCCTTCTCCTCACGAGAGCTTGCCACCTCCATAATAATGCCATCCTCCTCCTCTCCAAAACACATCAAAGTCAACAATATATATTGCATCCTTACACTTGAAACTTGTCACTTCCAACAATATTTTTAAGCCACTTGGTGACATGTTCCCTATCCTCAGGAACTTAGAATAAAATAATATAACTGACATTTACAATTTTCCCAAAAAATTATAAAACATTTCCTAAGACTCACGAATCACCCCCTTTTCCCTTTTTCTATGGAGTAGGCCACCATATCTTTTTCTCTGAGTCAGATAGTGCGCAACGATCCAATATTGTGTTAATATTCAAGATTATGATTACATGGATAGGTGCACTGACCTATTTCATCTAGGATCACTGACCTCATAGTCACATAGGCTCTCTGGCCTCCATACATATCCAGTCACTCCCAAGCACTAACCCAATTGCACAACATAGTGCAATGTGCACACTTACCAAGGTGTGCACAACTCATTAAATGTGTGCACCATGTTCTTTGATAACGCTTCTTCGTACACTACTTTAATGTGCACAACCTAAAACTAGGTGTCCTTGGATGACTAGCCTAAATGTTCAATAAATTTACATTTGGTACCAATCGACTTAGGCTTAGGCTTCCTCATTATATGTCTATCCCATTAATATAGTTTTATTAACCAACCATTGGTTTTCTATATTCATGTTTTCATAGATCTAAATTTGTTCTTATCAAGAACTCAATGTAAGTAAGACATGAAAGGAAACAAGGAAAAAAATTAGCTTCTATGATAAAGAGGTAAGGAGATGAGGCATTTGTGTCATGATCTCTTAGTGTTTTAAAATATGTTTTAGGATTCCTATTAACTAAAAGACATATTTTTATTGTGTCCATTGTTAATTGAACAATAGAAGGTTACACGTATCCCCAATAAAATGTCATTTCACTTTCAATTATCATATGCACTTCCCATATCCAATTTCAATAAAGTGTCATTTCACTTTCAATTTTCATATGCACTTTCCATATCCAATTTCAATAACATCAATGGTGTATTTATTTTTTGTGATGAGTGTAGTGTATTACTACCATTGTGATCATATCCTATATCCATTTTCAAGAACATCATTGTGATGAGTGTACAATTTCTTCCCCACCATTGTCATCATCTCCAAAATTGTTATCATCTCCAAAATTGTTGTTAAGGTAGTTTATTTTTAACAAATGTAAAATGTAGTTTGATTTTGTGATATTGTATTTTCATGAATGACTACAATCTATGTGCCACTACTTTCANGGAAAGATATAAGTTTCATGGGTTCCACTCACACACAAATTGTGTCATCCCATTATATGGAGAATCTAATCCAGAAAGGAGCACTAGTGTATGTGAAACAATGCCAAGAAATGGAGTTATTAACTTTGGAAGTTGTTTACCCAAGTCATCAAGAGATCCAAAAATTAATCCAAAAATAAAAGAAGGTATTTGAAGACCTTCCCATGGAGCTACCACCAGAAAGGAAGAATGATAATATAATTAAAGTAAATCCAAGTTCAATTCCTACCAATGTTAAGCCTTACAAGTATTCACAACACCATAAAACATAAATTGAAATATTAACCCAATAATTACTGAGGTGTGGATTTATTATGGAAAGTTGAAGTCCTTATGCAGCACCAGTAGTATTAGTATGAAAGAAGGACGGGTCTTTCAGATTATGTATAGATCACAAAGGACTAAAAAACATTATTAAGAACAAATTTATCATTCCCTTCATAGATGAGATGATGGATGAACTTCATGGAGCAAACTATTTTTCAAAATTAGACTTGAGATCAAGCTACTATCAGATCAGAGTAATATTAGAAGATGTGGAAAAATCATCTGTTTGAACCCACAACGGACATTACAAATTCAAGGTAATTCCTTTTGTGCTAGCTAACACTCCAGCCACCTTTCAAGCAACCATGGACAATTTATTTCATCCCTATCTAAGTTTGTATTGTTTTTTTTATGACATTATCATATATAGTAATACTTGGGAGGAACATCTTGAACATTTGGAGAAATTACTATCTATTTTGAAGGAAAAACAATTCTATGCAAAGATGTCCAAATGCATGTTCGGTAAGGAAAAAGGCAATTATCTTGGTCACATGATATCCAGGGAAGGGGTCAAGGCAGATCCTGAAAAAATCAAGGCAACCTCAGAGTGGCCCAAACCAATACACATATCCAAATTAAGGGGATTTCTTGGACCAAGTAGATATTACTAAAGATTCATCTAGAATTATGCTCACATAACTACCCCTTTATCACATCTTTAAAAAAAGAATTCATTTTAGTGGAATGATGAAGCAGGAAGGTGTTTTGAAGTTTTGAAAAACATCATGTCCACAACACCTATATTGGCAACACCAAAATTTTCAAAACCTTTTTCTAAAAGAGTGAGATACTTTTGATTATAGGTTAGGAGCAATGTTAATGAAATATGGTCACTTGATAGTGTTTAAAAGTAGAAAACTTAATAAACTAGAACGTTTGAAGTCTACATATGATAAGGAAATGCTATCCATTATGCATGCCTTAGAAAAATGGCAACAATACCTCTTAGGAAGAAACTTTATGATACGCACATATCACAATAGTATTCAATATCCTCATCAACAAAAAACATCGTCGATGGAACAACATAAATGGATAGAAAAAATCGTCACCTCCGACATGGAAATACTACATAGAAAAGGGAAGGATCATGTAGTAGTTTATGAACTTTCAAGGAAGGATGAATAGATAATGTCATATTCAGTTTCAATTGTGATTCCTGGATGGTTGGATGAAATATGAGGTGAGTATGCCAAGGACCAAGAAACATGTGCCATAATCAACCATCCCAATCAAAATTCAAGATTTTAATGGAAGAACAATATCCTTTGGTACAAAGGAAGAACTTATTTAAACCCAACATCTAACTTCAAACCCAAGGTTATAAGTGAGTCCCGTGACTTACCAGCTTTAGGACACATAGGTTTTTTCAAAACTTACTATAATTCACAATGGTCCTTGTTTTGGAAGGGAGTGTGTAAGGATATTCAAAAACACGTAGAGGAATGTGACAAATGACAAAGGAAGAAAAGTGAAAATGTTATGACTCCAAGGTTACTTTATACTCTACACATTGCAAACCAAAAATGGGATGAAATCTCCATGGATTTCATTGACGGGTTACCCATGTATGAAGGGAAGGAATTTTTTTTTGTAGTGGTTGATCGATTAACCAAGTTCACACACTTCATGGGTGTGAAGAAAACAGACTCAACAAAACAAATTGCTGAAGTATTTTGCAAAAATATATACAAATTACATGGGTTTCTGTTGGACTTATGGGCTGACCCGGGTTCTACCTTAGTTCTCCAACAAAACCCTTATCATCATCGACCCTTTTGGTAAACCAAAAGGCTACACCATGCACAGAGTGCACAACACAGTCTCACTCGAGATGGTTTATGGGTGACTACAGGACGCAAATGTATGCAGTCATGGAAGGGTTTGGGGGATTAGATTCCATGGCCTAAACATTCCCTTTTATACTTTCATCCTTCGTAATTTTCTTCCACGGATCCCGTCCACTCAATCATGTGCAGTTCAAGCCGAAAACATAACCATTTGTTGGTTAGTTGGGCTGACTCAAGTTTTGATCTCAAATAGGTTTCCAAAAAAACCCTCAAAACTATCAGCCCTCATGGTAAACCATAAGGCAACGTTGTGCATAGTGCACAATGTAGTCTCACCTGAGATATATTTATTGGGGACTTGAATACTCAAGTGTTTGTAGTATAGGAAGGAGTGGAGGTTGTGTTTAGATTCTCTCCCTTATACATCATCATTTATCATTCATCTACTTCTAGGATTCATTCATCATTGACTTGTGCATTCATGTTGTTATAACTATTTTTAACCATTCATTCTTTAATTAATGATTTAAAAAATGGTAAAGAATTCATTAAAAACACATAGAACACAATATTTTACCACGATTCACCCCCTCCTGGGGTTACGTCCACAAAGATCTGGCTCTTCTACTATTTTATTCATTATGTTGCAAAATCTATGTTGCACGCATTACATCTTCAATATTACAATAAAAATGAGGGCAAGTACCCTCTGGGAGGCTGAATAGATCACACCAGGCTCCTCAACATGTGACCTAACCCTAAAAAAATAGCTTATTCCACTCTACCACAATAACCATAAAAAACGCACAATAATCAATAACTTTTGAATGACCACCCTAGCAACAACCCTCACCTAGACCTCCTAGGTATTTATTTATATTAACCTACTGGCTTATAGCCATTACAATCTTTGTCAAAATCCCTAACCCTAACATGGTTAGGCCCATCTACATGTGTGTCATGTTTCTTTTCCTCCTGCATGTTGCTTTTCCTTGTTTTTCTGGATGTTTCTTTTCTTCCTCCTAAGGTGCTCGGTCCAAAAATAGACCTTTTCTTCCAAAATTGGGTCTGCTCCCAAAATAGATCCTTCTTCCCAAAATAGGCATGCACTAACAAGACTCATTGACTACATAAGTTTTGAAAATATTAAAAAAGGAGTGATAAATTAAATCACTTCAACATAACATATAATCTAGCATAACAGATAATCATATTGAGTCAAAATTAGTAATATGCTCAAGTGAGAATTTCACAAAGGTTTTTGTACCCATCCTCATTATTCCTTTGGGGATTCTAGGAACCTCCTTCTAGTGATTGATCTACCATCCATCCAACAATTTGGAGGAAGGGGGATCAAACTTGCTTTTATAAGCCTCACCAATCAAACATAGTAATGGGTCTTGCTAATTCCAATTTATTTTAATTTTTGTGTTGAACATCCCTTTGAAGTTGAGTCTTCACTATAAAAAAAATTCATTAAGCTTAGTGTAAGGTCACCATACTATTTTGGTTGAATTTTTTAATTTTTCTATAATAAACTATCTCATTAACATCTTGATAAAGATCCTATTTTGAGAAAAGAATAGACATTTCTATCTTAGGCCTTTCCTTGGACAAATATTCGAGCGTTTCTTAAGAAGGGGAGTTGTACTTAAAACTTGATCTAATATTTGGCTCTCCCTTTGAAAAGCAATTTCAATATGGATTTATTCATTCGCCCATGAAAAATGGAAGTGTCATATTGGTTTGTATTCTCTAAATTATAATAATTGTATATATCAATTATTCATGTTTCCTCTAAATCTTCCTTGACATGATCCACTCTCTCCATAGGAGGTATATGTGGCCTTTCCCAATTAAAAATCCAAGATTTTCTCTCCCTTCCTCCCTTGGGTTGATAAAAAAAATAGCAACCACCCTTAATTATGTTATTCTCATCAATTTCTAGATGGTTATGCTTTCTTTTGCTAGTAACGATTTAGAGAGGAACTTGTTTCGGTTTCTATATACAAAATTATTTCATTAATACTACATTTATCCACATCTAATTAGAAGTACTACACAATCTCCCCAATCTTTTTTGTTCATTTTACTAGAGGTAGACACATTAGATCCTTTATTCCTAACCTTGTGCTTTTCTTTGGAATTACAAACAATTTCTCAAGCTATTATCTTGTAGCATATAGTTGATATCTTGTTGAGCTTCAAAACATACAGAGATAAAATAAATAAATAAAAATATTTGTAGCCTCAATTTTGGGGCATAAATAATAGAATACACATATGTAGGTAGTTGGGCCAAGGTAGAGATCAACATTATCAATTAGTATGATCAATTCCAAAGTGTGGAAGGATAAGTTTTCAACGAACTCTATTTATTTTTTGAAGGAAGGGGTCTCACATTCTTAGGGGGAACCTAACTATCAAAGGAATTCCCAAATATTTCAAAATTACATATGCCTCAAGTATTTGTATTTGAAGTTTCTATGTTATATCTAAGGATAAATTAATAAGGGAATCATTAAACTTAATTCTTAATTCTTAAAATCTCAATTTCTTCCCATCGCATTTGTAATGTACCCAGTCTCCCACCGAGTCTCGTTACCACCTTATTTATGCTCTGATACCAATTTGTAACCTCCCCAGGCACCCAAGCAGGTCCACGTCACACAATAATATCCCAAGATACACTGCATAGATTCTACTCTATAACAAGTTTGCGCAGTAACACTTGTAGTAACACTCTCAACCCAAACTTGAGTCGCACCACACAACTTAGATCAACGAAAGTAACCTTCTCTTTTTATTACAAACTTTAGAAGCGGAAATAACTCACTAACTGTGCACATCAACACACTAATCTATCAACATACTGCATGCACATCCATATAGGCATCATGCACCAACTTAGATTTCACCATGTGCGAAAACTAAAGTATTCATCCGCACACAAACAAATTTCATCCCTATTAGTGCGTACAAGTTGCAACTTCGTTCACTCGACTACTCAATCCTATTCTTGACGGCTCATAACCAAAATCACCAGGTTAACTTAGCAGGAAAAACTAACCACATTGGTTATATCCAAGCATAGCTACAATACAATCTATATGAATCATACTTATAGGTGCAAGCATCATTAAACAAAAGTCTAATGACAATACATATACACAACATCATACAAGAATTAACCGATGTCAAACATAGATAAACAAGCACACAGTAAACCATATAAACACATAAACAATTATATTTATAAGTCACCTACTATGTCCTTGACTCAAACGTTCCTCCTAGACATAGACATTGTTTCTCATAAGATTTCACCAACAGGTCACCCCCAAGATGGGCTCAAATCCACCAGGGAAACAAGATTCTAGGGACACACTAAGGTCTGTGACTCAACAAAATTTCTCAATCCTAGGTGCCCGTTGTTGCAGCTAGCCCACAGTACCTCATTTCCCATGCACTTGTTACACTCAAGGAAGTGTGCCCCTTATCTACTCATCAGTCCTTCGATTTCCCCACTTCCCTCCCCAGGGTTACCAAAAACATGACGAATAGGAATTCTCCGGACCCTGCATATAATGCTCAGCGCACCAGGGAAAAACTCTCACCAATGATCTCACCTAAAGAGTATGCTCATGGTCTGACAACCACTTAACAATAGCCATTTTCTCATCCAGAGAGACTGCTCATGGTCTGTCAATCTGTCTCCTCGACAGTAACTCAAATTACAGTCCACCACTCCTTACAAGCTTCTTTATGAAGATAGAGTAATAATTGGATTTTCCATACAGTCCAACCCCCTTCTCCTCACGAGAGCTTGCCACCTCCATAATAAATCCATCCTCCTCCTCTCCAAAACACATCAAAGTTAACAATATATATTGCATTCCTTCCACTTGAAACTTGTCACTTGCAACAATATTTTTAAGCCACTTGGTGACACGTTCCCTATCCTCAGGAACTTAGGATAAAA
Organism: Picea glauca; assembly: GCA_000966675.3. NCBI lineage: Eukaryota > Viridiplantae > Streptophyta > Pinopsida > Pinales > Pinaceae > Picea > Picea glauca. The sequence continues at coordinate 105,612 of JZKD02S1609972.1, forward strand.
TAATATAACTGACATTTACAATTTTCCCAAAATATTATAAAACATTTCCTAAGACTTACGACTCACCCCCTTTTCCCTTTTTCTATGGAGTGGGCCACCATCTCTTTTTCTTTGAGTCATATAGCGCGCAACGATCCAATATTGTATTAATATTCAAGATTATGATTACATGGATAGGTGCACTGACCTATTTCATCTAGGATCACCAACCTCATAGTCACACATGCTCTCCATCCTCCATACATATCCAGTCACTCCCACGCACTAACCCAAATTGTGCAACATAGTGCAATCTTCACACTTACTGAGGTGCACACAACTCATTAAATGTGTGCATCATGTTCTTTGATAACACTTCTTCGTGCACTACTTTAATGCACACAACCTAAAACCAGGTGTCCTTGGATGACTAGCCTAAATGTTCAATAAATTTACATTTGGTACCAATCGACTCACCAACTTATGTGTTCAATTACAAAGGGTTCTGGATAAGGGACACTACAGAATATATGGAAATTTTATCCTAGGCTTAGGCTTCCTCATTATATGTCTATCCCATTAATATAGTTTTATTAACCAACCATTGGTTTTCTATATTCATGTTTTCATAGATCTAAATTTGTTCTTATCACGAACTCAATGTAAGTAAGACATGAAAGGAAACAAGGAAAAAAATTAGCTTCTATGATAAAGAGGTAAGGAGATGAGGCATTTGTGTCATGATCTCTTAGTGTTTTAAAATATGTTTTAGGATTCCTATTAACTAAAAGACATATTTTTATTGTGTCCATTGTTAATTGAACAATAGAAGGTTACACGTATCCCCAATAAAGTGTCATTTCACTTTCAATTATCATATGCACTTCCCATATCCAATTTCAGTAAAGTGTCATTTCACTTTCAATTGTCATATGCACTTTCCATATCCAATTTCAATAACATCAATGGAGTATTTATTTTTTGTGATGAGTGTAGTGTATTACTACCATTGTGATCACATCGTATATCCATTTTCAAGAACATCATTGTGATGAGTGTACAATGTCTTCCCCACCATTGTCATCATCTCCAAAATTGGTATCATCTCCAAAATTGTTGTTAAGGTAGTTTATTTTTAACAAATGTAAAATGTAGTTTGATTTTGTGATATTGTATTTTCATGAATGACTACAATCTATGTGCCACTACTTTCAATATTATTTTATAGTTTAAGGATTAGAGTTATAAAGTGGTGTTTTTCTTAAGGTTTTCTCTTTTCATGAGTTGTACCTTTTATTTATTACTTCACTTGATAAGGAAAATGCATTTCCCATTAAAATTCTATACTTGATAAGAATCAACTAGGAATCCACATGGTCTCGACCTTTTACCATCGTGTTAAATGCCTTTTTTATTTCTTAAAAATATGATTGTTCTTTTGATATAAGGATTAGTTTCTCTCTTAATCCATTAGTGTGTGTGAACCTATTAATCTACTAAGGTTTATTCCATGTCTACCATCTCTCCTTTGTGATGAGCATCACTAAGAGAGTCCAAGATCCCTTATCCATCACTCAACCCGCTCTCCCTCCCATATTTTCTTAAGTTGAAGTTGCATTTTGAGCCCCTACTAAATTTTTGTTATGTATATAAACTAAATTTTTATGTTATGTACATAAAAAAAAAATATAGGATGACCCTTAACTATGTTATTCTCATCAATTTCTAGATGGTTATGCTTTCTTTTGTTAGTAACAATTTAGAGAGGAACTTGTTTCAGTTTCTATCTACAAAAATATTTCATTAATACTGCATTTATCCACATCTAATTAGAAGTACTAGACAAGCTCACTAGTATTTTTTGTTCATTTTACTAGAGGTAGACACATTTGATACTTTATTCCTAACATTGTGCTTTTATTTAGAATTACAAACAATTGCTCAGGCTATTATCTAGTAGCATATAGTTGATATCTTGTTGAGCTACAAAACATACAGAGATAAAAAAAAAATAACAAATCTTTGTAGCCTCAATTTTGGGGCATAAATAATAGAATACACATATGTAGGTAGTTTAGCCAAGGTAGAGTTCAACATTGTCAATTCGTATGCTCAATTCAAAATTGTAGAAAGATAAGTTTTATGTGAACTCTATTTATTTTTTGAAGGAAGGGGGCTCACTTGCTTAGGGGGAACCTACCTATCAAAGGAATTCCCAAACATTTCAAAATTACATATGCTTCAAGTATTTGTATTTGAAGTCTCTATGTAATCTCTAAGGATAACCTATTAGGGGAATTATTGAACTTAATTCTTAACTCTTAAAATCTCAATTTCTTCCCATGGAATTTGTAATGTACCCAGTCTCCCACCGAGTCCCGTTACCACCTTATTTATGATCTGATACTAATTTGTAACCTCCCCAGCCACCCAAGCAGGTCCACGTCACACAATACTATCCCAAGATACACTACATAGATTCCACTCTATCACAAGTTTTCATAGTAACACTTGGAGTAACGCGCTTTGTTGGAAGATTGGTTGTTTTCATTCATGTCAACCCTAGTCATGGGTTTTGGACCGCAAGATTGATAAAGGTATTTGGACATGAAAGACAATGCACATGCATATACAACACCCATGAATGGATAATATACATCATGTTGTTTCGAGTGGTATGTGGCACGTCACATGGATCCTCATGGTTGAGAAGAAATGAATTTTTAAAGATGATAAAGTGAATTGAAGAAGGAAGTACATGTAGGCCCTGAAGATAATTAAAGAAAATAATTACAAAATAAGAAAGTGTCAGGTTGACCCTAATGTTAAAATGAAGTGACAAAAATGGTATAAATAAACATCATTATACATTCATTTTGATACAATTTGAATTTCAGAGGAAATAAGAAGTAAAGAAGGCCGGATTTCAAGGGAGGATGAAGTCTTTTGGTGATGTGTTCTAAGGTATGTTATTTTCAGGTCATCTTACGATTTTTGCTATAACTTTTTTTCTAGAACGATTCAGATGGTGAAATATCTATGGTATTGAGAAGACATATCAAGGTACCTCTGGTAAAATTTTCAGCTCTTTATTCACTATAATTATGGAGATACACCATGTGGAAGATAGGGTTTGTGACCAGTCCTGAAGCTAGTCAATAAACAGGTGTTCTGGGTAAAACAATCATAACTTCTTCATTGAGAATCCAAATGATGTGGGACAAATTTTATTAGAAATAGTATATAATTTAGTTTCTTGTGTGTGAGTTTCAAAATCGTATGCTAAATATTGAGCGCGGGGCATTTTGTACAATTTCGGTCTCCTGAATAGACCAGAATTGAATAAAGTCTACCATTCTTTCTATAACTTCTTTTTGGAGAGGATTCAAGGAGTGAAACTTAGAGGAGTTTCAAAGAATACATTGAGTATTATTATATATAGGATCAGAGTACTCCAAGAATTGAAGAATCGCAGAAATTCAAGAAGTCTCAGGAAGCATTATCAATGATTGGTTGATGGTGATGATCTAATGTAAAGTTTTATTATCTTTCATATATTCTTGGGTGGAAGGAAGGGGCAAGGAAGGAGAGTTCAACTCTCTCTTGATATTGGAGGATTGTATCTTCCTCTTGTATTTTTATCCTTCCCTTTACATTTGGAAGCCGTAGCTACCTTTGGAAGTCATTACTTCCCTTGAACAATAACTATTGATTATTTCTCATATATTGTGCATGGTGTATTGTGGTGTATTGGTGTAAC
>JZKD02S1609983.1:5630-26902 GCA_000966675.3 Picea glauca
CAAAGAAACTCTGCCAAATTGCCAAGTCCGTTTTGTCCCAACCCTTTAGCCTTGCCTCAATCTTTAGGAGAAATTCATGCAAAAGAAGTTGGAGGACAAAAGAAGAGGAGGAGCCTAGGATCAGGATCGAGGAACGATGGTCGGTCTCTAAAATCATTGTAAGTTGATTCATATTGAGATTAATGAAAAAGATACTTTTCCCGTCCCGAATACATGAGTCTCATCTATGTTATTTGATTTATGTTTTATCTCTAACCCTCTAGTAGATCAGTAGCATGCATGCGTAGTTTTGTCGTGATTGCAGGAAGCTTTGTGGAAGGAGCAGCAGTAGCAAGGGGATAAAAACTCAACGGAGGATCTACTTCAACCGTCGATAAAAAGGTTAGTTGATTCTTCCCGTGTTTGCCTGAGAAAAAGGGTTATAGGTTTGGGTAGGAGGTTAAAAGTTATTCTTGAAGGGTCATGATCTGCATACAAGTTTAAAGCCCTAGCTTGTTAGTCCGTAGGGTAAAATACCCCACAACACTTTGAGTAATGATTGGTTGTAACAAGGGAAAGAAAAGGGAATGAAGGATATTAAAATCAAGTTTTAAAAGAGAGCTACAGGAAGTTTCCACAACACTCCTCACAGGAAAATATTGGCGCTAAAGGAACACCTGTAGCAGCCGATTTTGTAAAAGAATACACAAAATTGCCTCTTTGTGATGGAAAAAGAAGATGATGAGGTAAATATTTTATGGAATCTGTAGAGAGAATATGAGATCCATTTAAAATTTGATTTACAACCTCTTTTTGGTGGATGACAATACATATCAGTCATCTATTTTTGAGTTGTCAAAGTGTTTAAACATATGGATGGAAGAGGATCAGGTGCACCTCGTGAAGGATGCAGTGTACCATCCATGTCTAATCAAGTCAACAAAATACCTATCTCTATGAAAATTGTTTTCCTAGATTATAGGATCTAAGTTATAATTGTTTTCTATTTCTATGTATCAATAGATATAAGAAAAATTCATGCTCAGGGACTATAGGAGTTTGTTTTGAGATATCCCTAGATATCATATTGATCATAAATATATGATACTGATGTAAAACTCTATATATTTCATGAAGTAGAATAAGAAAGGGTTCAATGCCTACTTTGGTTTTATATTGTATATCTAAAAGACAGTTTTGATTCATCTTGACTATGTAAATATTTCAGTTGCTAATAAAGTTAATGGTTTGTTTGTGCTCCTTCTTTGTTTATAATCTCCTTATTTCTTCTGAAATACTTTGTTGATGTTATATGAGCTTATGAAAAATGCTTATGTGTTGAGAAGGTTTCTTTAAAGGGGTTTTCAATCATCTATCCACATTGGTGTGTCTTCTTCTTAAATATTATTTGGAATAATTTCTAGATAAAGGTTTATTCTTATAATGAATAAGGACATTAAGAACAAGATTTGTTTATTAGTGGATTTATCAGTTTGTTTTTCCCTTCTCTCAATCGTATCACTCAAAACTTCAAGTCTCTATCCATTAGTTTTATTTACCTGACTTGCTGCACCTAGGTAAGTGATCTTAACAGATCAAATCATTATTACCTTTCAAACCAAGAAAGGATTTATCCATATTCATAAACTTATTGAGAATTTTGAAACAAGATGTGCTAGTCTTAAATCAATAGCAATGTTGAGTTGACTTGTAGTGCTAACACCAACAATTTCAAAATATGTCCTCCATGTGTCCACTATAGCCATATAATGGACGAGTGTTAATTACTTCGGTGGAAAATGTGTCGAGATTTTGTTTCAATCTCACCTTCTGATACCGCCATACCACTTTGATACACCTGTCAAACCTCAGTTTTCTTTGGAGGTTCAAAAAACATTTGAAATCAACCTTCAATAAGCTCATACTACTTTCACATACCTTACCAAAGTCCAACCTTTATCTTAGCAATGTTTTGGAATATGGGATAAATAATTTACTATATAAACTTTGGATTCATGATTTTTGAAAAAGAAATTAAAATAATATAAAATAGGAAGTACCATAGGGGGATTTATATGTTTTCTAGTCCCTTCCTTTGGATAGGGACACTAGTATTCGCCTCCCTATTATCGATAATATTACTCGATGCATTTTGGTATGTTTTCATATTACTCTGTCATCATCTAAAAAACATTATCAATGTTTTCTAATGTCCCCAACTAGAATGGATGGAAATATTGTGTTCTGTATCCAAATTATTGTTTCTCTTTGTGTAATTTTGTTAAACACTTTGCTAGAAATGCCTTATTACAATTTTCATATGTCTCATAAAATAGGAATATTGTTAAACACATCAGATGCATCCATTACACATATAATTAAGAATATAAACATGAAACCTTTATTATGATATGAGAACCTAAATCATAAAAATGAAAATATCACTAATGGTTGTCACAACAATTACTAAACTCTCTTGAGCACATTAGATCTATTGGCTATAAGAAACTACAATATCTACTAACAAAAAAAAAATTAAGAAACATGGTAATGATGCCAGAATCTCCTCATGGTGTACAATATTCTGACTTCCAAAGTTCATCGATGTTGTCTCGACCTACCCTTGAATACTCACTACATAAATACGAATATTCCTACCCAATCCATATCTACAATTGAAAATTGCAGAGGGCCTCATGGGACAAGAATGGATGTATAGCAAGGCCTGACATGATGAGGATGGGAAACCATTGAGGGCCTCATGGGATACCCTATTCTTAACCCATAGGGTTTTCCTATACCATGATTTACTCAAAACCCTCCCTGCACCTGCAAATTATGAGTACAGACTCCTCTGAAAGACTCATCAATCTCTTGCACAAGCCAATCTACCACCAACTGAAAATAAACTCCCAAGTGAATCTCTAATGAATACCTCATATGTATCTTCCTCCTTCATGTCTAGTTCCATTGGAAAATCTGGATGGATTCCCCTCTTTTCTTTCTAGGGTGGATATTGCACCACGAAAACCAAACCAATAGGGGAAGGGTTTTGCCAAAAACCCCAATGAAAACACTGGCTACAAGAGCACTCCAATCAAATGTCAAATCATCATAATGAGAAGTGAGGGGTTACCCTTCTATTATAATTTTACAGCCCTTTCTATATCCCTCCTCCATGCTTTCTAGAACTCCCCCTTTTTTACTAAATCAATCCTTCTAGAAATTTCCCCCTTTTGACCAAATCAAATGTAACTTCTAGAATTTTCCCTCCAATTTTCACTTTAGGATTTAAATTGACTTTAATAATAGTTAAGTAACTTGTTAATCTAAATTTACTTTAATTCTATAAGTTCACTTTAAAAACATAACATCCCCTAACTAAGTGACATTAAATGACCCATTTTCACTCCTTTTTCTTTACTGAAAAACCATGAAAGTCCCTTCTACTAAAAAACAGGAGTACCCAAAAATATGGACATGGAAAGTCCTCCCTTCCCAAAGATTTATTTTCCTCAATAAATTCCATAAAGACCTAAGTCTTCATTAACTGATCCATATTGAGACTGAAAATGATACCAGGATCCCAAACCACCTTGTAATATGTGAAGCATCCTTCACTCAAGGAGTGGTCTTAGGCTAACTGGTTAATTTAAATTTACTCCATATAGCCACCAAATCTCGTATCTATATCCACATAGAAGGCATATCCCACTTATACAACAAGGAATCCAGTCTTTCGGTCATGACAGTAGATATGGGTAAAAGTGGACACGTAAACAAAAAGGAAACTCAAGGACCCGATATTATGGAAGCATATGAAAACAACAGACATGTCTTTGACCATGATGGTTGGTATATGTATTGCCCCAAATTAGATGGTTATCACTATTATGGATAGAGGGTTCGGATTGCTAATTTTATAATGCAGGTTACAAAGGAGTCAATAGAAACAACCTGTAATCTCCTTGCTGATGGTGAAAAATGGTTCAACAACAAATTAATCATAGGTGGGGATGTCAATCAATTCCTGAAATCAAAGCATAGAGATCCCAATTGGGCCAAGGGTATTCCTAGGGACTGGATAGTTTATGAATGGGTGGAGGCTTTTCGAATGCTCAAATGCAATATCACATGCGAAGGACGTTACTCTACTATGTTCTTGTTTCATATTTGATTCCTCCTTCATTTGTATGGAATTAAAAGGATGAGCCTACCGTATTATTTTTTAAGGGACATGAATAAAATGGCCATGAAAATTTAAGCAAACCCAAATACTCCCCCGCATGGTATCTATAATCAAGGGTTAATTAAGATACTCATTAAGGCAGAGTTGGAGAAAAGACAAAGGACATGGGACCAATTCTTGATCTGGTCGGTTTAAAATAGAAGTTCATCCTTCTTCCCAAAAGACAACTAAAAAATTTGTTAATGCAATGCAAGGAGCATAATCAAGTACACATCAACATGTTGTTTCAAGGAAGAATAAATGAAAAAATACTTTGAAGGATTCAGATGAACAAGTCGAGGCTACCCCAACCAGTTTGCAAACATGCATTCTCATGCGTTAGGTGGAGGTAGAGATCCTTTCCCACATAAACATAAGGTTTATATCATAAATATTAAAAGGTTATCAAAGCCTATGATGTTGAATGAGATTCAAGAACCTAAGATAGTAGAGGCACATTCAGATCATGTAAAAATCTAAATAACACATTCCAAAGATTGTTCCTCCTAGTTCTAGTTCTTCTAAAGATGATGTTGATAGATATAAAATTTTGATAAGCAATAGGATTGGTAGGACACAAAACAAATTTAGATTGGAATCCAAATCCATGTACAACCCTACAATCAAATATAAGGTTAAGTAATCGATGAGGAACCTATAAACCATAATGTGGAGCCATCAACAAGAAGGAAGGTTTCTAAAATCAGAATTGAGAAAAAGAAACTGAAGAAAGAGGATCTAACAACAAAAAAAAAGGCTCTTATAGGAAAAGACATATTTTATGCAAGAAAAAAGAGTCAACAGAGAAAGAAAGGCCTAAAACCTTTGACTAGATCTGAAGATACTAAACCAAAGAAAATGACAACTTTTTTTGAAACGAAGAAACAAAGAGGTAACAATTTGGATCTATTAGCCGAGGCAACTAAATCTGTCTTCCAGGGAGAATTTTCAATTTGAGAACTTAAGTGTTTATGCAAAACCTAATTTTTGACTAGTGATGATGGATGCTTGAACAAATCCTTTTTTTTCCCATGAACTTGAGGTATTATCTCCCTATGAGTAATGATTGGCTATAACCTGGGCAAGAAAAGGGCATGAAGGATATTAAAATATCATTTTAAAAGAGTGCTATAGGAAGTTCCCGCAACACTCCTCAGTGGAAAATGTTGGTGCTACGAGAACACTTGTAGCAGTCGATTTTGCAAAAGAAGGCACATAATTTCCTTTTTGTGATGGAAAAAGAAGATGATGAGGTAAATATTTTATGGAATCTGTAGAGAGAATATGAAATCCCTTTAAAAGTTTATTTACAACCTCTTTTTGGTGGATGAAAATACATATCAGTCATATATTTTCAAGTTGTCGAAGTGTTTAAACAGATGCATGACAGAGGATCAGGTGGACCTCATGACGGATGCAACATACTATCCAGGTGTAATCAAGTCAACAAAATACTTATCTCTATGCAAATTTGTTACCTAGATTATAGGATCTAAGTTGTAATTGTTTTCTATTTCTATGTATCAATAGATATAGGCAAACTTCGCCCTCAGGGCCTCTAGAAGTTTGTTTTGAGATATCCCTAGATATCAAATCGATCATAAATATATGAAACTGATGTAAAACTCCATATATTTCATGATGTAGAAGAATAAAGGGTTCAATCATTGTTTTGGCTTAATATTGTATATCTAAAAGATTGTTTTGATTCATCTTTCCTATGTAAAGATTTCAGCTGCTAATAAAGTTAACGGTTAGTTTGTGTTCCTTCTTTGTTTATAATATTATTGTTTTCTTCTGAAACACTTTGCTAATGTTATATGAGCTTATGAAAAATTATTATGTGCTAAGAATGTTGCTTTAAAAGGGTTTTCAGTAATCTTTGCCACATTGGTGTTTCTTCTTCTTAAATATTATTTGGAATGATTTCTAGATAAAGGTTTATTCTTCTACTTCACAAGGACGTTAAGAACACGATTTTTTTATTGGTGGATTTATTAGTTTTTATTTTCCCTAATCTCAATGACATCACTCAAAACTTCAAGTCTCTATCCATTAATTCTATTTACCTGACTTGTTGCACCTAGGTAAGTGATCTTAACAGATCAGATCATTATTTCCTTTAAAACCAAGTAAGTGTTTATGCATCTTCATAAAACTATTGAGGATTTTGAAACAAGATATGCTAGGATTAACTCAATAACAATCTTGAGTTGAATTCTAGCACTAACACCAACAATTGTCAAATCTATGCTCCACGCATCCACTATAGCCATATAATCGACAGGTGTTAATTAATTCAGTGGAAAATGTGCCAAGATTTTGTTTCTATCTCACCTTATGATACCGTCATACAACTTGATACATGTGTCAAAGCTTGGTTTACTTTGGAGGTTCAAAAACATTTGAAATCGGCCTTCAACAAGCTCATACTAATTTCACAGACCTTACCAAAGTCCAACCTTTATCTTACCAATGCTTTGGAATATGGGATAAACAATTTACTATATAAACTTTGGATTCATGCATTTTGCAAAAGAAATTAAAATAATATAAAATATGAAGTACCATAGGGGGATTTATATGGTTTTAGTCCCTTCCTTCGGATAGGGACTCTAGTATTTGTCTCCCTATTATCGATAATATTACTTGGTGCATTTTTCCTATTACTCTGTCATCATCTAAAAAAACTTATCAATGTTTTGTAATATCCCCAACTAGAATGGATGGAAATATTATGGTTTTTGTCCAAATTATTGTTTCGCTTTGTGTAATGTTGTTAAACACTTTGTTGGAAATGTCTTATTACAATTTGCATATGTCTCATAAATAGGAATATTGTTAAACATATCACATGCATCCATTACAAAGATAATTGAGAAGATAACAATGACACCTTTATTATGATATGAGAACCTAAATCACAACAATGGAAAGATCACTAATGGTTGTCACAACCACTGTTAAACTCTCATGAACACATCAAATCTATTGGCTGCAAGAAACTACAATATCTACTAACATAAAAGAAATCAAGAAATCTAGTAATGATGCGAGAATATCCTCATGTTGTATACTACTTTGACTGATATATCTCATTGATGTTGTCTCTACCTACCCTTGAATACTCATTGTAGCAATACAATCATTCGTACCCAATCCAGATATACAATCCAAAATTGTAGAGGGCCTCACGGGAAACAAATGGATGTTTAGCGAGGCCTCAGATGATGAGGTTGGTAAACCATTGAGGTCCTCGTGGGATAACTTATTCTCAACCCATGGGGTTGTCCTACACCACAATTTTCTCAAAACCCTCCCCACACCTACAAATTATGAGTACAGACTCCTCTGAAAGATTCAACAATATCCTTCTTGAGCCAATCTACCACCAATTGAAAATAAACTCCCAAGTGAAGCTCTAATGAATACCTCATATGGATCCTCCTCCCTCATGTCTATTTCCAATGAAAATTATGGATGGATTCCCCTCTTGTCTAGATAGGGTGGATATTGCACCACCAAAACCAAACCAACAGTGGAAGGGTTTTTCCCAAAACCCCAATGAAAATGATGGCTACAAGAGCACTCCAATAAAATGTCAAATCATCATAATGAGAAGTGAGGGGTTACCCTTCCATTATACTTTTCCAACCCTTTCTAGATCCCTCCTCCATGCTTTCTAGAAATCCCCCTTTTTGACCAAATCAATCCTTCTAGAACTTTCCCCATTTTGTCCAAATCAAATGTAACTTCTAGAATTTTCCCTCCAACTTTCACTTTAGGATTAAAAGTCACTTTAATAATAGTTAAGTAAATTATTAATCTAAAGTTTCTTTACTTCCCTAATGTCACTTTAAAAACATAACATCCCCTCACTAAGTGACATTAAATGACCTATTTTTCACTCCTTTTTCTCTACTGACAAACCACAAATTCCCTTCTACTAAAAAACAAGGGTACCCAAAAATGGGGACATGACAAGTCCTCCCTTCCCAAAGATTGCGTGTCCTCAAGAAATTACATCATGACCTGAATCTCCATTGACTAATCCATATTGAGACTAAAAATGATACAAGGATCCCAAACCACCTTGTAATATGTGAATCATCCTCCACTCAAAGCGTGGTCCGAGGCCTCAACTCATCGATGTAATTCTATGCTAGGGAACCAATTTCATGAGATAAAAGACTGACTCTCACCTCCATATCAAATGTTTCATTATATCCTACTAAAATCCAAGGTTCCCAACCTATCCTAAAAAATGAGCCACTAGATGTTGCGCTACTATGCTCATAGTTATGCATCCATCATGCCTACCCTACATCCATAAGTTGTAATGCCTTAAAGGATCACATCCATTGTCGAGGATCATTTCCATCCAATGTATCCCCATTCTAAGATCATATATTATAGAGAAGTATATGTGGTCACCAACTAATAGGGAATCCACTACACCTAGTCTCCAACTACCAAAGGGAAATTGCCCAACACTCTATTACCTCTTGTCTATTGAAATCATCCAAGTATTGTCTAAAAATATCCTAACATATCGTCCACAAAGTTCCTCCATGTGAACATAAGAACCTCATAGATGGTAAAGTTTCTATATTCCCAAACTAACCTATATGATGTGAAGCACCCTATACTCATAGCAATGGTCTGTAAGGTGCTACTAAAAGGATCCACCTAACTTCTATTGATATGATAGGAAATCATAAGTTGTATAAACTCAGTTAACTCCTCAAAATACAAATCCTCCAAGAAACCACTCCTAATCCTCCCAAAAGTAAACTCTAGAAAGTCAAAACCAATGCTCTCGTTTATAATAGTAGTTGAACTGTCAAACAATTCAATCCGAGGGTCCCAAACTAATCCCACAAAGGAACCACCATACTGATGTTGCACCACTATGATCATCATCGTCGGACCAACGTGCCTATTCTGCATCCTCCTCTCCTGGAATCCCAATATGAACTCTTAGAAGGGATTGAAACCACCATCCTGAATCATCCCCTCTAAATGTGTCTCAGTGAATTCCAAATCTACAAATCCATGGTTGACATTGAGCCCATCCTTCCATATAGATTAAATCTTGAACTCCTCTCTACTAATGTTCCATAAATAAATAAAAAACACTCATTGTCATAGCTATGTCGATCATCATCATATGAATCAATCTATCACTCAGATGAATTGTCGGATCCCACCACCAAATTGGAAGGCCAATTCTCCTAATACCCGCTACCTGTTGTTATGCCATACTAGTAACCATCAAATTCAAAATGATCCAAGTCCCCATTATGCCAAGATCTGATGGGAGACACATACTAGGAATCAACTCTGTAACCATAAATTTGTTTGTCTCCTACCAAATTGTACCTGAAAATATTCTACCTCTATCATCGTCAATGTAATCAAGTAATTCATGGAGTCTAAATACCTTCCTTGAAAGTAGCCATTTCACTTACTGTGCCTCATACTCATGCGAGTACTCATAATTTTGTGCCAAAGTTGAATCATACATATCCCTCATTCTCATCTCCCTAAGCATGGGCTCGAGAACTACATGTGTGGGACCTTCATAGTGGATACTTCCATCCACCACTCTATCAGATGAAATCTCTAATAGTTGATCCAATACAAAATGGATCTCCTCCTATTCTTTAATCACATAGCCTAAATAAAAGAGCTCTGACATGGCTATAATCCTACCTACCTCACTCATATGAGTTAGGTGAACCCTCCACATTTTTTTGAATATATTGTTGGAATCATAAAATAGAACTAGATGACATTGCCACTGACTACAAGACTAGAAATTATTAGGTGTGTTTCTCAACCCCAATGGTATGACCAAGGACTGAAGGTAACATCTGAGAGTGATTCTATGGGTATCCTTCTTTTTTTCCCTTCTCTAATGATATCCCAATCGAAGATCGATATTTGAGGAATATTCTTCTTCATGAAGCTCGTCCACCCACTCATTGATCCTGGGTGAACCCAACTCAATGAAATTACTAAAATCCATGTCCAGAGGTCTCCTTGGGGAAAACATCCCCAAACCCCACTGCATACCACCATACACTATTGTATACCATTGCATACCACTGCACACCATTGTATCAATCACTCTACTAATATCAACTAGTCCTGGATCCCAAAGTGATGTATCCACATTTGTCCTATACTCAATCCCCAAATCAACTGGTGCATATACTTCCTTGTTGGCTGGTCCAAAAGGAATTCACTGAATTATTTCCTCTATAGCTAAGCCTTGAGCCAAAATAAACAACTCATGATCTTTGCAATGCAAAATAGGCACACATGAAAAACCTTCTATGTCAAACCTCTCCTCATACACCTGCAACCCCAAATAATCCTCTTGTGGAATCATCACAAAAGGATCCTCCTTCATATCATGAGTGCCACTCATGCCCTTATGTGTCACTTATGCCAAAGATGATGGAGACTATGTTGTTTTCAATGATGAAGAGCATGCCACACTAAGTTGGTAATCAAGATCCTCAATCTCCCTTTCCTTGTATTCAACAAACTTAAGAGAAAGTTCCCTATCCATGACCAACTACAAATAATTGGATTTCATCTTCTCTAATGCATCTTTGATGATGCACAATGTTTTACTAGTGACTCCATCTGCAATCACATTTTTCCTCCCCTCCATATGGGTTTTCCACATAAGGTCTTCAATAAATTTATGAGCACCATCTTCCCTCATCAACACATGCACAATTTGTTCCTCTGTGACCAATACTCGACTCTCCAAGTCACACAATGTTACTTCATCAACATGGTGTGGGTTTTCATACAAGGAACCAATTTAATCAATAAATGATGTCGTGCAATTTGGAGTAGCCTCCTCATAGAATCTCTCTTACCTTCTCTCGTCCCTTGAATCAATCCCTTCATTGTCATCCTCCACACACAAACCCCAATCTTTGCCATATTCTAGTACAAGTATGTTGATATCATCATACATGTCATAAATAGGATGCAGTGTTGCATTCCTGGTTGAACCATCCTCATCCTCAGTATCAACTATAAGGAGAGATGTTGAATCCTCAACATTGACTAGTTGGACTATCTCCTCATGGTAATCAAAAGTAGGAAATGATGTTGCATCCTCATTTTCTCCATCTAACACACTAGTGTCATCAGTATCATCGGTTAGTTCATAAGATGGTAATTGGTATTCCTCTATGCAAACATCCTCAACATAGATAGATGCATGCAAGTCCCTTGTGATTATGCCAAACTCCTAGCATGAGGTGAGCTTTTATCTTCATCAACCTTTCTAAATCTAGGCATTTTACCCTTGTTGTCAACTAATAGCTCGTACCATGCCCTTATCAATTTCTCCTGAGTTCCCTTCATGGCTTGTATAAGTTCTATCATTCATTTTTCCATGTTGTCTATTACCAATAGTTCTTTTGTAAACCATGCAATTATAGGCTGGAAAGATCACCAAATATGATACCACTACAATGTCCCCAACTAGGATGGATGGAACTATTATGATTGTTGTCCAAATTATTGTTTCTCTTTGTGTAATTTTGTCAAACACTTTGTTGTAAATGTGTTACAATAGTTTGCATATGTATCATAAATAGGAATATTGTTAAACACATAACATGCATCCATTACATAGATAATTGATAAGATAACCATGGAATCTTTATTATGATATGAGAACCCGAATCAAAACAACACAAAGATCACTAATGGTTGTCACAACAACTTCTAAATGATCCTGAACACATCATATCTAGTAGCTGCAAGCAACTACAATATATACTAACAGAAAACAAATAAAGAAACCTAGTAATGATTCCAAAATCTCCTCAAGTTATATACTACTCTAACTATCATATCTTGTCAATGTTGTCTCGATATTCCCATTAATACTCACTACAACAATACAACCATCTATACCCAACCTAAATATACAATCAAAAATTGCAAAGGGCCTCGCGGGACATGAACGTATGTTTAGTGGGGCCTCACATAACAATATTGGGTAACCAACAAGGACCTTGTGGGATACCTTATGATCAACCCATCAGGTTGTCTTGTACCAAAATTTAGACATTTGCAAAATCACTAACTTAAAGAATATTCATCCCAAGGATAAGACGAATGAAACATAAATTAGTTATGCAATCATCCCAATGAGGAGAGATTACTACAAGTTTTCCTCTTCGTAGAGATTTTTAGAGTGGTGTTATGCTCCTCCTATATTCAACTATAGGTTTGTTTTCGATGTCATACAATGGAAAGTGATCCTAACCTCATCCGAGTGGTAATCAATGCCAATATTCCCCCTCACCGAAGGGATACCAGTACAAAAATTCACTTATAAATATGACTGTAATATTATACACTGTAATCCTGGACTATAATATTATAAAATATTGTTACAATACTTGCTTATAAAAAGACAACATTACGCTCATATTAAAAACAACAATTAAGACGTTAAAAGCGGTGATCTAAATAATGCTATAACATTATAGAACGCTACTGCAATAATGATGACATGCATTCAAAATTTTCTTAAAAACTATAATATGTCCATGGTTTTCCAGCCCTTTCTAATCTGAGTAAAGGCATTGGTTAGATGCACAATGCTGGGCAACTTGGGACTTACCAAAGGTAGAGATTTCAAGGGAAGGATCAAGGGGAAACTTCACGAGTGCGCTGAGCGGTTTCTTTGATAAAACGAAGAGAAAGAAAGGTGTATTACCCCCACACGCATGCAATCTTCTCATGCCAAAAACGCAAAGCATCACAGGGTAAATCGGAGAGGTGCATTTCCCCACCTCCATGGCATCTTCTCATGTCAAATGCAAGAGAAACACAGGGAAAATCGCAGAAGTGATTTATCCCACACGCATGGCATATTTTCATTCCAAAATTGCAGAGCAACATAGGGTAAATGACACAGGTTCTTTCTCCCACACGCATGACATCTTTTCATGCCAAAATCGCAGACCAACATAGGGTAAATCACAAATATTACTCCTACCATTTTTAGCTTAGGGTAGAGAAGGAAATGAAATGCAGAGGAAAAATGAAGCTAGTCATTGGGCACAAATGTGAAGGCGCATAGGTGATAAATCCATCAAAAATCGCAGAGGATGCATTGTAAAATGAACGGGTCTTTATGTATAGTTGTTGGGGTGATAAATCCTTCAAAATCCCAGTGAATGCTTTGTAAAACGCACAGAAATTGTGGAAAAAATCGTTGGGAATGTGAAGTAAATAACACAGAGATTTACTGTAAAAATAGTTGAGCAAAGAAGGGTGACATAGATCTTAGGCTCGCCACAAAAACGCAGGGATTAAAATACAATTCATTGGGAAATGAATTTTTCACAATGTTTGTATTCCTCCCAACCGAAAACGCAAAGGGTACAAGACAATCGTTGGACAATGAATTGTTCACAGTGGTTCTAAATCACAAATGAGATCAAGGGAAATTGCAGGTAAGTAAGGGATTGCTGCATGTGTCCAAAAATTCGCCAAGAAGGAAAATTGTTGGTAAGTCTAGACATAAGAAAAACGCAGAGTAAAGATAAGGACGAGAGAGATCCAATCTAATTGCTGCATAAAACACAATGTTTTATGAATGGTTTTTCAGGTAGGTAAACGAAAGGAGGTTTTCTTTTTCAACACACACATTACTTTCAAAGAAAAACAATCGTAGAGTCATAAAGGGAAAATAAGCGCCCGGGGACTCGTATTGCTGGGAGAATTCCTTAAGATTCAAAAATAATAAGTTTTGTAATATTGATATAGTTAATGATGACCATCAAGAAGGGTTTCAGGTATCCATACTTATTTTAAAAGAAACGCAGCACACAAAAATTTAACACAATTTTACATTCTCAACATAAGTACTATAGTACTGTGACTGAAGTAGAGGGTTCGAAGATGTTCTCTTGTGCTTGCGCTTCGTTTAGCTCCTCACTTGCTAACTGTGGATATTTCACGGGTATCTCGCAACCAACGTTATGGGTACTCTTCTTCCCCCTTAGCCCCCTAAGCTGCAAAGGAGCCACATACAAACACAACTAGAATACTCCAGCTCCCAGCTTGCTTCGCAAGGTAGAGCTACCACTTTCTCTCAAGTTGGGTATCCCAACTCTCACAAGTAAACCAATCATAATTTTTGTAACATAACCTTACTCATAATCAGTCTCCCCCATTCCTCCTCTTAGCCATTTGTTTTATAAAAAAATTCTTAGTGACAACTTGCCATTTGCACATTCAATTTATTTTTTTTAATTTAATTAGGAATTATTCCCCCATACACTTGTCACCCATTCCCTTAGTTGCACCAATAAATCCACCATTTAATTTAATTAAATGTCAAATTCCCTCACCCATCTTAAAGACGCTCCTAAATTGCTCCTAGTTGTCCCTTTATTCCCTTTATTTCCCATTTATGACTAACACTTTTCTAAAATAGAGTTGAGTTAAAATAGGAATGTTCTCTAGTTAAACTAGACTTTAGATACCTTTCTATTCTTACCCCTTCTTGTATGCTTTATTTCTTTCTTGTTTTAATTTCTAATTTGGTATTTATTTGCTCAAGGTGTATTAAATCACTCTTTAGATTTGTTTTATTTTTTTATTGATTCCTTAAATTGATTTACTTCACCCCTCATTATTTAATTTATGAAATTATTTTTTTAGTCTTCTCACTAATCTTAGACTTAGGCTTAGTTAAATATTTAATTGCAAATCCCTAGACCCTGAGGGATTATGCTTAATAAAATCATTCTTTAGTTAATTAATTAATCAATTAATTAATTCGATAGGTGTTCAAGATTTTATAAGGTTTAACATTCTCTCAAGTTTTCTAGGGCACCTAGTTTTATTGACTCATTTTTTTTAAACACCGTGATATTCTCTTCAAGACACACTCTGTGCTCCAAGCATGCCACTCTCCTTTGATTCAAATTTTAATTATGTGACGTTCTCTTGAAGATGCACCACATGCTCCAAGGGTGACACTCACCTTTGACTGGTTTTGATAGTTTTCCAACCCTTGGAGTCAATACTCCATTCAAGTGACCTTGTGAGAGATTAAGGGCTTCTAAGGAATAAGGACCCTGCCTTATTGTGTGCCCCTTAGAAACTTCGTGAGTGACTGTCTCGGTATGCCCTCACGACATCGTGGATCTCTCGAACTAGGTAATCATTAACTTACAATTCGAGCCATGATGGGAGTCCTAGTAGAATGCGGAAGGGTTGCTGCCAAACCTCTCTTTCAATATTTGGTTGTTGTGCATGGACCCTTTACTCCTTATGTGATTTGGATTAGCAAGAAATCGTCATCCTGCATCCATCAACGAAACATTTTCAATGATCCATAAACAACATCATAATATACCTGATCATATATCACATATGCATAAAGGAAATACTCAAACCAATACAATCCACTCTCTGACTCGATCCAGAGTCCAAGGAGGTCCATTGACGCCATCATCATCCTCAATCTATCAAGTTTCCTACACACTCAGGGGAAACTCATCAATAACATCCATCAATACATAGAAATACAATAACATAACATCATAATCCATCAATATCATCATAAGAATCCATAAGCAAACACACAACCATATACTAAAACCGAATCACTTGCACACAAGTGTCCTCAAAGAATAAGTCAATAACATGTTCTCACAAGAGAGGGATGTTACAAAGTCTTCCATGATCCTTTGAGAGAAATGATTGTTGGATCCCATGGCAATATTTTTCAATCATTTATACATGACTCTTTGATACTTATGCATCTGTCTCTTTGTCCCCAAATTCATAAACCTCAATGTCTTCTAGTAAAGCACTGACACAAGAAAATGGCGCATGGAAGTCTAAATGGATCGATCAAATGCCTCCGTGAAAGGAATAGGAGGTAGGCCAAGGGCCAAAGAGCCAAGTTGAATCCGAGAAAGAAAAGAGAGACTTTGTTGAAGGTGTGATGATGGAAAATATCTTCTAGGTCAAGGGAAATTCCCTCTCTTGCCAAACACTAGAACGATGGAAGAACCCTCTAATACACCAACATGAATGTCATCTAAGTAACGTTGTTTTGGAAGCTTGTGGAGGAAAATAACATAAACATGTTATTCCTCAGCCACCTCCAGGTCTCTTCATCTTGAATAAAACATTTGATCTCACTGAAAAGGTCCTGAAAGACTTTCCTGTAGTAGTCTCCCCTTACGAAGCTATGGAACCTTTTCTTCATAACGTATTCCATGTTAGCAAGATCTGAAGTCACAATCCAGTTAATCATTTACATGAGAATGAAGCTAAGATTTCCATTTTGAGAGAAAGCCTGGACATTAAAGAAAACCCATAGTATCTCACATCCTAAACTTTCAAAGATTCCTTTTCCTCAATTGTCCAACATGTCCAAATCTCCACACCCAAAACTTTGGGAGACCCTTATCTCCCCTAAACCCTTATATAGGAACTCTTAGCGGTTGCTGTCAATTTCATCTTGAGCTAAACACAGGCCATCAGAACCAACCCTAAATAAGTTTCCCAATGATGATCCAATGCTCTCAATTAAGTACCTTTGTAGATGCAATTTGGGTTCAACTTCATGAAGGAGTGGAGATAATGTCCTCTTTTCCTGGTCATACTAATACACAATAATGATGAACTCCTTTATTTCCTGGGAACTAGAAGAAGGGTGGGTTAGGGTGGATGGGGGGAAGTCAATTGAAAAAGGAAGAATATCCTAGTTCTTCCTATTCAAAATATTTTTTGTGGTAGGGAGAAAAGGAATTCTTGGAACAAGAAATATTGTTTTCCTGAAGCGCATGTTCATGTTGAATCAAGAAACCATAATCTTGGTTAAAAAGTGATATGGTTTGAAGCTGGAGAAATCAACTATCTCATTTCTTAGCAATTGAGATATTGATCTAATCATCGATGGGTTGGTGGCTAGGTCTCTTCATAGAAAGAGTTTGTTGGATGGAGCAAAAAACTAATGACTCTATATCACTCTCAGATCAATCCTTTTCTTATTCTTTGCACTCAAAACATGCTTGAATCTCATCAACACTCAACAAGAAGAAGGGGGATTTTTTTTTATCATCTCATCTTTTCAATCTAGAGGACCAAGTGTCATGGGTGGGTTCACATGTTGTTGCTTTCACCTCATATTACCTGACTGATTTAATGTCACCCCAATCTAGGTTGAGTACCGACCTTCCTAAGCAAGGATAATCTGAGTGGAAAAGATCCAAGAAGTGGGGGTTACTCTTCTTAATTCCAAACCTTCAATTTTTTCTATATGCTTTCTAGTAGATTCTGTTGGTACAAAGGCTTGTGAAGTCTCTTTGGTGGGAGGTTGTTGTAAAAAAATATATCTATTTCCTTTTTTCTCCCATGAATCAAAGGAAGGAAAGAAATGAATGGGGATTTTTCCTACTCACCCTCCATTGGCACACCTACAGTGTTGGGCCGAACCCACTTGTAGCTCTTCGACTGTTAATAACAAAAGCAAAAACTGCTACAACATACACAAAGACATCTAGAGAAATAACAGTAGCTTATGGTTTTTATCCTCCTGTTGACCTATTTCCATATCCAACAAAAAATTCGAAGGTAAAATTTATTGTTTTAAACAAATTTAAAACTTGAAAAATGCATAGCATCATAAGTGGTCATTAATCTCTTCAAGAAAATTAATGCACAAACTTTGCACCATTTTTAAGGTTGCATCCTAAGTAACGACACTCACTCCTAGTTTTGGAGATAAATTTTAATTCAAGGCTTCTTCCTAACCAAAGCTACTAGCAACAGTATTTCCAAACAATTGCAACACAACCCGAGCTATTACCAACAATCTTTCCAAATGACCGTAACCCAAGAATGTGTCACATTTTCAAAATAATTAAAGCATCACTTTGGATGTGTCATATTAATCTATCTTTCTCTACTTTAGTTAGAGAATAGAAAGTATGTCTTATGTGATGGGTGGGCCTCTTTTTTTACCACAAGGTTGTCAAAAGTATTTTAAATATGTTAATGCACAATTGTATTGACATGGCAAACTATGCACTTTGGTATGCTGGCAATTTATAATCATTAGAGTAAAATAAAATAAAATAAAATAAAATTATAATTATTAAATTAAATTAAAAATGGATGGAGTGCATCTGTCTGAATAAAACACTATAATAAAAATAATTTTGTATGTCATATAAAAAAATGCTCATTTTTGTTGACCACAAAAATCAATTTCAATTTAATTTTTCATTTTGATGGTTGGATGCTCAGTAGAATTATCAATTACCACAAGTTGTTCTTTTGTTTTCAAAAAAATTCCCTCTATATAAACCAACTTTATAACAGGGAAAACTTTTGAAAGTAAAAATTTACTAAGAGCAACGCTTTAGAAAAACGAAACACAAAACACTGTATCTTTTGAACTTTACAAACTATATTTTTATGGAATTAGTTTTGCTATAAAACAGTCATTCCTCCACTAATTTTAAATTCCTAAAGCATTATTCATGACAATAGAAATAATTTCATGTTTGATTTGTTTTTTAATGATATCCATTAGTAACCATGGAATTTAATAAATATTATAATAATTTGTTTGATTTGTTTTTTAATGATATCCATTAGTAACCATGGAATTCAACACTCAATCTGTTAAATCTAGGCACAACCCAAATCTATATGCAGTCCAACTATTTTTCTGTGGAAGTTACACACAATCAATAGATTCCATGCTTGTAGATGGGAATACTAGTTAGATGGCATTGGATTAGTTTCATCATTGTGCCCAATTGACCAATACATATCTCAATGTTGCAACAAGGGGTGGTTTTTTTATTGACAATTTTGTTTATGATTATAATAATCCTTGTTTTGTGTTCACCGTTATTTAAACTTATGCAGGGACTAGTTGCTATGTAGCTTTCCCTTGTTGGTAATATAATCAAAGTTCATAAATATTATATGGTATGGATATATCTAAATTACAACTTTGAATTTTTCATTGGATGGATTGTTTAGAGTTGGAAAGGCATTTAAGGTTATGGTTATGTAAGAACACAATTTAACATAGGCATTTTTTAAGAGTGTGTTAAAAGGATAGGTTCCAAGGTATAAAATATGGAGGTGTAGCTTATCCTTTCAACTTAAAACATCAATATGAAAAATGATAATACATATTTAAAAAAGAGGAATGGATAAAATAGGAGAGATCAAGACAAGTTTAGTATAAATCAGAGACAACATCATATTTCAAGAGAACATTTTGCAACTATGAAAACATTTTTTGGGTTACAACATAATCTTTTTAATATTAGTTACAAGCATAGAGATGCATTATTATAACTTGAAAACCAAGAGAATTAGCACATGGTGGGGTAAGAGCCAACCAAGGTACTAACCAATTTGTAGGTAGAACTTCATGGGGAGGAAGCTTGGGGACAAGAGTCCATATTCAATAAGTTCATAGGAGGAATTATACTCTTCAATTAGTGCCAAAAATTTATTCTATAGTAGAGGTATATTTTTATCCTCCCACTAAAGGACTTGTATATACAAAATAGATGATTAGTGAATAACCTTATTCAAATTCAAACTCACAACATAATATACTTCACGAACCACCTTATTCAAAAGAATTAATTTATTCTCTAGAGTCAAGAGAATCAGAAACATCACCATTGGTGGATACTATACTAAGATTCATGGAAAAATGAAAAGGGTTGGTTCTAACTAGGGAAACACCATCATTTTTGAGCTTCCAATCAAAGACCCTAAATATGATCTCCTTGTGAAGAATATTTCTCCATCAACTCTACCTAATTTTAATGGTATGTTCAATGAAGACATATATACCTTCTTTTTTGAGTTTAAAATCCTTTGTAGAAGTTATGACTATAAAATATATTCTAAGAAGATGAATTTCTTTCTTTTGAACTTAAATAATGCGAGACTATGTTGGTTCATGAGACTTGGTGGGTAGATATCTGTACATGGGATGACATGAAGAAATGTTTTCTAAAAATATATCAATACTAATACTAGGTGAAGAAAATTTGTTAATAAATATTTAAGATGACACAAAAGGAGGAAGAGAGTCTAGAAAACTAAGTGGAGAGGTTACAATAGATTTTGCAAAGGTTCAAACAGTGTAAACTAGACAAGGACGTTTTGTGCACCATCCTAATCAAAGATATAAAATATGAATGTATCAACGTTTTAAATTGTTAAAATTTTGGTATGATCGTTTCACCATAGACAATGTTACACCATTTTCGCCCAACCATAGGAACTTACAGATGCCACCCTCGAGCACAATAACCCTTTTCTTAGATATATTTTGTACATGAAGAAAGTCCTATATTGAAATAATAAACAAATCCCTAGCCAAAAATACTAACATAGATGAAACAACAACACAATACCAAGAGAGCGTATAGTTACCAAGAGAAGTGCACAAGAGAGAGATACCATAAAGACTGAGAAATGAGAGACTTCACCACTGTAGTTGTTGTGTCACATTCCTCAGACTTGTGCCTCTTTCTTCCCTTCACTGAATTGCCTCAATTATTGCTCCTTCTAGAATTGCACCTTGATTGAAGAGTGAGTGAGAGTGTGTCAATGAGGTATCCCTTTACCTATTTATACACTAGTATATCCAAGTGACTTTTCATGTGGGTTCAAATTCTCTTTATGGATCCTTCTAATTATTTATTATTATTCTCCTTGGGCTGAATTATATTCTAGGGTATTTCCACATCTATTTAATGGTTCTCTTCCTTCCATAATCTTTTTCTATAAGCACAAAGGTTTTCCTAGAGGTTAATACCTCCCACAACTACCAAACAATCAACACTCCCTCTTAGCTAGGAAGGTATTATCCATGATGTTCTTCATATAGTAGTATCAATCACATCCATACATGACATGTACAAGACTATCACCGATCACATGGTATTTCAGACTAGTCTACAGGTAGCACCACCATAGCCATACATGTTATCCCATGATATCA
>JZKD02S1609983.1:27604-41298 GCA_000966675.3 Picea glauca
CTCAGAAAATATGTCTTCATGTCCATCTGGTGTAGCTTCCATTTAATTACTATAGATATAACAAGTATAGCTCTAATCGAAGTGTATATTTCCATAAGAGAAAATGTCTCCTCATAATATATTCCTTCTTTCTAGGAGAAGCCATGAGCCACAAACCTTGCCTTATATTTCTCGATATTTCCATAAGTTGAATGCTTTGTCTTGTAGATCCACTTTGAACTCACCATTGTCTTCTCTTTTGGTCTCGGAACTACATCCCAAACACCATTCTTCATAATCGACTGGTACTCCTCAATCATGGCATCCTTCCATACTTTCTTCTCTACAACCTCTTCATAAAAGGTATAATCTGCATCAATGATATCACTTAACAATTTCATGTAACTAGAATATGGTTGTGGTTTCTTACTTTCTCATAAAGTTCTATCTGGATAACCATACTTCTTTGCATCTTGAATAATCTCTCGAGCCCAAGCTAGTCTTCTCTTATTTGTAATCATATCTTGGGGTGGATCTGCAGGTCTCTGTCATTCTACCATATCATGATCTTCTGGAACATACTCATCTAGTACAACATCATTAACTATATATGTATCTGTAATTATAGGAGCTTCATGCTCCTCATCATGGGTCTCATATTTATGATTCTACCTTGATCTACTGAAGGTTGCATCCTCATCAAAGGTAACATCTATTCTAGTATCAATATGTCTATTACCAGGGATGTAGACTCTATATTCCTTCAATGTCTCACTCTATCGAACAAATATACCCTTATTTCATAAAGGATCCAACTTCGATCTCTTATCCTTGGGAATATGTAGATATACTGGACAACCAAATATTCTATGGTGGATGACCTTAAGATTTTCTCTTGTAAATATTTCTTTTGGTTTCTTGTTCCCAAGTATACAGTGAATACTTATGTTTTGAACATATACAATAGTATTGGCTTCTTCTTCACATAAATGCATCGGTAAATCTTGATCATGAATCATAGTCTTTACTTCTTCCATTATCGTTCAATTGTTTATTTCTTCCACACCATTCTCTTGAGGATTGTAGGGAGTAGTGAGCTCCCTCTTAATCCCAACTTCTCTACAAAATGATTTGAAGTCATCTGATGTGAATTATCCTCCATTATATAACCTTAAAACATTTATCTTATTTTCATAAAGATTTTTTACAATGGATTTGAATTCGTTGAACTTGCTGAATACTTCACTTTTTTTTTCCAAGAAATAAATCCAAGTTTTGCATGACAAATCATTAATAAATGAAACTTAATATACATTCTTGCTAATTGAAGTGGTTTTCATAGGTACACACATGTCTAAGTGCATTATGTCCAAAACTCCTTTGGCTTTGCTATCACTTCTTGGAAATGAACTCTTCATGTTCTTTCCTTGTGCACATCCCTTGCATATACCATCATGATTCACCCGAATCTCTAGAAAACTTGTCACCATATTTCTCATGATCGATAATGATTTGTAATGTAAGTGAGCAATTATTTTATGCCATATCTCATTTGGATTTACTATACTATGAACTAATGATGAATCAGAGTGTCCCTTTAATTTGTATAGAACTCCTTCTTCAATACCAATCACAATAGCATCATCAATATAATTTCCTCTTATCCACATAAGAACCTCACCATCAATGAAATAAACTATGAATCCTTTCTTATCAAATGCTGAGATAGAAAGGAGATTCTTCTTCAAACTAGGTACATACAAAACATCTTTCATCTTCATAGGCTTCCTAGAATCCAACCTGTAGCAGGGTTCTCCTACCCCTTTAATGGGATATTGATAGTCATTCTTGGCATAGAGGCAGACCCAGGGTTCAACACTACAAGAGTGCACCAACAAAAGCCTAACTACCATCCCTTTCGACAACACTTGTGAAGAAGCTGAAGTCTCACCCGAGGTAGAGGCAGGGGTGGTTGCACGACTCAGGTGTCTGCAACCTTAGCTTGGACATAGATCTGTGATCATATTTCTTATAGAGCACTTAGCATCGATTATTCATCAATATTCAGTCCTTATTATACTTCGCAGATAGCACAGAGAATCACAACATTCACTTAGATCTAAGGTATCTTAGTACTTAGTAACATTAAAATAGATTAGATTCATTATATCAACACTAAGCATCTTCATACATATCATATTCACTATTCATACATATCTAATAAGCACAAAGCATAAATATATCCATCTAAATATATCGAAGCACTTAGCAAAAGTACAGATAAGCACAACAAGTCAAGGCACAAATCATAACACACAGATTTACGTGGTTCACCCCTACCCTGGGGCTACGTCCACCAACTCTTATTCTTTATTATCATCGACCAATCACTTACAAGCACAAAGCCGTAGAAACCCTTACTTCGCAAAGGACAAAATACTTGCGCAACCCACTAGATCCTTCTTCCTTTCCTTTTAGCACACAACCTTCTATATCTTCACACACAGACTTGCACTAAGCTCTACAAGTCTATACAGAATGAAAAAAACTCTCGATCACACGAATCCCTTCTTGGGACTTAGCCTATATCACATAGATAAAATACATTCCTCCTCTTCTAGATGCCTAGATGTTTATTTATACATTACAAAAGTGGGCTTAAACGTGGGTAAACCCATGGGCCAACATCCCTTTCCCATTTCATTGTCCCAAAACCCAAAAAGGGACCTGAAAGTGGGTCGAGATCTCTTGATATCTACTTTGTATCACACTACTTCTTCGACAGGCTGTCCAAGTCCCAAAAATGGTCAAATATGACCAAGTAACTTCAAAACTTGGTCAAGGGCCAACAGGCCCCCAACACTCACCTATGACTCGTCTCGAGTGACTCTGGTCTGAGAAATTCTTTCTCGAATGCCTCGAGCTTGGATCGAGATGCTTCAACTTGCTGCAATGCTACTGCCTCTTTCTCACTGAACTCCTTAATGAGTGCATCATTGACTGGTCCTTCTAGGCGTTGTTCTGCTACACTCACAACTTGTTCAAGTTCTACTCCTTGGCTTTCAACTTCAGTGAACAATTGGCATGCCTTCTCTTGCACTGGTTGAAGTCATTGAGAAACTTCCATCACTTTGGTTTGGATCGTGTGGATCTATTGTTGGGCCATGCATTACTCTGGAAACCTCTTCATCCTTTTGACTGGTGACAATGCCTTTAGTTGTGCCTGTAACTTATCTACATGTTTCTTTTCTTCTTGGAGCTGCGACTCCAACACTTGTAAATCTGGATTCTCCGTGAGGTTTTCATAAGTCTGAGTGCTCCTAGAGCTCAACTTCTTGCACTCTAAGGCAAGGAATTTTATTCTTCCAACTGTGCTGCAAGAAGTTTCCTCTCTTAGGTCTCTGATTTCTTGAGGAGTCTCGGGAACAATGCGAAGTTCTAGATCTGTGATGCACTACTGCAGTTGTTGGATCACTTCTTTAAGCTATGCCACCTACTGTGGAATTCATTCTTCAGCTCTCACTTCCTTCACTTCTTTGACCAGTTCCTTTACTTCTAGCTACTCCGTGATCAACTGCTCCTTGCTTTGCTATAGCTTTGCTATAGCTTTGCTTTCTCTTTGTCCCACTGTTCTTGAAGAGTAAGTTTTTATCATTTGGCAGTACTCTGATGCTCGACAAGTACTCCCTGTACCTGTGTCGAATCTTGGATGGCTTGTGCTGTCTATTCTTGAGCTCATCGAAGGCGAGCTTCAAATTTAACGGTGATCTAGTGCAATTGGGTTGTCTCATCTCCTAGTTCTATTGTTCCTGCTGTCAGAGGCATAGTGGAGATTGCATAGCTAGACTGGAGTACCTGCTGCACTCCTTGGAGTTCAACCTCGATACGATTATACATCTTCTCCTACTTCTCTAATACCTCCTGTGAAGCATCATTCATAGCTTCAATGATGAAATTAAAATCATCCAATGTGAGGGTAGTATGCATCTTGGTTACATGGGTTCTAGGTTTCTTCCAGGAGGAAGATTTCACAGGTGAAACCTTTTGTTTCTTTGACGAGTCTTCTTCATCCCTAGGTGGTGGTACTTCACCTTTCTGTTGTTCAATTTCTTCACCTTCAATCTCTTCACCATCACCCCCTTCATCTGGTGAAATGGATGAAGTCCTCAAAGATGTACTATCTACATCGTGAATCTCTTCAGGCTTCTTCATCTTGATTGGTCTGGGTGTATCCTGCGCAACTTCTAGGCTATCTACATCAGACAACTCCGTAGGCTTGGCTGGAATAAGGAGGTCCACTGACCATTCCTTAGTGATTTCCTCTAAGTATTTCTTTGTTAGATTATAATATGACTGCAACTCTTTCTTGTGCTCATCAGTGTGTTCTTTTATATAAATGAAGTGGCGATCCATGCTGAACTTCATTAAGGACCAAAACCTGTGGAGGGTATTCGGGGTCATCTGAGGCTCAGACTGTATGGCTTGTTTCAACTAGTTGTAGTAAGTATGGAAGACGACATTGGATTTCCACTACATGTTCATATCATTGGAGTACCATAGCATACAAAATTCTCAGCCAGAGGTTCGAAGGGATTAATGTTAGGGAAGGTCACACCTTCTAGCATTCCCCGTGCAATGAATGCGATTAGGATGAGAAGCTAGCTAAAGTGGAACTCATGCCCTTGGTATTACACTTCTTTGCAATCAAGCTCCAACTGGTTTACAAGGTACTTCACCCAATTCATCTGTAGTCTCTCTGCGCACTTCCCTACTAGGTCAACTACAAATCCAGTCACTTCAGTGGGTTAGTTCTTGCGAACTATCTTACCTACGATCAACTGACATGAGAGGTGCAATGTGTCGTTCTTGATAGAGGTTACCTTGTAACCTCGTGTTCCCTTCTCGACATTTCCATAAGTCTCTTTTATTCTCTGCGCTAATGCTCGGCCCGAGGTCTTTCCAAGGTAAAAATCCTGTGGGTTAGGGCCCTTCATACTTAGCCCTGTGATCTGATTGATCAAGGTCGGATCCACAGTGATGCGACGGTTCAACCATAAGTAACCTTTGTGGTAGAAAGATAACAACAATTTCATGAATGCGTTTACTTCATAGTGATGGACGAAGTGAGATATCTTCATCACATTGAGTAGTGTGGACTGTGCGAGGTTCTGGGTCCATGGTTGTGGGATAATCTTCAAATTCTGGCCTTTAGTCCTAGTTAGATACTTGTACGGGGAGAGCATGTTGTAAGCCTTCCTATAGCTAAGGTTGAATTCACTAAACTTCAATGCTACGAGCTTATCCTAGTCGGCTCGAACTGAGCGTATCCCTTTCGGGAGGTATGCCATGAACAAAGCATAGTGTTAGTCCCTAAAGCTGCACTTCACTGTGAGAGGGCAAGCTAGGGCATCATCGGTTTATTGCAAAGTGTTTAGAAAGTTTTTATAATTTGGTTTTTTGAATAAGGTGGTTGAAAACTGGCTCAAGGTTATAACATAACATGAAAATCAAGGTCTGAACATAGCATATCCCATTGAATGAATAAAATGTAGACACATAGATGGATTAAACCAATAAGAAAAACAGAAGATGAAGCCTTCAATTTGTCAACTTCACATAAATTCTTGTCTCAGAATATCATAAAGAAACAAGACCATCAGCTTGATATCAAAACTTGAAAATAATTTCCACAGTAAATTTTTCACTGTATTAATTAACAATTAAGAATCAAAAGCATTGCAATCTGAATAATGAATTCAAGCATGAAGAAAGAAAAACATAGTAGAAAAGAGTGTCTAACCATCCATATGCATTTGCTATTAAGTGTCAAATAGAACAGAAATGCCTTTCAAGGAGTTTCACAAAAAGGTCCTCTGGATCTCCAATTTTTTGACCATAACACAGTCTTTCCTCTTCCTATTTAAACTATACATAAAACCTCCAGATCCTATCATCTAGTGTACCTTTAATGACTAGATTCGAATAGTATCTATTTACTAAGGAAATTAACTCAAAAAGAGCTTTTACAATCCAAAAATAGATCATTTCTCAACATCTTGATATTGTATGATCTTGTTAGCATTACATTTGATTCTACAAAACAAGGATTAGTTTGATCTAGTCATACAGTTCAAGGTCTTTGCATTTGACAGGCAAAAAACGAGTAGACACTTCCATATTTCCTAGAAAACATTAAAATTATTATTGTAGCAATCTTCATGAAAACTTTTAGGATATAATCATAGCAGAAGCTTTAGCATTTTTCTGTTTGAGCTTTGTGGTAAGCACAACATTATGCTAATAAAGTCTAAATTTTATTTCTTTGAGTTCTTTGAGCAATGCCCTTTGCTCTTTTTTCTTCTTTTTTAAACCTTGAATCCTTTCTTGCTGACAAACATTCCATTGTTCTATTTGTGCCTTTTCTTTCTTCAACTATCTCATTGTTTTCTGGAATTCCTTGTTCCTTTCTTTATCAGTTCGGATTTTAACCCTAAATTCTGAGCACTCTTCAAAAGGTGTAGGCTTATTCATATTTAAGGAAACTTTGGGTTCTTTTTCTTTAACTTGATAATTAGAAACCAATCCTGAGCTATGTTCTTCATCAGAACTTGTTGAATCCATGTCTTCAGGCACATCTGATATGTGATCTGAGTCTACAAGGTAATCTTTTTTATTCTCAGGAATCTCACTAATACCTTTAGCAATTTCTTTATCTTTTTCTAATCTGGCTGTAGCTCTTGTTACAGGTCCTATAGACGATGAAAACATTTGTTTACCTTTGTTTACTGGTTTCTTCAGCAATGGAGTTCTTTTTGCCTTTTTCCTGGTACCTTCTTCAGCATCTTCAGAGTGATCTTCTATAACTATGACATTTTCTTCTTTGATTGATGGATTAAACATGGCTTTTGACTTCAATCTGTACTTGTTGGTAACCCTAGTAGAATTCCTTCTAGGTTTTTGAGACGTAGACACACCTTTATCCTTTGTCCTTTTGACTGCAGTACCCCTTTTACTGGTTGATGGCGATTCATGCTTGATTGTAGTTTGAGTATTAAAATCTTCATCTAAATCTTCTTCCCCTTTAACATCTTCCTCAGAAAAAATTTCGATTTCTGGATCCAACTTAGGTCTTTTACCTCTACTATTCCTCATCACCCTGATATCAGCCATTTCTTCTTTAGCAGGGGTTTCATCAATTGAAATATTTTGTTTCTGTGTAACAGTCTTTTTTCCTTTGCCTTTCTTCTGTTTGTTGGATAGTGTGTTAGGGTTTAAAGATTGCATGACCCAGCTCCAGGGATTATATAATTCTCTCAAAGAAGACATAACTAAAGTCTTAATTAAGACTTGATGAAATAGACTCCTCTTTGCATTGGTGGAGAGTGACTGCACTCTCTTTGACATCTTTGTCAAGCTTTTTAGTAGAAAGTAAGGCAGGTTTAAGGGATAATCGCCATTTAGATGCATTGATATCCTAATGTGGTAGATATAGACTAGTGAAAATCTACCTTCGCAGGTGATATACCCATGGATAACGATCAGAGAAGTGTGCCATTCAGGTCTAATCCAATTGCGAGGAACTCCCCTTCTCCAATTCAGATTTTTCTTTTCTGGAAGCAGGAAATGATTGACAAACTCTGTAACCACATGCTCTTTCTTCCACCATCTTTATCCTCCAACCACCAATATGCAAGCTTCATCAATTGTCTATTCTGTCACCAGCATCAACATCTTCTCGATCTCCACCTCGTGATCATCAAAGTTCAGTGCAAACTCCATGGAGACCTGCTCATCGTAACCTTGAAAAGTGGTAAGGAATTCAAACCACCCGGCATCTTTGAACCTTTGAGACATCTGAAGATAAGCTTTGAGGAGTTCAACACCCTTAGGTTCTAATTTGACTACCTATCCACTCCTCTTAGGTGCCATCAAAACACAATGCTATAACTAGCATGATGCGGATTCTAAATTTTCCACCTACAATCTGTTAGTATATAATTGTTCTTCTGAGCAAATACCCACCCCTAAAATTTAGTAGAATTAGACATATAATGACAGGTTCAATATAATGATCGTTGAGAATTGGATGCTTTGAAATGAGTCCTGTGTGGGTATAGAGAAATATGGTCATGAAATAGTTTGAATCACTAAATGATTCCAATGCTATTGTGGGACACATGTGAACTCTCAAACCACGATCCGTGTCATCATAATGAAATCTGGGCGACGGGTGCATATCAAGGCATGATTATCTTTGCGCTATGAGAATAAGGCTATTCCCATAGCGTTGTTAATGACTTAGCATAATTTGAATTTGTAAAGTTCAAACATGCATATAAAGTGACACATCATTTAAAACCATGTCTTACAACTCCAAACTTAAATAAATTATTCAAAAACTGAAATGCAAACCATAAGACACTAAAAACAATGATCAAAATCAACTAGAAGAAGATAATGAAGTGTAGGTAGGAAGGGTTTGGGATTAAGGTTTCTCACAAGATCAAAAGAAAAAATTAGAGACTAACACTGGCTCCTTTTGGGGATGGAGTTTTGATAATAAAATCCAAGAACTATAGACCAATGCCTTTTCCTTTATCTCTAATTCACTGATCTCCCTATATCTGTTAGTCTTTTATTTTTAGAATAACTGTAAAAACAAGTCCATTGGGTATATGGAGTCTGTATTGAAAAGAAAACCTACTGTACTAACTGAAAACCTAATGAGTCATTAGAGAAAATAGTGCTTCAAGAACCTCCCATTCACTGGGCCCCCAAAAATTTATGTGTTGTCTAAACTATGCAGGAGAAAAGTGTTATTCTTCGTGACCTTGGCTATTTTGAAAGGACCATACCATAGGTTATCTAACTTTCCATGTTTTTTTTTATCCTCTCTCCTGGCATCCCATCTTAACACCAAATCTCCCTCATTGAAAATATATTTCTTAGTTCCCTTATCAAATGTAGCCTTGACTTTGCTCTCGTGAGCAACAACTTTCTAATTCACTTGTTCTCTGACCTGCTGAACTTCAATCATCTGAAAAATTCTCCTTTGGATATCATTGGGTTCTTGTAGCTCTTCTTGTAGAAACTTTAAAACTGACAGGCCTAATTGAGTTAGAAGAATAGCTTATGTCCCATTTACCATCTGGAAAGGAGATGTCCGAATATACTTCTTGTTGCTGATACGATCAGCCCAAAGGGAAAACTTTAACTTGCAATCCCATGATTTTTTATTTTCTGCCAGTAGTTTTTTGATAATTCTTATCAGAGTTTTATTGGAAGATTCTACCAATCCATTCCCTTGGGGGTAGCAGGGAGTAGAATGAACCAATTTGATACTATACTTATTGCAAAATTCAATCATGGAATTCGATTTAAAATCTTGTGCATTATCAATGACCAATTTTTTTACGACAACCAAACATGGAAAAAATATATTCTTTTAGAAATTCCATGATTACCTTGTCTATTGTATTCCGAGTCAGAATTGCTTCAATCCACTTCGTAAAATAATCTGTGGCTATAAGAATCCATCTATGTTTTCCTGAAGATGATGTATTTATCACTCCAATGAAGGCCAATCCCCACTGTTGAAATGGTCCATGGGTAATGATTGGTTTCAAAGGAAAAGATATAAGTTTCTTCTTTCCAACAAATTTATGACAGGGTTCACATGCCCTGACCTGAGAAAAATATCTGAGAATAGAACTGGCCAGTAATAGCGTGCTCTAAGAATCTTGAAGGCAGTAGCCTTCCAATGATGATGGCCTCCACATACACCATGATGCAGATCATGAGAGATTTGTTTAGCTTCTTTTTCATCCACACACCTCAACAGAAAACTGTTGGGGTCTTTCCAGAACAGGGTCTAATCAACAATGCAATACTTTACTGCTCTTAACTTTAATGATCTGAATTTTGATTTATCCAACTCTGGGGGAGATTGAAATTTCAACAAAAAAAATACGATATCTTTGTACCATGGTGAAGAAACATAGTTGTTGTTTACCGATGAATTTGTTTCTTCAATCTGGATAGAAGAATCCTATGTCTTGTCTGAAAGATGGTACAACCCAATTTCTTTGCAATTAGATTCTATCATTAATTTGGCAAGGACTTGTCCTTTTATCAGCTAAGTAGGATTTATGGTGAGATCATACTCCGGGATTTTTGTTATCCATTTCCCTCGCTTTCCTTCACAATCAGGCTGAACCAATATTTCTTTGACTGCATTGCTTGGGACATAAGCTGTAATCTTAGATTGAAGAACATATACTCTGAAGGATTTCAGAGCCTTTACTAAGGCATAGGCTTATTTTTCTATTATATCATACTTCAATTTAGAGTCTCTGACGGTTTTTCTAAAGAAGAAGATGGGCTGCTCATATCCTTGATCATTTCTTTGCAGAAGAACAATAACTATGGTATTTTCTGATGCAAATGAAAAAAACATGAATTCTTTGGAGTAATATGGGCTAATTAGAATAGGTGCCTGAACAATAGCCTGCTTGATCCTTTCAAAGGATTATTTCACTTCTGGTATCCATTTAATTTCTGCATCCTTTTTCAACATGTCAGTAATGTACTTGACAATCTCTGCAAAGTTAGGTATAAACCTCCTTAAAAAATTAATTTTACCAATGAAGGACTGAATAGACTTTTTA
Source organism: Picea glauca (assembly GCA_000966675.3). Classification (NCBI taxonomy): domain Eukaryota; kingdom Viridiplantae; phylum Streptophyta; class Pinopsida; order Pinales; family Pinaceae; genus Picea; species Picea glauca. The sequence goes on from JZKD02S1609983.1 coordinate 38,251, forward strand.
TTTCTTGGAATGTCTATTTGTTGGATAGCCTTTACTCTTTCAGGATCTATTTTAATACCTTCAGGTGAAACTATGTGTCCTAGAAGCTTTCCTTCCTCCATGGAAAAATGTGATTTTTTTGGATTAAGTGATATACCGTACCTCCTGCACTTCTCAAAGGTTTTCTTCAAGTGTTGTAAATGTTCTTTATCAGATGCTGAAAATATAGTGATGTCATCAAGGTAAATAACCACAAACCTATGTTTCTCCCCAATGAAAGCGATGCACATATCCCTTTGGAATGTGGCTCCTGTGTTCATCAATCCGAAAGGAGTTTTTTCATACACAAAAGTGCCCCAAGGAGTGGTAAAAGTTTTTTTTTTTTTTTCCTCTTCCATTACTAATATTTGATTGTACCCTGAGTATCCATCAAGCATAGATATTATCTTTGCGCTGACAAATCTTTGTAAGATATAATCCATTTTTGGTAATGGATAATTGTCTTTCAAAGAGCACCTGTTTATATTCCTGAAGTCCACACAGAACCTTATCTCTTCATTCTTCTTCTTGAAAGGTACAAGGTTGGCTACCCATTCTGAGTATCTCAGTGGCACTATGATTTTTTCTTCCAACAACTTTTTCAGCTCCTTTTCTATTATAGGTAACAATAAAGGATTAAATTGCCTAAACTTTTCCTTAACGGTTTTTGATCCAGGTTTCAGAGGAATTTTGTACTGAATAATATATGTATCAAACACTTTCAGATCTTCATAAGACCAGGAAAATATATATGAATATTGTTTCATTAATTCAACATACGCTTCTTTCTGTTTTTGTGTTAGTTTTCTAGATATTTTGACCAACTTGGGGTTTGCATCCGGACTAATGTCACAGTCCACTACATCCGTTTCTTCTGTTTGGATAACATCCTTCCTGGAAACATCATTATGATCAAACAACCTCTCTAGTGGAACCAAACCTTTTGGCAGATGGATTGTCTTCAGTTCAATGATTTTGTGTCCAGCAATAGTATCATGAAGGACTTCTGCAACATGTATTTATGCTTCACCATTTTCGTCATCTTGATCTATTGAAATGTTAGAAAACTCTTCAATATTTTTCAAAAATCTTTGAATTTCCTCATTGTCTTTAAAAACCTACTAATGTTTTATATTATCCGGTATTGAGGGTCTGTGTCTGACTTCAACTTCAAACTTCAGATTAGGAAACATCAGAGTTTTAAAGTTGCTAGATGCAAGTGCCAAAGAGTCAGCCTACTGATTTAAATTTCTGTGCCCAAAAATAATATTGAATGCCAAAAAGAAATTATCCACATAATCCGACACCTCATTTCTATATTTTTTTAACCTTTGCTATTTGGTTTGATATATATTCTTGATCTGGTGAATAATAAGTTCCGAGTCTCCAAAAACAGACAACTTATCTATACCCATATCTCTAGCATCTTTCAAACCTAACAAAAAGGCTTCATACTTACTAATGTTATTAGTGGTTTCAAATTCAAGTTTATATGACATAGGAATAACCTCCTTGGTATGGGAAATGAAGACAATGCGAGCTCCAGAACCCTCTTTAGAACATGCTTTGTCAAAATACACTTTCCAAACAAAATTGTCTTTATTGTCTCCAACTGCAGTTCTTGTCTTTCTGACTAATACTTATGCCATCTCATCACTCATATGAAAAATATAAGAACCGAGATCATCTTCTACAACATATATAGGATGATTAGTGGGATTATTGTGATCACTTACCAAATAAGCCAATCTAACTTCTCTGTATAATCTCCATTGTTCACCACAAAAAATAGGTATGGTTGCATAGCTAAGGTCCATCTGTAGAGTACCACCTACCTTCTTGGCCCAAGATCTTGAAAGAAGAATTCCAAATTTTGGTGGTATGTCAACCACAATAACATCTAATACCACTCTTTTCATAGGTAATTGGGAAAGAGTAACAACCAAATATTACATAACTCCAAGGTATTTGACTTTCTTGGAGTCAAAAGAATATAGATCATGATATGGTCTAGTAATGTCCAACCCTAATTCTTCCATAACCACCTTAAGCATGACATTATGCGAAGCACCAGAATCCATTAAGTAGTTGTGAAATATATTGTCATGGAAATTTAATGAAATGTAGAATGGTGGAGTGTAACACCTTGTTTCCCCTAGTCTGTAAAAATAAGTATACTAGCCAAGAACTATGGCAGACTCAAAGATGTGAATGTGTGATTTCGAATGGAACTTAGTAAAAAAGGACGACGAATGTAAATAATATTATGAATATATGTTACAGGACTGCTGGGAGGGCCATGTGCTGAAAAGAGACCACGATGGCTGATGAAAGGTGGTAGAAGGCACCTGGAATGGTGGCGTTAACTTCCACCGAAACCAATATCATATTTTGTCTTCACTGGCCTAAAGATCAAGAGTGGCTTGCTGGCCTCGAAATGAATTACTTGCCAGGTTGGTAGGTAAGAAGGCTCCTCATGAGTTAATGAGGGATGGGGGGTGAGCCGCCCATCCGTGGAAGCCTCAGACCTGACCACCACGGGGAATTTCATGCCACACGCAACCTCACCATAAAAGAAAAGGAAAGAAAGAGGCGTGGAAGGGGGAAGTCGTGGCAGAGATCGCAAGAGGGGAGAAATCAGAAGGACTCTGGAAAAATATATAGAGTGATGGATAAGTAGAGAAGAAGGAGAGTAACCTTCATTCTCAACTTCTGACAAATAGAGACTCAGTCTCACAACATCGTGGTCTAAGCTCGGGGGAGGCTAGTGGTAAATCCATTCAGAATCACTAAGCCTACGATTGGGTGGAATCGAGAATCCCTCTGAGTAGTTGCATCAAACCTGGTGTTTTTCCGTTAAGTGTTATATCTCGAATCTTGAAATTAATATTCTAACATGTATGTTCATGGTTTGTGCAATTATGAATGGTTTCAGTATAAGACTATCTGTATGGCGTTTTGATCAGAAATGGTGGCTGTATGCTTATATTGGAAAGACCACCTATGGCTTATATATATATATATATATAT
>JZKD02S1609983.1:65519-85626 GCA_000966675.3 Picea glauca
GATCTGATGGAGGATTTTATGGTGTAAATCTTAAGACCCTACACGAGAGAGAATGGTCCTCTTAGACTTTGAGATTTTAGTATTTCGGCACCCATGGTACCTAAGTGTGAGTTCCCTTGTACTCACAAGTCCCAAAGTCCCGATGTTTGAAATCTCGAAATGATAGTGTGTAGCTAAATACTGATCTTTTTGGTATTTCAGCATCCAGAATACCCAAGGGAGAATTCCATTGTACTCACAAGCCCCGAAGTCCCGACATACGAAATCCTGAAATGATAGCATGTATCTAAATCCTGATATTTCAGTATTTCGGCATCCGGAATACCCAAGGGCGAATTCCCTTGTACTCACAAGTCTCAAAGTCCTGACATGCGAAATCCCAAAATAGTGGAGCATGTTTAGAGTTGGTGTTTCGGAGTTTCGGATCTCGGGAAAATTAGGTGCGAGACCTCCTTTCGTCGTACATCCTAAAATCCCGATTGAGGAAACCCCGAAATAATGGAGCATGTTTAGAATTGGTGTTTCAGAGTTTCGGCTCCAGGGAAACCCAGGTGCGAGACCTCCTGTCATCGCAAATCTTGAAATCCCAATTGAGGAAACCCCGAAATAGTGGAGCATGTTTAGAGTTGGTTTTTCGGAGTTTCTTCTCCTAGGAAACCCAGGTGCGAGACCTCCTATCATCGCACATCCCAGAATCCCGATGGAGGAAACCTCGAAATAGTGGAGCATTTTTAGAGTTGATGTTTCAGAGTTTCAGATCCTGGGAAACCCAGGTGTGAGACCTCCTATCGTCGCACATCCTGAAATCCTGATGGAGTAAACCCCAAAATAGTGGAGCATGTTTAGAGTTGTTTTTCAGAGTTTCAACTCCTGGGAAACCCAGGTGTGAGACCTCCTGTTGTTTCACATCCTAAAATCCTAATGGAGGAAACCCCGAAATAGTGGAGCATGTTTAGAGTTTGGTGTTTTGGAGTTTCAGCTCCCGAGAAACCCAGGTGCAAGACCTCTTGTCGTCGCATATCCCGAAATCGCAATGGTGGAAACTCCGAAGGGTAAAGTACCAAACTTATTCTGGGTTGTTGTTAATCTCGATAAGCAATTAGGTCCATTTCGCGTTTCAACCCTTCGAAAGTCAAGAGAGCAAGGGATCGCTTGCCTCACAAATCCCTGTATCGTGATAGCAGAAGTGCCTTCTTGGTAAGGACTGTGGGCCTAGTCATGGTCATATGAGGGACTTTAAAGGGAAAGGAGGGTCTTCACTAGGCTCCTTATCATCTTGGGGAGTGTTGTCCCTCGAGAATAAGGAAATAAAGCTGAAATTTTTATAGCCCCATGGTGGGTGTGTTACAAATTGGTATCAGAGCATGGTTACAATACTTGACCTACTTGGGCTCATGAACGAGTTGCGCAGGAGCTTCGTTCGAAACACTCCTAAAAGGAGTAACCCCCTTTCTTAACCTTATTAATCAAAAGTTGAAGTTAAGAATGAAAACTCTTATTGTGTGTGTGTGCATGTGAAAACTATGAATTATGTACTAGTTATAAATTAGTATAAATATTGACTAACAACTAGCATTTTTCTTTTGCACACAAAGAGGATGATCAGCCGCGGGAAATTACAGACGCATAGAATGGTGACTCACCAAGAGGTGGGGGAAGGCTCCCACAATAGAGACGAAGATTCTGATGAAGAAGGGCAGTAGGGACCCCTCCATATCTATCTGAGACTACGAGGAGCCTCATGGTCGAATTACAAAGCTGCAAGGTTGACAATGAGAGGATGATGAAAGAACAAGAGAAGAAAAAAAAAATTAATGCAGTTTTACTATAGAGCTTATCTGACCTACAAAGACAAATGCAGCATGAACCTAAAATACAGAAACATGGTCATATCAGTGGCCACACTGAGAGGATCACCTTGAAAAAGGTCCATCGTAGAGGTAAAGGACAAGTGACAAACGATTCCTCTGGGAAGGAAGTTGATGGTTTGGAGGGCTCTTCTAGCAACAGAACTAGTTTTATTACTAAAGAAGACAAAAGAAGTGAAATCTTTCCAAGGGTCATAAATTTGAAGAATTCAGGAAGGCCAAACCACCCTCCTTCAACTGTTAAATAAAGAAGGGAGAGGAAGCAGAGGCCTGGCTTCTTGGACTAAAGAAGTATTTTAGAGTCCATGACTTCTCAGAAAATTTGAAGGCCCGAGTGGCCACCTTCAACTTGAATGGAAAGGCTTCCATTTGGTGGGAAGACCTTAAGAATGTGAAAGGGGTTCCCGAAGAGGACCTATCTTGGGAATGGTTTGAGAAATACTTCTGGAAGAAGTATCTGTCTGAAAAATGTTTTGACAAAAAGACTAAAGAATTCTATGAACTCAAACTGGGGCAACTCACTATAGAGGAATATGTCAGCATATTCCTCGAGTTGCTAAGGTATGTACCTTATATAAAAGAAGAAAAGGCCAAGGTGCAACGTTTCATTAGCGGGATACCTAAGGACTATCAGAACATAATTGAATTTGATGAGCCAAAGACCCTAGAAGGCACTATTCGAAAGACAAGATATTGTCATGAACAGTTTGGACATCGGACAGAACCTCGCGAAGGATGGAAACCAAAGAATAGTTAGGGATTTCAAAGAAAGGGGATTAAATCCCCAAGATTTAAGAACTATAATAATAACTAAAGGATGAGCTTCCCAACCTAGAGTGTATAGCAACAAAAATTTCCCTCCTTGGGCGGAAATAAATTTTATGGATCTGTACCAGTGAAGGCTGAGAACCCAAAGAGAGAACCTTTGAAATGTTGGGGTTGCAGAGAAGAAAATCTACTGAGAGACTCTCCAGACTGACAATAGAATAGTCGAAGAATTTATAGCATCTAGGAATCTACCACCGTCAATGATGTGGCCAGAAGTGTGCTGCAAATTTATGTAGCCTTGGATAATAACCAAGCCGACCACCAAGCTTCATTGGTGGAAATAGAAGGTATGATTTCCAACCATATAGTGTCTATTCTGATTGACCCTGGTTCAAACTTGATTTATATAGCCCCTAAGACTGTTGATAAGTGTAAACTACAACCACATAAACCTACCAAGCCATGGTTGGTACAGTTAGCCACTGGCACCAAAAGAAGGGTAGCAGAGGTCATACCATCCTGCCATTTAATGTTGGGTGAATTCCCCACCCAAGCAACCCTTAACATATTACCCCTGGGATTGTATGATCTATTGATTGGTATGGACTGGATAGCCGCCCATAAATCCAGATTGGATTGTTACCATAAAACCTTAGAATGTGTAAGTAGAGAAGGAAAAAGGATAACCCTTCAAGGGATTTGAAAACCTGTCTCAGTGAGACAAATATCAGCTCTACAAATGAGAAGGTATTGCCGAAAAGGATGTCCCCTATATGAAATATAGGTGTTGAAAACAATTGAAGGTGAAAAACTAAGCCTCAAAGACCACCCTACCCTGAGAGAATACAAAGATGTATTTTCGGAAGAGGTACCGAGTCTACCTCCGAGAAGGGACATAGACTTCTCAATATAACTTGCACTGGGAGCGGTGCCGGTGTCTAGGACACCCTACCGGATGAGGACACCTGAACTAGTTGAACTCAAATTACAATTGAGAGAAATGATGGATAAGGGCTATATCCAGCCCAGCGTGTCTCCATGGGGAGCACCCGTCCTATTTGTGAAAAACAAGGACGGTACCCTTAGACTGTGTATAGATTATAGAAAACTCAATAAGGTAACCATAAAGAACAAGTACCCCTTACCCGGTATCAATGACCTGTTCGATCAATTTGGGGGTGCATCTATTTTCTCAAATATTGACTTGAGGTGAGGATACCATCAAGTCGGAATCAAGGGTGAAGACATCCATAAAACTGCCTTTTGGACAAGGTATGGTCACTATGAGTTTGTGGTAGTTCCATTTGGGTTAACCAATGCCCCTGCCACTTTCATGTGCTTGATGAACAATGTAATCAACAAATTCCTAGACAAATTTGTGCTAGTTTTTATTGATGATATATTAATTTACTCCAAGAATGGAGAAGAGCATGAAGATCATCTTAGGCTTGTGCTGCAAGTGATAAGAGAATATCGGGTCTATGCCAAATTCAACAAATGTGAATTCTTCCAGAAGAAAATACATTACTTAGGCCATGCCCTATCTGACGAAGGAGTAGCAGTAGACCCTGACAAAATCAAGTCTATCATGGAATGGCCTACCCCAAAGGATGTTTCGGATATCAGATCCTTTATGGGATTAGTAGGACACTATAAGATATTTATAAAAGTATTTTCCAAGATTGGTTGTCCAATCACTGCCCTCCAGAAGAAGGGGACAAAATTCACATGGACACAAAAATGTGAACAAATATTTCAAACCCTGAAACGTCTACTGACCCACACACTTGTGTTGAAGATCACCGATCTTGAAGCTGACTTCCTTGTGTGCACAAATTCTTGTAAGGAAGGGCTCGGAGGAGTCCTTATGCAAGGAGGAAGTGTGGTCTGCTATGAATCCCGAAAATTAAATGAGCATGAAGTCAACTATGTGACCCATGATCTAGATCTGGTTGCCATAGTGCACACCTTGAAAATGTGGAGGCATTACCTCCTAGAAAGGAAATTTGTACTTATGACAGATCACTGTGGATTGTGATATTTGTTTGACCAATCGAAGATCAATGCCAAACAATCTAGGTGGATGGCCCTCCTTAGCGAGTTTGATTTCGAAATCAAAAACATTAAAGGAAAGGAAAATAGGGTGGTCGATGCCCTTAGAAGAAGTATGAAAATAATTCGCTTGGCAATGGTGAGCACCTGTAAGACGGATGTCAAGGAAAGAGTCCGAAGTGCACAAGAAACAGATCCCTTCGTCTAGACCATGACCTCGTACTTGCAGCAAGAACCCACAAGGATAAAGTATGGGGGCTACTAGATGATGAAAGGAGGTCTTCTCACTTATCAAAGCTGATTGTATATCCCAGATTGTGACGACTTGAAGAGGTTCATACTGGATGAACTACATAAAAGACCCTATTCTGGTCATCCAGGATACCAAAAAATGATCACGGCCACAAGGAAACAATTCTACTATCCTAGGTTGAAGAAAGACATAGCGAAGTACCTAGACAAATGCATAGAATGCCAACAGGTAAAAGTAGAACATCGACACCCAGTAGGATTATTACAACCTCTACCAATCCTGGAATGGAAATGGGAAACCATCTCCATGGATTTCATCACCGGATTAGCAACCTCGACCAAACAGAATGACACCATCATGGTAGTGGTGGATAAATTGAGCAAGTCCACTCATTTTATCCCCGTCAAGTCAAATTGTAAGGCAATATACATCGCAAACATATTCATGAAGGAGATACTTAAACTGCATGGTATGCTGAAAGAGATCATGTGTGACAGAGACACGGAATTTACTTCCAACTTTTGGAAATCACTGATGGCTAGTTTGGAGACCAAGTTACTATTTAGCACAACCTATCACCCTCAAACCGATGGAAAGACGGAAAGAGTGAACCAAATACTAGAATACATGCTAAGAATGCATGTAATGCATCAACCCAAGAAGTGGGAAGACTACCTGCCACTGGTGGAGTTCACCTACAATAACGGCTACCAAGAATCCATAAAGATGGGTCCCTTCGAAGTCCTCTATGGTAGGCCAAGCAACGCTCCTGTCAGTTGGATTAATCCCATAAAAATAATTTCTTTTGGACCCAACATGTTGAAAGAAATGGAACAACAAGTGACTCAGATAAAACAAAACCTGAAGGTCGCTCAAAACTGACAGAAAAGTTACGTGGACCAAAAGAGAACCCAAAGAGAGTTCAAGACAGGAGACCATGTATATCTCATAGATAGGCCCAGGAAGAGTTCCTTGAAAATGGGAGCTTTTTCCAAGATGGCACCTCGGTATTGTGGACCCTTTGAGGTTCTAGATAGAGTGGGACCTATAGCCTATAGGCTAGCACTTCCTCCCATAGTAAAAGTACATAATGTTTTCCATGTTTCATTATTGAAGAAATATGAACATGATTCTAATGATATAATTGACTGGTCTATGATCCAGGTGGAACTAGAGGGATAATTCCTACTAGAACCTCAATGCATACTGGACAGAAAGGAAATCTCATTCTGGAACTGAACCATTGCACAGGTCAAGGTGCAGTGGAGACATTTTGGCCCAGATGAGGCTACATGGGAAATGGAGGATGCCATGAAACATGCATATCCGATTTTGTTTACCTCTATACATACATGTCATATTGATAGATAGAACATCGAGGAAAATATTCCTTTAAGGGGGAGGGAATTGTAACACCTTCCCCCAGTCTGTAAAAATAACTATACTGGCCAAGAACTATGGCAGACTCAAAGATGTGAATGTGTGATTTCGAATGTACCTTAGTAAAAAAGGTCGACGAATGTAAATAATGTTATGAATATATTTTGCAGGACTGTTGGGAGATGGATGTCCTGAAAAGAGACCACGATGGCTGATGAAAGGTGGTGGAAGGCACCTGGAATGGTGGTGTTAATTTCCACTGAAACCAACATCGTATTTGGTCTTCACTGGCTCGAAGATCAAGAGTGGCTTGCTGGCCCTGAGTTAATGAGCAATGGGGGGTGAACTTCCCATCCATGGAAGCCTCAGACCTAACCATCACGGGGAAGTTCATGCCACACACAACCTTGTCGGAAAATAAAAGGTAGGAAAGAGGTGTGGAAGGGGGCAGTCATGACAGAGATCGCAAGAGGGGAGAAATCAGAAGGACTCTGGATTAATATACAGAGTGATGGATAAGAAGAGAAGAAGGAGAGTAGCCTTCGTTCTTGACTTCTGACGAATAGAGACTCAGTCTCATAGCATCATGGTCTAAGCTCAGGGGTGGCTAGTGGTAAATCCATTCAGAATCACTGAGCCTACAGTTGGGTGGAAACGAGCACCCCTCTCAGTAGTTGCATCAAACCTGGTGTTTTTCCGATAAGTGTTATATCTTGTATCTTGAAATTAATATTCTGACATGTATGTTCATGGTTTGTGCAATTATGAATGGTTTTAGTATAAGACTGTCTGTATGGTGTTTTGATCAGAAATGGTGGTTGTATGCTTATATTGGAAAGACCACCTATGGCTTATATATATATATATATAGAGAGAGAGAGAGAGAGAGAGTGTATGCTTACTTTGGAAAGATCACTTATGGATTACATAAACACACACACACACACACACATATATGTTTTGAATGGATTTAGTTTTCAAGTCTGTTCTCAGGAAATTTATTCCCTTATTTGTCTCAAGTAATGCCTTGGATAGATTTCCCCACAGGGACACCCTTTTCAAAATTTTATCCAAGGATCTGCTAGAGGATTTTATGGTGTAAATCTTAAAACCCTGCACGAGATAGAATGGTCCTCTTAGACTTTGAAATTTCAATATTTCGTCACCTGGGGTACCTAAGTGCGAGTTCCCTTGTACTCACAAGTCTCGAAGTCCTGACATACGAAATCCCAAAATGATAGTGTGTAGCTAAATCATGATATTTCGGTATTTCGGCATCCAGAATACCCAAGGGCAAATTCCCTTGTACTCACAAGTCCCGAAGTCCTGACATATGAAATCCCAAAATGATAGCGTGTAGCTAAATCCCGATATTTTGGTATTTCAACATCCAGAATACCCAAGGGAGAATTCCCTTCTACTCACAAGTCCTGAAGTCCTGACATGCGAAATCCCAAAATAGTGGAGCATGTTTAGAGTTGGTGTTTCAGAGTTTTGGCTCCTGGGAAACCCAGGTACGAGACCTCTTATCGTCGTACATCCTAAAATCCCGATTGAGGAAACCCTGAAATAATGGAGCATGTTTAGAATTGGTGTTTCAGAGTTTCGACTCCCGGGAAACCCAGGTGCGAGACCTCCTATCATCGCACATCTCGAAATCCTGATTGAGGAAACCCAAAAATAGTGGAGCATGTTTAGAGTTGGTGTTTTGGATTTTCGGCTCTCGAGAAACCCAGGTGCGGGACCTCCTGTCTTCACACATACTGAAATCCTGATGGAGGAAACCTCGAAATAGTGGAGCATGTTTAGAGTTGGTGTTTTGGAGTTTCGGCTCCCAGGAAACCCAAGTGCGAGACCTCTTATCGTCGCACATCCCAAAATCCCAATGGAGGAAACCTCGAAATAGTGGAGCATGTTTAGAGTTGGTGTTTCAGAGTTTTGGCTCCCGGGAAACCCAGGTGCGAGACCTCCTGTCGTCGCACATACTGAAATCCCAATGGAGGAAACCCTGAAATAGTGGAGCACATTTAGAGTTTGGTGTTTCGGATTTTCGGCTCCCAGGAAACCCAGGTGCGAGACCTCCTGTTGTCACACAACCCGAAATCCCGATGGCGGAAACTCTGAAGGGTAAAGTACCAAACTTATTCTGGGTTGCTTTTAATCTTGATAAGCGATTAGGTCCATTTTGGGTTTTGGCCCTTTGAAAGTCAAGAGATAAAGGGATCGGTTGCCTCACGACTACCCGTATCGCGATAGCAGAAGTGCCTTCTCGGTAAGGACTGTGGGCCTAGTCACAGTCATATGAGGGACTTTAAAGGTAAAGGAGGGTCTACACTAGGCTCCTCATAATCTCGGGGAATGTTGTCCCTCGAGAATAAGGAAAGAAAGCCAAAATTTTTCTAGCCCCGTGGTGGGTATGTTACATGGAGAGGCATCAATTATGTCTTCAATGTGAGGTCCAATGGTTATAGTAGGGTTTTCATCCTCTAGATTGACTGTACCTGAAAAGGTGACATGAGCTAGAGCCTCTAGAGCCTTGAGGACAGTCTTTCTGAAGGGTTTTGTTTTCATGAGCTCTAATAATGGCACTGAAATCTTGATTTTGTTGATTTCGTGTTCTAAACTAAAAGCATAAACGTTTTTTTCTAGTTCCTTTATGTCAACAGTACTATCCTTGGTAGGTTGTTTCAATGGTTGATCAGCCTGAATATTGGTAATTCCTTTGATAATTCTTGTTTTAAATGAAGTACTGGCCTTCTTTGTGGAAACAAGTGTATCTACTTTAGGTGCATTTGAACTAGATCTGAGATTGTATTTTGTTCTTTTAGGTTTTTGTTGGATGATCTCATCTTCATCTCCTTCCTCAAACTGGTTTGCAATCAAAGCATCTTCATAATCCTGCTACATCACATGTAGAGGAGATGATTTAGAATCATTCAAGTGAACTGTAGGGTCTTCTTCTATATCATCTTCATCCTCCTCCTCATCTACTGCATTATTTTGGAAAGGAGGCAAAACCTTTTGGTCATCTTGGCTTTTTATTTCTCTTGGTAAGATTTGAGGTACATTGTTTGGCCTCCTGAACTGATTTGGATCTATGTAACCACTCTCTTGTATAGGTCTGCTGGGTTGTTTTTGTTCCATCTTCAACCTTTCCATTTCAGATGTCAGAGTTTTCAACATCTTATCCATTTCATCCATTTTAGAATTAGATGCTGAATTAGAAGATGAAGAAAACTCTTCCTTTTTCTTTTTCCCGTCTCTATCACTTCTAGACTTCAATTTGTCTACTGCTAATATGTTTGATTCTACCTCGATAGAAGCATCTTGCATCAGGCTGAGGGTAGCAGCTCTTCTTTCCCTAAGCAACAAGAAAAATTCAGCATCGATTGCATTAGCAAAAGTGATTTTAGCTAATGCCTCTGAAGGTTTAATCTCTTCTGGAATTTTACCATACATCTGGTTGAACCTTTTGGTAAAATCAGGTATTGATTCACCTTGTTTCCTCCTTAAAGCACTGAATTCGGTAATGTAGTATACAAATTCTTTCTTGTCTGCCCAGTGTTTAATAAAGGCATCATCTAAGGCTAGGATATTAGCAATTGAATTAGGAGGCAAACTCTTGAACCACTTTATTGCTTCCTCATTTAGACTCTGTATGAATAATCTCATCCACACATCAGGATGCTCTACATTGAAATTATCTGCAAAACTGTAAAATGAACTCAAATGCTCTTCAACAGTAATTGCTCCATCTGCATTGAATCTGGGCAAGTATCTCATATAATCATTTGGTGGAAAGGCATACATGACTTGTGGAAGAACCAAAGGGGCATACCTTTCTGCAACTATTTCATCCATTATGTCTGCAACCATATTAGCTATTTTTGGTGCTTTGGGAGTAAGAAAGATTGGTGATGCTAAAGGTGAAAGTGTCCCTTGTGTATTACAACTTATATGTACTGTCACTGAGTCTTGATCTTTAGCAGATAAGGATATCTCTTCTGGAATATGACCAGATAATGGGCTAAGAAACAGAGGATTCTCAAAATAGAAATAATGTGATTTAAAATCCTCAGATGAGAGAGATTCAAGAGACGACGAAGGTGTCTCTGGTTCAATCTTAATATATGTGTTTTGACCTCTCAAATTTTCAGTGACAGGCAAGATGTATGAATATTCCTGTTTAATGAGTTCAGTAAGTAACTTCCATTGTTCTGGATTTAATTCTGAAATAGTTGAAGGGAATGAAATTGTAGCAGGCTCAATAACATATTTAATTTCACTTTTAGGATTCACCTTTTCATCTACTTGGGTTTTGGTGATTTCAGAGGATTGTCCTTGAGAACTTTCTAAAGACAATTTTCCTTTTAAGAGTGAAGACTGTCCAGAAAGAACTTTAGGTTTTATTAGTAACTTTTCAGGATCTGGAACTGCTGCAACAGGCTCAGGATCTAGTTTTTTCTTGGTTACTGGTCTCTTATTAGATGATGAAGAAGTTAGAGGAGTTTTAGGTCCTTTACCTTCTCTTTTAGGAGCTAGAATTACCACAGAGGAGTCACCAAGTGAATAATCAAAGTCTTAAATAATGTCCAAAATCTTGTTCACCATCAAGATCTGAATCTAAACTTGTAGTTTCCACAGGGAAGATATCTTCATTTCTTCATCCCTGAAAACAAAGCCAAAAATGTTAGTCCCTAAAGTTGCACTTGACTATGAGAGGGCAAGCATGGGCATCATCAGTTTATTGCAAAGTGTTTATAAAGTTTTTATAATTTGGGTTTTTGAATAAGGTGGTTGAAAACTGGCTAAAGGTTATAACATAACATGCAAATCAAGGTTAGAACATAGCATATCCCATTTACTGAATAAAAGGTAGACACATAGATGGAATAAACCAATAAGAAAAAGAGAAGATGAAGCCTTCAATTGGTCAACTTCACTTAAATTCGTGTCTCAGAATATCATAAAGAAACAAGACCATCAGCTTGATATAAAAACTTGAAAATAATTTCCATAGTAAATTTTTCACTGTATTAATTAACAATCAAGAATCAAAAGCATTGCAATCTGAATAATGAATTCAATCATGAATAAAGAAAAATAGAGTATAAAAGAGTGTCTAACCATCCATATGTATTTGCTATTAAGTGTCAAATAGAACATAAATGCCTTTACAAGGAGTTTCACAAAAAGGTCCTCTGAATCTCCAATTTTTCGATCATAACACAGTATTTCCTCTACCTATTTAAATTATCCATAAAACCTCCAGATCCTATCATCTAGTGTACCTATAATGACTAGATTCGAATAGTATCTATTTACTAGGGAAGTTAACTCAAAAAGAGCTTTTACAATCCAAAAATAGATCATTGCTCAACAACTTGATATTGTATGATCTTGCCAGCATTACATTTGATTCTACAAAATAGGGATTAGTTTGATCTAGTCATACAGTTCAAGGTCTTTGCATTTCACAGGCCAAAAATGAGTAGACATTGCCATATTTACTAGAAAACATTAAAATTATGATTGTAGCAATCTTCATGAAACCTTTAGGATATAATCACAACAGAAGCTTTAGCATTTTTCTATTTGAGCTTTGTGGTAAGAACGACACTGTGCCAATAAAGTCTGAAGTTTATTTCTTTGAGTTCTTTGAGCAATGCCCTTTGCTCTTTTTTCTTCCTTTTCAAACCTTGAATCCTTTCTTGATGACGACCATTCCATTGTTCTATTTGTGCCTTTTCTTTCTTCAACTGTCTCACTGTTTTCTGGAATTCCTTGATCCTTTCTTTATCAGTTCTGATTTTAACCCTGAATTCTGAGCACTCTTCAAAAGGTGCAGGATCATTCAGATTTAAGGAAACTTTGGGTTCTTTCTCTTTAACTTGGTATTTAGAAACCAATAACGAGCTATGTTCTTCATCATAACTTGTTGAATCCATGGCTTTAGGCACATCTGATATGTGATCTGAGTCTACAAGGTAATCCATTTTATTCTCAGGAATCTCACTGATACCTTTAGCAATTTATTTAACTTTTGCTAATCTAGCTGTAGCTCTCGTTATAGGTCCTGTAGATGATGAAAACACTTTTTTACCTTTATTTACTAGTTTCTTAAGCAATGGAGTTCTTTTTTCCTTTTTCTTGGTACCTGCTTCAACATCTTCAGAGTGATATTCTATAACTATGACGTTTTCTTCTTTGATTGATGGATTGAACATGGATTTTGAGTTCAATCTGTACTTGTTGGTAACCCTAGTAGAATTCCTTCTAGGTTTTTGAGACGCAGACACACCTTTATCCTTTGTCCTTTTGACTGCATCACCCCTTTTACTGGTTGATGGCGATTCATGTTTGACTGTAGTTTGAGTATTAGAATCTTCATCTAAATCTTCTTCCCCTTTAACATCTTCCTCAGAAAACATTTCGATTTCTGGATCCAACTTAGGTCATTTACCTTTACTACTCATCGTCACCCTGATATCAGGCATTTCTTCTTTAACAGGGATTTCATCAATTGAAATATTTTGTTTTTGTGTAACAATCTTTTTTCCTTTGTCTTTCTTCTATTTGTTGGACTGTGTGTTAGGGTTTAAAGATTGCATGAGCCATCTCCAAGGATTCTGTAATTCTCTCAAAGCAGACATAAATAAATTCTTAATTAAGACTTGATGAAGCAGACTTCTCTTTGCACTGGTGGAGAGTGACTGCACTCTCTTTCACATGTTTGTCAATATTTTTAGTAGAAAATAAGGCAGGTTTAAGGGATAATCGCCATTTAGGTGCATTACTATCCTAATGTGGTAGATATAGACTAGTGAAAATATACCTTTGTAGGTGATATACCTATGGATAATGATCAGAGTAGTGTTCCATTCAGGTCTAATCCAGCTATGAGGAACTCCCCTTCTCCAAATCAGATTTTTCTTTTCTAGAAGCAGGAATTGATTGACAAACTCTGTAACAACATGCTCTTTCTTCCACCATCTTTCTCCTCCAACCACCAATATGCAAGCTTTATCAATTGTCTGTTCTGTCACTAGCATCAACATCTTCCCGATCTCCACCTTGTGACCATCAAAGTTCAGTGCAAACTCCATGGAGACCTGCTCATCGTAACCTTGAAAAGTGGTAAGGAATTCATACCACCTAGCATCTTTGAACCTTTGAGCCATCTGAAGATAAGATTTGAGGATTTTATCACCCTCGAGTTCTAATATGACTACATGTCCACTCCTCTTAGGCTCCATCAAAAGACAATGCTATAACTAGCATGATTCGGATTTCGAATTTTCCACTTGTAATCTATTAGTATATAACTGTTCTTCTGAGAAAATACTTGCACCTAAAATTTAGAAAAATCAGACATAGAATGACAGGTTCAATATAATGATCATTGAGAATTGGACAATTTGAAATGAGTCCTTTGCGGGTACAAAGCAATCCGATCATGAAATGGTTTGAATCACTAAATGATTCCAAAGCTATTATGGGACACATGAGAACTCTCAAACCATGATCTGTGTCATCATAATGAAATCTTGGTGACGAGTGCATATCAAGGCATGATTATCTTTGCGCTATGGGAATAAGGCTATTTCCGTAGAACTATTAATGACTTAGCATAATTTGAATTTGTAAAGTTCAAACAGGCATATAAAGTGACACATCATTTAAAACCATGTCTTACAACTCCAAACTTAAATAAATTATTCAAAAACTGAAATGAAAACCATAAGACACTAAAAACAATGATCAAAATCAACTAGAAGAAGATAGTGAAGTGTGGGTAGGAAGGGTTTGGGATTAAGGTTTCTCACAAAATCAAAAGAAAAAATTAGAGACTAACACATAGTCAAAATCTCTGGGAACATTGTCTCAGTTGATGGCATCGCTTAGAGGGGGTAGGTAGGTAGGTATAATTCTTGGAATCAGCTTGGTGTTCGCAATGTTGTCTCTGTGCTTCATTCTCTCCTATGTCATGGTTCTGGAAGTTCCTACTCCATTGGACTCCTCCTGTTGATGATGCTTGCACACCTGCATACATCCTTCTTTCTGACATGACTTTCTCGGTCCTGATATCAACAAGTACTTCCTTCAGATATTCTTCAAGTGTGCTAATCTCTTTGGACATACGTGCTCGAGATAAATTATTGGGGTCACAATGATCTCAGACACTGCTCAGGAATGCAAAACGAGGGCACGATGATCACTATATACACTTGCTAGTCCGTGGGCTTCAAATTCTTAGTTGGAAAAAGTGTTCTTCGGGCATGGCGCGACGAGATAAATAGGTGATCTTGGCAACGGTTTGCTTTGCAATGGGTATGAGCCTCATTAATTCGTGTTATGTTCATTATGACACGGTCCAATGGTCTGGTTATGAGCCATCAATTATTTTCGATCATTTCAGAGTGGCATTCGAATGGATATATTGGCCTCTAATGGCTATATTGCTTCGTCATGATGAAGTGGTCTATATCGTTGTTCTGATATCTCGACGAAGTTAAAATTATGAAAGTTTTCCTTCTGCGAGGCACCCTCAGGAACCTGTTGTAACCTTTCAATATTATCCTTCTTCTTATTCACCTTTCTATCCTTCTTCCCCGTGAGCTTCGTCTCAGTGGTGCTTTTCCCATTGTGATTCTTATTTTCCTTGGACATAGTCACTTCGCACTACTGATATTCTCTACTAAGACTCAGGGGAAATACTTCTTATATATTCGAGACAGATACTTCAATCTTCTGTGAGTCCTCTAATGTTCTTGCATCTTTGACATCTGGGATTCTAGTGTCAAATAGCTTTGATCTGCTCTCCTGTTCTTCAATGAAATGCACGATCCTTCTAGTCATGAAATCTTTTAACTCTTGTCTCTATTGTTCTAAGACTTCTTCTTCTTCCTTCTTTATGTCTTGATCTATTTCAATCCAAGGTTTTCCAAGTAAAATAGTAAACAAGGCGTTGTCCTCAATAAACTTGATAATATCAAAATATTCGTCTATCAAAGTTCCATTGACATTCATAGGTATCTTAGTGAGCCTCCCACATAGGTTTACCAATTTCCCTCTGAATAACCCTATTCCTCTTAATTAAGGGATCATAGTAGGCCTTCCTATAGCTTCCCAAGTTCTCTCTGACATAATGTTCACTGGTGTTTCTTCATCAAGGACAGAGTCAATGTTGAAGTCTCTTATTCTTGCTTCAATGCATTATTTTTCTTTAAATATCTCTGGTAGCCTAACATGTCAGTGATCATTCAAGGTGTCTTTCATCTGCAACAATACCTTCTTGGATTTTTTCTGGGGTTCTACTATTTCTGGAGTTGCCTTAGGTTTTTCTTCATTCTGATTCATTCTTTCAATCTTAGCAATCATTCTAGGAAAATACAATACTTCATGGTTCAAATCTTTGCAACATAGACAACTAGGTCTTTCACTAGAGCATTCCTTAGCTAGATGGCCTAGTTTTCTACAACTGTAACATAGGGTTAATTATTTCTAGGATCCTGCATCCATTTGTTAGTCCAAACATTCTTTCTATGCATAGGTATAACATATCTATCACTGTACTTATTAGATCTATTCATATCAAGCTTTCATTCATCTATCAGAGCCCTAGTTTTCAAGCTAGGACATAATCTATTAAACATACCTAGATCCATATTCTAGAAACAAAAATTTCCACTTATTTTACTTCTACAGAGCACAAAGATTCTAGATCTAATAACTTTTAACCGTTCTTACCTTTATCAGAGCATAGAGATTATAGGTCTTACCTCTTTTCTGCAGATCTGACTTATTTTCTTCAGAAACTTCCACTTTTACCTTTATTAGAGCACAAAGCATTCATATATCACTTATTTTCTTCATATCTAGCCTTCTTTCTTTAGCACAAAGCTTTTCAGATGAAGTGGATTACTGTGCACTAGGGCACAGATCCATGCACAAAGCTTCCACAATTTCAGGGTGAATCTTTTCACAAAGCTTCTTCTTCCTTAGTTCCTAGCATTCATAGTTTCAAGTCCCTACAACGAAACATTTGTTGGCATAGGGGAAGACCCAGGGTTCAACGCTACAAGAGCGCATCAACAAAACCCTAACTACCAACCCTTTCGACAACACCTGCGAAGCAGATAAAGTCTCACCCGAGGTAGAGGCAGGGGTGGTTGCAAGACTCAAGTGTCTGCAACCTTAGCTAAGACACAAATATGTGATTATATCACTTATAGAGCACTTAGCATTGATCATTCATCAATATTCAATCCTTATTATACTTCATAGATAACACATTCACTTAGATCTAAGGTATCTTAGTACTTAGTAACAATAAAACAGATTAGATTCAATAGATCAATAATAAGCATCTTCATACATATCAGATCCGCTATTCATACACATCTAATAAGCACAAAGAATAAATATATCCATCTAAATATATCAAAGCACTTAGCAAAAGTAGAGATAAGAACAACAAGTCAAGGAATAAAGCATAACAAACATATTTATGTGGTTCACCCCCACCTTGGGGCTACGTCCACCAACTCTTCTTCTTTATTATTGTCGGCCAATTGGTTACAAGAACAAATCCGTAGAAAACTTTACTTCGCAAAGGATAGAAGATCTATGCAACCTTCTAGATCCTTATTCCTTTCCTTTCAACACACAACCTTCTATATCTTCACACAGGGAGTTGAACTAAGCCCTGCAAGTCTATACAGAATGCGCAAAACTCTCGATCACACAGATCCCTTCTTGGCACTTTGCCTATATCAAATAGATACAATACAAACATCCTCTACTAGATGCCTAAATGTTTATTTATACATTATAAAAGTGGGCCTAAACGTGGGTAAACCCACGGGCCAACATCCTTTTCCCATTTCATTGTCCCAAAACCCAAAAAGGGACCCGAAAGTGGGACGAGATCCCTTTATCTTTGCTTTGTATGGTGCTCCATCTTTGATAGGCTGTCGAAGTCCCAAAAATAGTCAAATATGACCAAGTAACTTCAAAAATTGGTCAAGGGCCAATAGTCATCACCAAGCTTCACCTTATGAGGTGAATCCTTGTGAACCAGATTTGAAAGAGAATCCTTATAACTAGTCATGTTCTTAGAGGCACTGCTATCAATAAGCCATGTGTCACTTCCATGAATGACCATCCCTGTAAGAGATGATATCAATACATATTATTCACTTGAATCATCTCCCTTTTATTTCTCCTAAATAGGTTCATCGTATTATGCGGCATGAGCATGATGTATTTTATACTTTCCTCTTTTGATCTGATCTTTTATGTGAGGACAATTTCTGGAAATGTGTCCCATCTTATGGTAGTTGTAGCATTTGTAACTTGAACAATCCTTTTGAGTATTTTGTGCCTTTTGTGACCTTTGAAACTTCTTGTGAGAACGAACCTATTTTCTTCTCTTTACTTTTCTTACATGTGCTACTAGTGGTTGATTTTCATCATCACCCAAATTTTCTTCTCTTGCTACCAATCTAGCTTCTTCTTGAGTGAAATCTTCCCATAGACTGCTAAAATTTGTTAGATTTATTCTAGAAAAAATTCCATGAATAAATTATTCCCAAGACTTTGAGAGACCATTCAATGTAGTCATTACTAGCTCAACTTATTCAACTGTGTCTCCAATGAATTCAAGCTATTATTCTATTTGATATACCCTTGTGAAGTAGGATTGAATGGATTTTGAATTCTACATCTTCACATTCTTGAGTTGTGTCCTCAACTTCATATTTTAGTTGATATTATTTCCTTAATATAATCGAGAAAAATCATCAAAATTCTTCATTGTAGTTTTCAATGATGAGACACGAGGGATCAAGTGATCCTTGATAGAATCTGGAATAATCCTCTTTCCTTTAATCAATTTCTTTTAGTTCTTTACCTTAGCTTCATCTCCCTCTGGTTCTTCTGTTTCTTCTTTAATGAAGCATTATATATCGTTTTCTTCTAGAATGAGAATCACTCTATTTCCATTCTCAAAAGTTATCAACACCCTCAAGATTCTCATCAAGCTTAGTGTTGGAAGCCATTCTACCTTAGGATCTAGAAATATGACAAAAATTGAGACTTTACATAAATGTATTTTGGACTTACCAGTGAGTGAGTTATTCCAAGGAGACCACCTTTCTTCAAGGATATTCTCCAAATTCTTCCTTTAAATGCCTAAACATCTTGACCTAGGGTTTCATGAGGAAACCCTAATTTTCCAACTTTTGAACTTTGGAGATCTGATCCGAGGGAAAGATGCACCCTCCTTAGACAAAATTCTTGGCAGATTTTGTAAGTGCTCAACAAGCTTGAAGATAGGGTAAAATGACGATCTTCCTTCCACTGGTTAGATTGTTCTAAAAGAAACTAGCTCTGATACCATGTTAAAATTTTGGTATGCTCATTTCACCATAGACAATGTTACACCATTTTCACCCAACGATAGAAACTTACATGTGCCACCCCCAAGCACAATAACCCTTTTATTAGATAGATTTTGTACCTGAATAAATTCCTATCTTGAACTAATAGATAAATCTCTAGCCAGAAATACCAACACGGCTATAGAAATAACACAATACCAAGAGAGCGTACCTTTAGCAAGAGAAGCACACAAGAGAGAGATACCAGAAAGACTGTGCTTCACCACTATAGCTGATGCATCACCTTCATCATACTTGTACCTCTTTCTTCCCTTTGTTTAATTGCTGCTCCTTCTAGACTTGTGCCTTGATTGCAGAGTGAGTGAGAGTGTGTGAATGAGGTATACCCTTACCTCTTTATATACTAGTCTATCCAATTTAGTTTTCAAGTGGGGCTGAATTATATTTTTGGAGCCTTCTAATTCTTTATTATTATTCTCCTTGGGCCAATGTCTCTTCTAGGTTATTTTCACTTTTTTTTAATGGTTCTCTTTCTTCTAGAATATTTTTATCTAAGCACAAAGGTTGTCCTAGAGGTTAATACCTCCTGCGGCTACCAAAACATCAACATAAATTTTATGGGTAGAGGTGACATTTCCCAAATAGAATATGATTAGATCTGTGAATTATGTAAGATATATTCATGAGGGACTTGAAATAATGGGAAAGGTCCTAGAGATGTTGTTGCTAGAATTAATAATTCATCCAAAGGAGGAGGACCTTGTGTTTAATTTTGTAATTTGTTGGAAAACTTTAAAATTGATATTCTTAGTTCTTTGAGTTCACAATTTAACATATTGTAGGTTAAGAATAAATAGGTAGAGGCTGAGAAAGAACTATTTATATTTCTTTCAAAGTTTAGGAAGAATAATTTATTAAGTGAGTTCCCATTAAAGAATTTCAAAGTATGTGAAATTTGTTAGCATAATAATGCCATTGATAACTACCCCCTTTTTCCTGAATTGAAATCTGTGTATCAAGAAACTAATGAAGATAATAAGAATATTTGTTTCATTTCACAAAAATTACCATGAAAACCACAATCTCCAGGTATGACTCAAAACCCTCCCCAGTTCTGCATTTCATTTTGGACTAATGCAAAAATGCAATATCCTCCTCAATCCTAGCATCCTTACATATATTGGCCACAATATTCACCACAACCAACCCATAATTTTCAATGGACATAAGGATTCTGAGACTTTTATTTTGGGGACTAGCAACAATAAGATTGTAATGTCCCCACTTTGGGACATCATCACAGGGCAGAGACTTATGATGACCAGAGTAGCCAGATGGATGTTATAGCGAGTACAGGGGTATTTGAGAGGCATTGTGGGGTC
>JZKD02S1609983.1:115665-129246 GCA_000966675.3 Picea glauca
ATTATATCTAATTACCCATTTATTATATCTAACTACCATAGTGGGCCTTATTTAATAATATAGTGGACATAGTCCACCTTACATTGAATGACCTCCACTATTATCACTATGGGCCTTCTGTGCCCCCCCACTACCCCTCTAGCTACCTTACATTCCATCCCCCTTATGAAAACGTTGTCCTCAACGCTTAATATACGACCATATACCAGGGTCCCATGGATAATTGTGGACCATAATGCTGAAGAAGACTGAAGAATATCCTTGCTTGTACAATCAAAATCACAATATTCTTCACTATTATCACTATGGGCTCTCTTCCCCCTCCCCCACTACCTCTCTAGCTACCTTACATCCATCCAGGTCTATTGTCACTCCTTTCAATCTACCAATTGCTAGAACTCGGTGTTGGTTTGCCAGTTTTAGCTAAACGGGTGAATATCCTAATGTGGGATCTCCCATACATTTCCATGTCTTATTTGGTAATACATTGACTTCACATCCTAGATCTAGTATGATATCTCCTATCTTGAAATATTTGATGTTGGCATTCAGCATGAACTCCCTATTTATTATTCTCCTTGTGTGTAGGTGATTGACTATTTTTTGTTCTATTTTTCCTTCTGTCTCTATGCTACATCTTTCTAATATATTTTGCAATATTTTGATAGAGGATGGATCATTCAATATTTTTACGCATGATTGCAAAAATCCTTTGATTTTACTTACTTCTCTCAGGGGCTACGTTTCTTTGGTATGATCAAGCAATGGAGGCATCTTGTACTCTAGTACTTCCTTGCTTTGCTGCGTAGTTGAAGTTGACGCAGTGTATTTCTTCAGAAATTCTTGTATGAATTACTTGAATGTTTCCTTCTTGTTTTGTGTGTCAAACTGTCTCCTTGGTTCAACATTCTTCTTCACCCACTAGTGTTGTACTGGCTCTTGTCAGACTGTGTCATTTCCTGTTTTATCTCCTTCGTGTGTAAATATGTTGATGTTTCTTCCTTCATCCATTGCTTCCATTGAAATCCATTGAAAATTTTGGTTGTTCTGTTTCATCTTTTCTTGGAAATTCTCTAGTAATGTAGGAAATTCTTCTGTGTCATGATCTGATGCGTGACAATACATACATGTCGTTGGTGGAAGTAGACATTCTCTTGAATAATGTCTCATTTTTTTACAATTGTGAGATACAGCTAGTCCTATGCCTCTTCCAAAGCCTCCTCTTGCTTGTCCTCCACCTCTGTAGTCATCTCGATATCCTCTCAACATGTTATACAAAGGCGCCTAGTTGTATTGCACGGTATTGTACTGAGGTTGTGTTTTGTTTTACTATGGTTGTGCAGTATTATATGGTTGTTGCACTATATTATACTGCTACTATGCAATGTTGTATGGGGATGGAACTTGGTTAAACGGTGTTGCATCTTTTCGAATCATCATTTCTTCCAGCACCCTATATGCATTTGATTTTCTCTCTTGCATCAAATCCATAGTTCTATAATCTTTGTCATCATGGCCCACTGGATTGCAAAAGTTGCAATATGAACTCTTTGGGACTTTCTAGTATTTTTGCATCATTGGGTAATGATATGGATCGTGGTCTATTTTCTTTCATGTTTTGCACCATAGTCCTCCTCTTGGTAACAGATTTGGCATTTCTGTTGCCATGTATTTTGCAAATGTTGGACATTCATTCTTGTGGTGTCCTTCCATCCTGCATGTGGTACACCAAATGGATTATCATTTGTCCTTACTTTTGTTCTGGTTTAGCTAGAATGTAAAATTCTTTTAATCCTCCTTCAACTCTTAGATGGATGGATCCTTCTTATGATATTGGTTTTCTTCAAGTTGTAGGGCTTCCTGCAGAGCCTCTTCCTGCATCTAAAACTTCTATTTTAGCAATGGATATTTCAAGTGTGGTAGCAGTGAATTGATGAACAAATGGTTGTGTTGCATATCTTTCATGAGATATTATAACTTTCCTTTCATTTGCTTTAATATCTGGTCAATCTCCCATACAAATTCACCTAGTTTTTGTCTAATTTATATCATCTCATTCATGTACTGATCCTCTGAACTTGTCTTCTGAAACTCATTTATCAACAATTTTTTGATGTCCGCAATTGTTCTGGTTGTCCCTGGTGGATTGTTTGTAGCTAAAATCATATACCAATCCAATGCACTATCCCTTAGTATAATCACTAACTTTCCATGTTTATTTTCCTCGCCTGTGATATGTTTTTCTTTGCAGGTCTTCTCACAGATAAGAAAATGTTTTTTTGGGTCCTCTGATGCTTCTCCTTTGAATTTTGGTAACCTAATGGTGGGATCATGTCCATCCATCCTGAATGTTGAACTACTACCTCTACACGGTGTAGATACTTGAGTATTTCTTCCTGAATTGACTCCTCCAGTTGTTGTTCTTTGTGTCGATGTACTTCTTGCTGCCTTCCTTCTCCTGAAATTTGGTTGTCTAAATGGTGGTGTTCTTTTTGGTGTATTAGTCGCACATGGTTTTATGAGTTCCAAACTGACATTAATATGGATAGGATTTCTACCTTATCTTCCCTCTCTTGGACCTCTCATCTTCCTCTCATATGTTTTGCACAATATTTCCACAATATGCTCCACAGCCTGAAGATCCTCTACTTCTTATTTATCACTTTCCAAGCCTTCCCTCATGGCTCGACTCTCTTCTTGGTGTTCACCTTGTATTGGTAGGGTACTCCACTGTGTGTCTTTCCATATGTCACTGTGATCCATTTGATCTAGTCGTCATCCATCATGATTGGTTCCAAGGGTTCCTCCTTCTTTCCTTTATCCACTTCACCTTCCATTTCTCCTCTTTTGTCAGTGCTTCNGCACGCTTGGAAGTTTAGTTTTCTAATTCCATTGTCATTACACCTTTGTTATCTAGAAGTATATTAATAGAAGTATACAATGATCATATATACCTTCCTTGAGGCCCATGTAGAAACTCTTTCTCCATTGCGTTGTATGACTTCATGATATCTACTGCAAATTCTGTTATAAATCCTTCTACAATACTGTCGAGCAAAAAAGCTACTGCGCAGGTAAATTTTTTATTCACATGTTCTAACTACTCAATATAAACTGAGGTCCACTCTAACTGTCGGATCTGGTTTGTTGCTTGTTTATCCTTCAACCTCGATATCCACTCCTGCAATAAATGTGGAAAATCATAGAAAAATACTTCATGCAGATCAGTAAACACGTATTTCTCAAGATATTTGCATAGTGTTACTCTAGGGTTTCTGTTATCTTTCTGCACAAACTCCATCTCCTTTTCTTCAACCAACTTCTGATCTCTGATTTTGTGGGATTCCATGGTCTCAACATCCCCTTCTAGCATCACATTATTCTCACCTTCTCATTGTTCGATTCAGTATTCTCTTGACCTGCCTTCCACGAATATTACATATTTTCAACATATCCCATCTACTCAATCCTATATTGTTAAAACCAACAACAGAACCATTTGTTGTTTTAGATATCTAAGTTTATAAGTTCAACACGATTGACCCAAGGTTCAAGTCTATTGGGGTTCCAACATAGCCTCTAAAACTATTGGCCCTCCTGGTAAACCAGAAGGAAACGCAACACATAGAGTGCACTGCACAGTCTCACCCAAGATAGTTTTAATGGGTGACTCCAATACTCAGGTGTTTTCAATCCAGGGTTGAGTGGAGATATGATAAATGCGCGATGGGAGTTATATTTAACTTATTAAATAAATATACTATCATTCATGATTATGCATGTAATATAACCAACACATTCATTTATTATGCTACTATCTACTCATAAACAGTAAAAGAGGCATAAACATTCAATCACATAACACATGTTTTACCGTGGTTCAACCCCTCCTGGGATACATCCACAAATATCTGGATCTTTAGCTCTTTTATTATGGCAGTTCCAAATCTATAGCATCGTGTGCTTTACCACTCTTCTCAGTCGGGTCGAGATCTATTATGAGGTGGACTAGATCGCACCAAGCTCCTCAACCTGCGATCTAACCCTCAATATCTACCCTCCCATCTTTCTACAACTCAACTTCTTATAAAACTAGGTCATATGAAAAAATCATTACAACTAGATATCAAAACAAGCCTCCTCTCTTTTGTTGTCTCTTCGGATTACAACTACTTCCTTCTATATCTCTCCTCTTTTTCTAGACATCCTAGGTATATATATGTGTGTGTGTTTCTGGATCATCATCCATTACAATATATTACAAAAATCCTAACCCTAAGGTTGTTAGGTCTTCCATGCATGTGTGCATGCTGCTCTTCCTTCCAACTGTCGCTTTCCTCGTGCATGCCTTCCTTCCCAAAATAGTCTTTATTTCCTCTTTGGCCTGCTTCCAACACCACTATAGACTCAACTCATGGTGGAACCTTTTGAGAAGTGAGATTTATATTTTTTGGGTCATATCAACCCTCCTTCAAAATAGAATTCTCGTATATTTTTTTTCACTAATTATGTCACCAAATGGGTTGAGGAAAAATAACTTCCAAGGGCCACAAAATAAGTAGTACAATATTTTCTTTATAAGGAGATATTTTTCCACTTTGGTGTACCATAGAAATTGTTACAGATTAGGGAAATCAATTCAATTCCAAAATTATTCAGGCTATTAAAAAGCAATGTCAAATACAACACAAGACATCTACACATTATCATCCACAAGATAATGGGGAAGTAGAAGTCACCAACAAGGTTCTATAGTCCATGTTGACCACAACTATGCAGATTCAATACAAGGATTGAGCTAATATACTTCCAAAATATTTATGGTATTACTACACCATAAGGCATTATACCATAGGATTTACCCTTTATGATCTTGTGCATGGTAAGAATGTTTTATTTCCTATTGAGTTTGAAGATAAGACATTCAAAGTTGCATTACAAGTTGGATTGAATTTTTGAAAATATAAAAAGCATTGATTGAACCAAATCAATGAACTTGATGAGTTATGTTAGGTTTCCTTGCACAACACACTTCTTGTCCAACAACAAAGAGAAAAGTGGCATGATAGATTCATTAAGAATAAAACATTCCGATTTGGATATTGGGCCCTCTTGTATGATTCCATGTTTAAATATTTTAAAGGTAAATTTTATACTTGTTGGTTGGGTATGTATGAGGTAGATAATGTATAAAACAATGTTGTTGTCAAATTATTCACCATAGATGAATATTGCATACCTCTTATGGCCAATGGTCATCCATTGAGTTTTTACCAGAAGCCATTGTCCAAAGACTCATTTGTAAGAGCTCTTAGTAGTTGCACATATTTTGACATTGTAAGAAAAATGGCAATGCCAACTAGGCTTTGTACATCATGATTTTCTCATCATGTTAAAAAAAAAAATTGTCCATGAAAAACTATTTTTAGGGCACAAATAGACAAATACTTTTGAAAGCCAACATGCTAGAAAACAATATTTGAGTTAAAAAAAAGGATGAGAAAGGGAACATCTTTGTTCTACTTTATCAATTCTTATTGGTTTTCCTAATTACACCATTCTATATAGAAATTGATTTCATTACTTTTTGTATAACTTTCTTTCATTAATTCCTAAAGAATTGGGTGGAGTCCACTTTACCGATTTCTACAAATTCATTTCATCACTTTCTATACATCATGGTTGTTGTGGATCTTGTATGCTATGAAACATTAGTCCTAATAATTTTGTATTGTTTTGGATCATATATACTACTTAACATCAATGTTGAATATTCTCATTTGTTGTGGATCATATCCTTGTGACAGAGTCTCATTTTCTATATATCTTCATTTTCTACATATACTTGCTTGCCACAAAACCTTGTTTGCTACATATCCTTATTGCAAAATCATTCTCTCAGAACATCAACTACCTGCTATCACTCTTTCCATATTGTTGATGTGAATTGATTACTCCAGTAATCATTATGAATTTTAGTAATATTCGAAGTTATGCACCACCTCATTCATACTTATGGTTTCATTAATTTTCCATTACCCTCACTTGCTTCATTAGTTGGTCAACAATGGTATACATTTAAATTAGAGGGATACACATATATTGAAGTCATTATGAATATTATGATTTCATCACTCATTGTTATAATTCTTACCATTATCTTACCCACCTTTATCAAAATTGTATTTCCTCCATCCTATAAGTCATACCTACCCTAGTCACAACCATTGGACTTTACTTGATTTGTCCATTACCGACATCATTTCTTGCTGCTGACTTGCCATTTTTCATTTATAGTCCTCTTTTGGTAAACTAATTTCCATTATTCTTGTCAAATAAACATTGTGTGCATGTTTTTTGTTACTATTATAATATATTGTTCATCTACTACTACTCTAGGATAGTGTTTGTTGTTACTTCCATCCATTTTTTGTTGAACATTGATACTCTACCATGAGAGGCTTTGTTGTGTGACATGAACCTATAAGTTTTCCTTAGTTTAAAAGTAATCCAAAGGTATATCAATTTTTCCTCCAAGAAGGATGGATAACATATTTTGAGAGGTTTCAAGAGTTTGATTCATCTATTTCGTTAAAACTTGCTCACAATTTTCACTTTTCCTTTGCCATTGTGCATGGAACTTGTCTTAGAATCAATGAAGAAACCATTGCTAAGGTGAAGGGAATACCATAGACATGAGAGACATGGTTTGAAGAAATGTTGTGTTGAATCAATATTGTATTTAATTTTTTATTGGTGGTGATACTACCACATATGGGAATAAGGGTGCAATGCCATTGCTTGCATCACCTATGATTGAATGTCACATATTTTATTCAAAAGTACTTGATCTAGGAAGGGATGAAAAACCTCCAGTTCAATCTTTTTTCAGACCTATGAAATCATATTTTGATCAACAACCCCTACTTTTTGTTAAATATCCTACAACTATCATCTCATAATGTTAGAGGCACCAAAAACCTTGCTACAAGTGTTACCCATCATTGGTTGACAAAAAAATTGGTTTTGGATTCCTTTTCTAGAACACATCAAACATGGGAAGGTTTCTTACAAATGGATCCTCAAATACAAAGAGTATAAATTGTTGAAAAAGAGGAACAACATGAATAAGTAATAGAATAAGAAATATATATATAGAGAGAGAGAGAGAAGAAGGAGGAAGAATTTAAACAACAAAAGGAGGAGATAGTCAAGAAACATCAAATTGTTGTTGATCAATATTAGTAGGAACTACATACCTCAACTTTTTTTTAAGATGATATTGATATTGATATTATTAGTGAGTACTCTCAGAGGGAAAATATCCATCCATTCCCCATTATTATGGAAGTTCCTAATACCATAAGAGAAATATCATCAAAAAATAAAAGAGCAAAACCCATAACAACCAGGATTTTGATATTTTTCCCAAACAAAAAGAGTAGATTTACTACTACAATAGAAACAACAAGCTCTCCAACAAAATTTGGGCCATTGCAAAATAACTAGAACGAAATATCCCTATGTCTATGACACAAGAACCAAATACAAAGATGTTTGTTGACTACATAGATAATACATTTGATAAGGAAAAAGAGGCATGTCCTGCTACAAAAAAAGCAACACCTATAGGCCTTGAGGTTTATACATGAGATACAATCTCAAAAGGCCATATTTTTTCCACAAGAGCCATCAATATAGGAAATAACTAAAGAAAATCCCTATGATATAGAGGCTACCAATCCACAAGAACTTGTTGTAGAAAAAGTTTTCATAGAAGTGTCCTCTTTTTATAGCCCTAAAATGCTCTACCTATGCATACATGGCATTGGCCTTTCTACTTGTATAATTTTCGAAATCACTACTCAGGAACTCTATTTAAAAAACCATTTTTTGGAGCATGTATGCGCCCTTCTACACTACTTCCCGCATACATATGATTTCTTCATGCTATACAACCCATGTACATATGCTAGTTGCATACTAAAAAACCCGTGTTCACCTCCAAAAGTTGCAAAAAATGAAAAGATGCAAGGAATTTGGTGGAGTTTATGGGAGAATGAGGGTTTCTCAACCAATATACTTGTTTTAGCCCATACCCAAACTAAATAACTATCATTTTTTCATACAAAAAGAGGTCTTGGAGTCCCATTCCAACATCAAGAATTAGAATAGTGAAACTCTTCCCAAATCCATGTTCCCTCCTTACCCAATTATTTGCAACCCCTTATGAGTTTTTCCCTCAGCATTCCCTCTCTAGCCTTTTCTCTTATACAATCCCTTCCCTTCCTCGAAGTGATTAGCTGATTGTGTGAGAAAGAATTGGGATAGTGCACTTGGAGCAACATTAAGAGGAGCCTGGACTAGGTTTTCAGGAGCATCAGCCTACAAAGGTTGTAATTTTCAATCTTTGCATTTGAATAAAAGAACATTTTTCATTTCCCAAATGATATCTTTATGTTTTTTAATTTGATTTATGCATAATGGTTTATATATAACCCTAATCTTGATGAGTAGAGATATAATATTTGTAGTGTTTATTGCCTTAGTGTTTTGCAGGTAAGCTTTGGGAGGAGACTTGCAGCCTAGGAGCTACAAAGTTGGAGTTGGTATACATCAAACATTGGACTAAAGGTACTAATTCTAACCTAATTTCCTATCTATTTCTATTCATCTATTTAGAGTGTTTGGGGTAGTTTAGGAATTATATTGTCTTTTAAGGGAGATTGTAGCTCTACCTATACTTTGACGTTGGTATAGTAATAGGGGGATTTTCCCTACTAGCAGAATTGATGACTCCACTAGGGAGTCTCTCTAGGGTTTTAGAGGGAGGTTTTTGGGTTTTAATTGGCTTTTTTATTTCCTTTTGAGTTTTTATCAAGTTCATTGAGTCTTTTAAGGGTCTCTGATCACCTGCAAGGTGCCTACCCATTTTCTTTTCCCATTCAGTCTGCTTAGTATTTTTATTTTTTTGAGAAATCCCAGAGGTGTACGTGCTCTGATTTAGCTCAACCCGCATACATACACAGTCTACAGAGTAGAAAACCTGCGTACATACGTAGGATGTTGGTGCAACAAACTGTGTATCTGTGTCTTGAAAGTGTTTTTAAAAAAGAGAGGTCTTTCTCTTTCCTAACAAAAGATTAGGCTTCCCAGGTATTTCTTATACCTTACAGAGTCTTTGTTTTTGGCCTTAGCTTAGGTTAAATATTTGTTTTGAACTTGTTTTCTTAGTTTTCTTTTTTTTCCCTAGAGGTTTAGAGTGAAACTTCAAGTATTATATCCTCCTTTGGCTTGTTTTTGAATCCCTGCATTTTTGTAGTCGAGTTAGGGTATCTATCAATCTTGGTTTCTATTTTCTCCTTTTTCCTATTTATTTCTTTGAAAAGCAAAAAAAACATTTTTACTTTAGTTTTTCTTGTTAAAGTAGTTCAAAAAAAAATCATTTTTTTTTTCTTGCATTTAGTTTGGTAACATATCCTAGGTTGTTTGTTTGCAAAAGAAAAGAGTCTCAATTTCAAAGTTCTTTCTTTCTTTCCTGAAATATAAGTAGTTTTTATTAGTCAAACAAAATCACTTTTTAGGAAAATTTCAATTATAAGATCTTGATACGTTAATTTGAAAAGTTCAAGTTTACAAGAGTTTTACAATCTTTGTAGAGTACACCCAAAGGGTGATTCCATGTTTGAGTTGCACTTGCATCAGTTAGTTTCTCTAGTGTCGATTGGTGCAATTGTCCTTCCCACTAGTTAGATGACTGCTTGATTTATCTTTAGGAACTTTTAGTGTGTTATTTGGGTTCCACACTAGTCAAACCTTACTATGTCGGTTGATCATTTAACAAAGTGGAAGATCAAAAAATATGTCGGTCTTGAAGGCTTCATGGGGTGTTGTTGATTACTTTGGAATCACCTCTTCCACTATTGAGGTCAAGACTTGATCAAGAAGGATCGTTTGAAGTGATCGGGCCATATGAAAATGTACCCAAGCCAACTCTAAGAGAAGACTTTCCAACCACAGAGGAATCCATCATTTATGACCTAGAGACAAAAGGTTTTAGGCTAGCAAATCTTCCGATCACTGACTTATCAGCTTCCCTTTTAATTCATATAGTCACCCCCATGGTGAACTCTCCTGAATGCCAGTTCATTCTATGAGTGATGATGGAATAAAACTCTACTACTTCATCAAGGAGTCCTCATACTCGCATTACGACTACCTTTGGAGGGTTCATTGTACCTCCTTCCCCACCTTCACCTATCAGGACCACAACTGTCCCAACACCCATGACTTCAGGTAGTGGATCAGTTCTTTAATGGTTTCAAACATTGTTTCGTTCCTTCATAACATGACAGGTGCTCCCTCTCATATGCGATGCTCGAATTTGACTCAAATTCAGTGCTTACTTACTCTACTTTACAGACCATGGGTCTAGGGGAAGGGATCTCTAATGATCCCTTGCAAAAATTAGTTGTGGGAACTACTTCCACTTTCAATGATATTCCTTATGGTGGGGGTCATATACCTCCTCCATCCCCTTCGCTTGGTGGCGCGTTTTAGAAACCAATCGGTCCTAACACTAATTACAACTGGTTTAGTTGAGGCAGTTTGTGGCCTTCATCCTACATGATGCCAGTGGGATCTATGTCATTCTCTTTTTTTGGTGCATTTGGGAACAATGTTTTTTCTTTGTCTTCCTTCTTGACTAAGGGAAACCCCATATTTGGTTAACAAAACCCTATGAAAAGTACTATTCCTTGACAGGGAGTGGTGACAGGAGTATACTCCACACAAGGTCTTTGGAATCCTTGGTAGGGCTCGTTTCCCTCGTAGGGGATGTTGGTTTGGGGAAAAACCTTCCATACTCAATGGAACCCCGGGAAAGGTTCAATACCTATGATAGGAGGATTGACTAGGGTGATTCCCAACCAAATTCCTTGGAATGTTTCACAGGGAGAAATCCCTGTGCGAGCTATGTGGTCTAAATTCAGGAGTTAGTCGATGATGCAACAATAGACATAATTTTATTAGGTTGGTCAAGGACATAGTTTCTACAAAAAATCTTTCCAACAGTACAAATTTTCCTGGAAACCTGGTGCTAATCAAAATCCAGGTCCCTCTTTTCATGTAAATACTCCGCAACAAAAACTACCCTTTCTAGAAACCCTACATTTTCCAGACTTGTTGATATTATTAAATGACCTGATCTGTCATGATCTGCATTCGCTCCCCATGCTAACTAATTTTTTTTTCTGACAATTCAAAATTTGAGGGAAAGACTGGCAAAGATCTCGGTGATCACGTGACTACCTTTCACTTGTGGAGTTCATCAAACTTATTGAAATATGACTCTGTTTAGTTGCATATTTTTAAACACACTCTTATAGGGGGTGCAACGAAGTGGTATATTGAGCTCGACAACTCAAATTACTCTTACTTTAATGAACTGGCAATGGTTTTCTTGAACCATTTCCAGTTGCAAGTGAGATACGATGTCGACAATGAGTTGCTAGAAAACTTTGGGTAGACTAAGGATGACCACATCTCAGATCATATTCAAGAATGGTGGCAAAGAAACAAATCAATTAAGGTCATGGTCCCTACTATGATATTTTTTGAGTGGTTCTTGAAGTCTTTGGTTCCATATGTGTCCAAAGACGTAGCAAGGTGTAATGTCCCCACTTTGGGACATCGTCACAGGGCAGAGACTTATGATGACCAGAGTAGCCAGATGGATTTTATAGCGAGTACAGGGGTATTTGAGAGGCATTGTGGGGTACAGTTGGCATTTATCATCATATTCCATCATTATGATCCATTCTGCATAGGTTGGCTTTGGTTTCGTTCCATTTCGACGATTTCCATGATTTTGACTATTTTGAGCTATAAGTTAATTAAAATCACCGAAGAGGGCATTTTGGGCACATTACTTGGAGGAACTGCTTTGTGTAATATCTCATTGGAATCGGGAGGAGAAACACTACAGGATGGGATGGCTAGAAGTGACTTTCAGTGGCTAGGGAAGCCACACGGAGAGATAAGGAGATTTTCAGAGGTAAAAAGGTTAATTAATTAATTAAATATGAATAAAATAAAAGTCACTTTGGAGGGACAAGGTGAGCCAAAAAGTATAAAACGAAGGCAAGGGCCTCTTCTCATTCATTCATGTATGATCTTATTTTGATTTCTAGCTTCTAGCTAGTGAGCCCAATATTGGGGGTTTTGAGGGTTTTGACATAAAAAACTAACAAACCCTAGAGGACGATTCGGTGGTGAACGATTCCACCTATCTTGTCCCAAGCTTGGTCTCGGAGATGCAATACTCTCCCACACCATTCTAGTTTAATATCTACTCAGTTGTAGCAGGATTCTACATCAGTTTCATGTGCAGATAGAGAGAGGGCACACTAGTTGAGGGATTCCGGCAAGAGGGGGGCACCATCTTTGGAGAGAGATTCGTTGTAGGAGATTGGCAGGGCCGTTGAGGATTCTATCACTTGGGTTTTCATTGCAGGGCCTTGGACATCAGATCTAGTTCTTTCTGAGATAGTTTTATGGCTCAGATTATTTCTTGAGCAGTGGGGCGAATTGAAGAGAAGGAGGGTGTTTTTGAGATCCAGATCTAGTCCGTTTGGAGGGGCTACACTTCAGATCTGACCCTGAGACTTTACCTAGTGAATTGCAGTGTCCTGATCTATATTTCTGGAGAGTTTCAAAGCATTTGGAGGCCTCCTTCAACAGGGCCGAATTATCTAGGGTTTCAGTCATCCAGTGGAGTGCACCATTCAGTGGGGGATTTCAGATCTACAAAGATTGAGAGGGATCTTGGAGATTCAGTCACTTGGGTTGTTCTTACCATCACCCGATCTATCAATTGGCATATTTATTCGAGTGATTGGACACTTTTGGTAGCAGGACCGAGTTATTGAGGGTTTCAACCTTCTATTGGAGCGTGGCATTCTTCAGCTGTAGAGTTTGGCATTCATATCTGCTTGTATTGATCTTCATTTCTTATTCATCCTTTGGAGGCATATTTTGTATTAGTGGGAGCATTTTTTAGTAGCTCTTATCTATTGTCTGTCTCCTTGGCCATCTGTTGAGCATTCCAGATCAACATCTTCATTGTAGCAGGTTTCTCTATTTTATGAATAAAGAAGAATTGAGATGTTTTGGCTTGTCTATCATGTTGCATATGGTTGAGGTATGTTCCATGGTTATCTCTTTCTATTATTTGTTGCATACACACATATAAACACATCTAAAAGGTAGATCAACAAAGTGTTTGATGAAATACCTCACTCAGAAAAAGTTTTAAAAAGACACCAAAACAGTGATGATCCTTGCATAATGGCTTGGGATCATTATAGTGGTATCAAAGCTTAGATTCCTTCCAACCAGTGGGGATTAGAAAAGTTACAATAAGATGGATACTCTTATGAGGATTGAGGAGTGTGAAAGGGAATATTAAACCATCAATAATTTCAAAGGGCTCATAACATTCCAATGGTTCCTATCCTATAAAAATCCTAGTTGGAGCAAAAAGAAGATTGCAGGTGGGCTCAAGGCAATTGAGGAAATTAG
>JZKD02S1609983.1:156708-171126 GCA_000966675.3 Picea glauca
TCTATTGTTTTCTTTCTAACCTCTTTACATACAACTGTCATGACTAGCAGAGCCCAACTAGGCATGTAAGCACTCACTTTTTGCTCACACATCGACGAAAAGAGTGCAAACAATCCTCCTGGTTGATTCTATTCAAAAGGTCCTCCCAC
Source organism: Picea glauca (assembly GCA_000966675.3). Classification (NCBI taxonomy): domain Eukaryota; kingdom Viridiplantae; phylum Streptophyta; class Pinopsida; order Pinales; family Pinaceae; genus Picea; species Picea glauca. The sequence goes on from JZKD02S1609983.1 coordinate 156,858, forward strand.
TATGCGAGAATTAATTTGGATTCGATGCTCACTTTTCTATCACCGAAGACTGGAGGTTGGAAAAAGGATTTCTTTGTTGAGTTTTTTATGACCAACACTGCCCTGGGAGTGTACTCCAACTATCTCACAGTACCAGAAGAAGAACCTTCACCTGTTTTAGCTTCATTTATCTTGGGTGTTCTCAGAGAGCGTCTGGTGGTTGGTTTTCTCGATGGAATTTTACCTGCATATTGAACATAGTTAGAGACCGTGTAAGAAATTAGATGCATATATAAATCACGACCACTGAATTGAAAAACTTGAACACATACCTCTACAGCTTGTTTAACCTAGTTTTGATAATCTGAGGATCAAACCAGTCTTGAGATGCTTTCTTTGCTTCTTTGGATGATCTGGAATTCAAACCTGTGCACATAATGAAATTGTTCAAAACCATTCCAGAGATTTAAATAGGGATGAACTTACCTTGTCTCATCACCCATTCAATTCAGGTTATGAGTGCCGTTTTATTAAATATGTCACCATATCTTCAAAGACATTTAAATTAAATTGGATCATGGATTGATGGTGCAGGGGCATGTTGTAACGTGGCCTATCGACGATTTCAAATTGTTGTTATTCAATCAATGCACAAGGTAACAACAAATGTGGGTGAATCATTAACTAGTTTATTAAATGCCATAATCTAATTGTATCTTGTGTTGGAAACATCCCATCGTTTCACTAATCCAGCTGGTGAGTTGGGGATCGGGGTTCTACTTTAAACACTTTTTGTTGATATCTTCTTGCAAAATCTTCGATGCTGAACAATTTTTCCATATAGAGTTGACGTGGAAAGGGATGAATTGGAGGTGTGACTAGGACATAGGAAACCTTAAGAAAACTCGATATGAAACTAGGATGTATGCCACCCTTACGTGATAAAGACACATGGAACTCTAGACCGTCGTCTTCATTTACTCGTGTTAATCGAAATCAGGACTTTCCTTAAGCTACATTCTCTAAAACCCAATCCTATCTTGTTGATGCTGAAAAGTATTAAGGATCGATGATCAGCGATAAACCTACCCAAGTTCTCTCAGATCGATTCTCTCAAAAGGTTTTGATGCCGAAAGTGTATCGGGGATCAGGGATTGAAGGTTTCTTTAATGAAGAAAAAATTGATTGTTTTAACCTTCTTAGATTTTCCTCGCCCCCGATCAAGCGCATCGGTCATCGACTATTGGTGATTTCTTTATATATTTTGTCAATGTCTATTCCTCTCGTACTTTGTCAACACTGATGGGGACCAGCTATCTTCTAAATTTTTGTGGTAAATAACTTACGAAAACCAACTCCTCCTTCTGCCTATGTTGATGGGGCATCAACGATCAACGATTAGTTTAACTATGTGGCCACTTCATCTTCTTGCATTTTATCGATGCCGAACACCAGCGTGCCAGTCACAATGTTAACTTTAGATTCCTAGTTCAAATGTCAAGTTATTTTAGACACGAAATTTCATTTAACAAGTTCAAACAAAACTGACTTGATTGATAAGAGTCATGAAAACAAAAACAAAATAAATTGTCCCCCAAAGTGAACCCAAATTAGAAATTAAAATAAAACAAGTGGTACCCAAAAAGTGATAAATTTCATAAGGCATTTAGGGTGTGTTGAGTGCTTAACAAACCCCATGCCGATGGTATTGTGGGCTCAACACAAATAAAGTACATAGACCTATTGTCGAATCAATTGCAACAATTTTTGGTACAACATACTGTGGCCAACCAAAATTTAAGTTCGGTTGTTTCCCCTACCCAGACGTTGGATGTACATAGTGTGCAGTTGAATAATCCCAAGGCCAACTAGAAGCCTGAGGGAAAGAAGAAACAATGGAATAAGAAGGGTAAAGGGGATAAAAAGGCTACCAATAATGCTAGTGGGGGGAAAACGGAGAAGAATAAGTTGAAGTATCTGTGTAATATTTGCACGAAATACCACCTGAATCATTTGTGCCCTCGACTTGTAGAAGCCCAGAAGCTATTAGCGTAGCAATATCCTGTTGTGATGACGAACCCTTTTCTACAAGGTAAAAACATGGTTAAGGATTCCGCATCCACGAGCGCAGAAGGGGGGAGTTAGGGACCCCCGCACTTACCAATAACAACCTAACTGCAAATATTTACATGATGAATGTCGAGGCTCATTTAATGACTAGGGAACGAGACTACGAAATGTCAGAATCTTCCAAGAAAGGAAAGGAATCCACTAACCCACTGTCTCCTCTCGAAATCGAGAAGGGGGTAGGAAAAATGATGACTCGCATCCCTAAGGTGCATATAATAAGGCTTCTCATAATCCAAATGCGAGGGCTTCCCAGAACTACTTCGTTGTAGAGGATTTGGCTAAGACCCCTTGCACAAAGTCTATTTTGGAAGTCCTCCAGAGTTTCCCCTCATAGAGAAAATATCTATTGTCTTCCTTGGGAGAAGTAGAGACTTGTAACCCATAAGCGATCATTTTTTATCCAAACGACTTGAAACCCCATCTTTCTAACCATGTTTCTTTTCAGATAGTAGTGTCTTACACCACAAAATGTTTTACACAAAACATTTTTCGTATAGTGGTTGACGAGGGTGCCTCAACTTGTGTGATGTTGTTGGCATGTTGGAATTCCATCGGCTAGTCTGGGTTGTTTCTGTCGCCTATGTTGCTTACGACGTTTGACGTTCGATCATTTATACCAAATGGAATTATTCCTTCTTTACCCCTGTAGTTGGGAGGAAAAACTGTGTGTCAAAGTTGAATTGGTCGATGCACCTCTCGACTACAAATTGTTGTTAGGAAGGAGTTGTAATTATGTGATGCATGCAATGGTTGCTATGGTTTTTCAAGTATTGTGTTTTCTGCACGAGGGCCATATTGTGACCACTGACTAGTTTTCCTTCTCTCATCATGACCCTTCATTGGGGGCTTCCACAGTCCCTATGATTGATAGTCCGCAACCCAACACTATCAACTTAGGTGTTGGTTTGTTTCCATTGTTGATGGGAACTTTTGATTACCCGCCGCCTTCTGGCAATGTCAAGCTTATATCGATTGTTCCCGAAAAGCCGAGGGTTGCATTTTTACAAGAGTTTTATTTTCGAATGAGTTACTTTAATGATCTGTGGAATTTATCTTCCCCATTGGATTCGATGGAAGGAATAGGGAATCATGGCATGGCCATGCCCCTGTCCACAATTGAGGTTGCATAAAACATTGTCCAACAGACTTCAACCAACCCTGAAATGACTCCAACATAGGATTTAGATCCACTTCTCGATCCTATTTTGGCTCATGGTTCTCTTTCCACTCAATATCCTTTACAATTTGTGTTTCCCTTTGATGAGGTGATTCTCGAGGAAATGAATGGTATTGATGGACCTTGGGATGATCTACATCATATATCTTACTTCCTTCTTGAGTTAAGGATAATAGAGATGGGAAAATTCGTTTTGACCATGAATGGAGATAATTCTTATCCTATCAATCTTCCGACTATACACAGAGTTTACACTAAGGGTAACATGAAAATAATTTCTACAATGATTCCAATCAATATCTCCAAAACCCCTAGCATTGTGGATAATGTTTTCATCGGAGTGGGTTGCTCCCCTCAAGAGATTTGAACTTACACTGAGTTATTCAAAGAATTTTGTGACGTTTTTTCCTAGTCTTACAAGGAAATTCTAGGCATTGACCCATGAATTGTTAAGCATGAAATCACGACTTATCTTGATGCCAAACTGCTCCAAAAAAATATTTATCTGGTCAATCCTTGAAAAGAGGCAGAAATCAAGGTAGAAGTAGAAAAATTGTTCAAAGTCGATTTTATCTACCCTGTACAGTTGACAGAATGGATGTCAAACCCAGTTCTAGTTAACAAGAAACATGGCACAATTCGTGTGTGTATGGAATTCCGTGATTTGAATAAGGCTTGACCGAAAGACAAATTTCCCACCCCATTCATCGATCAGATTGTTGATGAGTGCACAGGCTGCGAGGTATTTTAATTCATGGATGGTTTCTTGGGATACAATCAAATTCAAATCAAACTCGAAGACCAACATAAAATAACTTGTATTTATTTTTGGGGCACATTAGCGTATCATAATATTCCTTTTGGCATGAAGAATGTTGGATCCACCTTTCAGCAGGCCATGTAATTTTATTTTCATGAACTTAGACACATATTCGAGGCATACCTTGATGATATAACATCACGCTCTCACAAGAGATCTGATTATCCTGCCCATCTTCAACTAATCTTTGAGCGATGTCACTACTATCGGATTCACTTGAATCCTAAAAAGTGTTGTTTCTACATGACACTAGGTCATCTCTTAGGTTTTATTGTATCGACAACAGGGATCATGGTCGATCCTCTCAGGGTTGATTCGATAGTTCAATTTCCTCCCCCGTGCACAATACTCCAACTTCAGAGCTTACAGGGGAAACAAAATTTTCTTCGACGTTTGTTTGGAAATTATTCTAAGATCACTAAAGTTTTTATGTATCTCTTGAAAAAATGGGTCCCATTCTATTGGGATGAAGCTCCTCAGTGTTACTTTGAAGTGTTAAAATGTTCCCTGATGTCTTCCCATCTTCTCTGACCTCCTGATTATAACAAAGATTTCTTGTTGTATTTGGCCGTTGTAGAGACATCCATCGACATGGTCTTGGTTCAAGAGGATGATATGATCAAGGAGAACATTATATATTACCTTAGCCAAGGCCTGGTTGGGCCGGAACTCAACTATTCTTATGTTGAGAAACTTGCTTTGGCAGTTGTTCATGTTGTCCAATGGTTCTGTCACTACATTTTTTTTTGCAAGACCACTCTCATTGTCATCTTTAAACCTTTCCAATACGTGTTAATACGATGCTTCATTGGCGGAAAGATCAACATATGGATTGTAATCCTCTAGGAATTTGACTTGGATTTTGTTTCTGTGAAATCCAAAAAGTCGTTGTTCTTTTCCAAACTTATTTCAGAACTTTCGGTCGAGTCTAGTGATATCATACCAGAAGAATTGCCTATTAAAGGAGATATTTTTCTAATCGCAACTTTGGACCCCTAGTATGGAGATATACTTTTGTATTCTAGACTTTGAAGTGCCTTGGTTCTACTTCTGACGATGAGCGTCGAAAAATTCGATATCAAGAGCGAAACTATCTTATACTCGATGACACTTTGTATCATCGAGGCGTGGCCTGAATTCTTCGTCGATGCCTTATCCATGAAGAAGAAGAGCTCGTTTTGAACGAATGTCACACCGGAGTATGTGGAGGTCATTTTTCTGGGTTGGAAACAACCCAAAATATTCTACGCGCAGGTTACTTCTGGCCCTCATTAATAAAGGATTGTGTTGAGGAGGTCAAGAAGTGACACCCATGCCAGATCTTCTATCAGAAGATGCGAGCACATCCTAATCCTTTGTTTCCTATTATTATTGTTGGTCCTTTCACCAAGTGGTGGGTTTACTTCACTACATGTCACCCAACCTCAGAGAGGGGGCATCCTTACATCATTGTAGCAGTAGACTACTTCACAAAGTGGGTTGAAGTTATGCCAACATTTAATTATGGAGAAACTGTGACTCTTTAAATCTTTAATCAGATAGTAGAAAGGTTTAGTATCCTGAAGGAGATTATCATTGACCATGGAAGTCACTTCCAGAAAACAATGATGATTGAGTTAATGCCAAATCTCGGGTTCAAACACTAAAATTCTTCACCTTATTACCCACAAGATAATGGTCAGGTTGAAGCTGTGATTAAGTCTCTTAAGACTATTCTTCAGTGAACAATCAATTCTACCAAGTCCAATTGGAATTTTATGTTATATTCAACATTGTGGGCCTACCAAATGTATGTGAATACTGCCACTAATTTTTCACCTTTTCAACTCATATAAGGGTTGGAAGTAGTCTTACCTATTGAGTGTCAGATTCCTTCTTTAAATTTGGTAGTGGAATTACTTCCAGACACTTCACCGCTTGAGGAACACCTACTATATCTAGAGCAACTCGATGAGAGACATCGTGATGCAACCCTAGACAATGAGGCTCATAAACAATGAGTTAAGTGTCATTATGATCGGTTCATTCATCCTCATATTTTCTCTGAAGGCGATCTTGTCTTGATATGTGATCAAGACAAATATCCCCTGAGTGCAGGAAAATTCAAACCCATGTGGTTCGTACCGTTCATCGCGAAAGAGGTCTTAAAGAAGGGTACCTACCATCCAATTTATTTTGAAGGAAACACCTTGGCAGAGCCTAGAAATTGGCTCTACCTCAAGAAGTATTAATCTTAGGTTGGTCACCTGGGTGACTTATTGTATATATGTATAGCTTCTTATACATTTTTTTTTATTTTTTGTATTGTGGATGTGTAGTTATTTATGTCTTGTTTTTCATTGTGGAAAATGTCAAGTGAATTGGAGGTGTATTTCGGGTTGGAGGACGATGCTAGTTGACACACTTGGAGGCTTTCTTCTGCAATTTGGGTGATTTTCACACCTGGAGGCCAATTTCTATCTTCTAGAGGTATTTTCCTAGGCAACGCTACAAAAAATGTTGTCGAGTACAACACAGTGATATAATTTCTTCATGACACTTTGTCACATGGAATATCCCAACTTCGGGTCTACTTGGATGCTCAGTTGGTTGTGCCCCAGTTAAATGGGGTTTACCACATTTATAATCCTACTTTGCACCAATGATTCCTTAGGGTACGTCTCTTAGAATGTTCTTTTGATTACATTACGTATATCCATGTTCCTAGGATATTTAATCATCTAACAAATACTCTAGCTAATCAAATATTAGATTGACATGTTGCACACACATAAAATTAAAAGCACACACATACACATGTAAATTTCATCCATAAGATAGAAAAGATATATGTATATATATATCTCTCCAAAAAGTGTCATGAGTACATAGGTGGGCGCAAATGCCTCAAAACGTGTTTAGTATGCATCACTAGGTTTATGCCTTCAAAAAATACATATACAAAAAGTTTCGTCGACACATCAACAGTCTATGCTCTCTAAGCATGGGGCCTATTGGCCCTGCATAGTGTACACCAAGGTTGGCCAAATGCCAGAATAGATGGACCCAATTCAGTGGCACCCCTACTACATGAGGCTTCATAGAAGGGGGGAGATCCTCAATCTCGGCCATAGGTACAGTACGAGTGAAAGTAGTGAGTTTGCGCTCCAATCATCTCAGAAACCTATTAGCCTCTCTGGCTAGGGGTCCCCCTATAGCTGCTGGTCCTCTAGCTACTATTGGTCCTGCCACTGTTCGAGGACATCACCGAGTCCTAGCAAATTCCACTAGTCTCACAAGCCCCACATTTGTACACAACATATACATAAGTCAATACTTTATACACACATAAAAAGGATACATACGAAAATTAAAAATTAAATAACATTAAAAAGTATGTTACTATCTCTCCTCTCTCCTCGCTAGGAGGCACTGACATGTCAGGGTCTCTAGTGAATTTGATCCTAACATAAGGTTAATCCTCGATCATCGGGATCTGTCGTGCCCACAAGTGAAAGAATTTTTCGTCAAATGCTTCTATGGTCCTCCCTCTACCTTGTCGTGGCAACAATGCTTTACATCTGGTCATCTTTTTTCCGTTCATACATCCCATTACACTACTTTGGGCATTGGGTTGGCCAAATATATAAGGGTTGTACCTTTCCTTGTGGGAAGAAGGAGATAAAGGCCCATAGGGTAAAAGTAGCAGGAAAAAGATAAAATACAAAAGAATGAAACCTTGAGATGCTTCGCCCAGGGATCCCCGAGAAAACAATAAAAATATTCTCATAAAGAAACAGAGAGACCCATAAAAAATAATAAAACAAGACCTAGTTGGAGGATAGGGGGTCTCATCATGAGCCAACCTATTAGGTACATGGGCATGTAGTGGTATGACACAACCAACAACTAGTCACCATGCTAGGGTAGTGGCTCTTGGTGGCATAGCCAAGAGAAAAGGGGTCTCATCATGATATGACCTTCTCATTTCCATGAAATGCTTGTGGGTAACAATGCTAGCACTAGTCACCATGCCAAGGAAGTGTCCCCTAGCTATCCTCTTGAAATAAAAATCAATGATAATAAATATAAAAGGCATGAATGAGCTTGGAAACATTTTCATCCATGACAACTGCAACTCACCCTCTTCAGAGGCACCCACAGGTAAGCCATACATTTCCCTTGTTTCACTACACCCCTTGCCCAGAAATCCCTTACCACCTCATACACTCACATGGCCTAGATTGACTTCCCATGGAAACATCCCACATCCAATTAGAATTAGCCCAATAGGAAATCCTAGTGTTCCCTCCAAACTTGTCTTGTAGATTAGTATAATGTCTTTGATCACTTGTCCAAGTAAAAGTGGTTTTATGCACAATCTTAATAAACTTGATGATTAGATGTGATTGACATTGCTATGATCCCTGTCACTTATGAGCTCATGGAGGGAATATCTATTGATGTTGTGGGGCCACACCCGATGGACAGGTGCCCTGATGGACAAGTACACATGGGGATATGATTAGTTCGTACCTGCATGGGGCTAAAATTCCACTAGATGGATGTTGAGACCCCAACAAGGGGCATAGATAGATTAGAGGATTGCATTAGAGAGAGAGGAGGAATTTTCACTAGGAGCATCCCATAAGGTCTAGACCCAGGGGGATTGTGCCCTTTCCATCATGATTTAGGCCTTGGAAGACCCATGATGTCACCCAAGTCACCCATGACATCATCCAACATTTTTAGAGGTTTTGGAGGTAATTGTGTGCCAAGTGGCATGTGTGGCAGGCTCTTGAGGCCTAAGAAGGCCTAACGTTTTTCTCTAGGAGGCCAACGTTGTCCAAAAATGTCCTAACGTCACCCTAAATGGGCATGACATCACCTTAGTAACTTGATTTAGGGTTTAATTATGAAATTTAATGTAAAAACTAGTTATTATTTGTAACTGGCCATGTCGGCCTTTTGACCTAATTTTGGTCTTCGGTATTGTATAAATAAGGGGAAAGTGCCTCTTATTTTTTATCATCTTTCACTCACACTTGTGAGGTCTGAAATTTTTTCCCTAATTAGGGTTTTATGACTAAAATTTAGTGCGCACTTGTTGAAGGAAGGCTATTCTTGGTGGAAATTTTACAACTAGGTGATGTGCTAGATTATTCTTGGTGAATGTAAGTAAAATTATGAAATTCTTATTTCTTTTGAATGGTTATACTATATTTACTTTTCATTTTTCTAAATATTATGAAATTTCTAGCCTAAAACCCTAAGATATTAAGCACATGTTATTGTCCTTATCTCAATTGTTATCCACCTACTAGATTGTGCCAATGAGTCATTTTTCTTGAAGCCATTGCCAAGGGCCTTGCTATTGCAACACCCTAGAACTTATTGCTTCATTTTAGCCGTCACTTGCTTCATCCTATGAGATAAATAAGGAGGAATATCTACTAAGGCCTAGGGTTACCTACACCTTAGTATTCATTTTCCCCTAGGATTTGGTGGTTGAAGCATTGGATTATCAACACTTCATCCATCAACTCCTCTTGTCTTTGGCTTTCCCATTATCATCCCACTCCTTCGACATTTGCAACCACTTTATTGACTACATTTTCCCTAAGAAATCACTAGTCTAAGACCTCCATTGATTTTTTGTATCAAACAAACCTTCAAAACCTATTCTTCAAACAACCTACTAACACTTTCTGACCCTAGAATAGCTTGATCTACTAACCTACTTGTTGTTTTTAAAGTAAGTCTCATCCATTTAATGCAGCATTGAAAGCTCATAAATAAATCATAAAGGATGAATTATAGTTTGTCTTATATGCTACTATCAAATGTTAATGACATGACTTCAATGATTAATGGTTTTTGGTCATTTTGAAGATAGTCTTAAGAAATTTTATGTAAATTATTGCTCTATAAACATTGTTGTTATAATATTTTTGTTTACTTCATTATATTCAGAAAATTTCTTTGTTTAAGAAATTTAATGATTTTATGAAGTGATAACTAGCAAGTGTTCTTGCAATTATATAGGTTTCTTGTTGCTTTGTTCTAGTTACATACACCTATAGCATGTTATATATTAATTGGTTACTTAACCATACTTTCTAATCATTGGTGACATGTAAGAGGGGACCTTTTACCTAGCTACTTTCCCTTTACCTTCTCAAAACCCCAGGTCACTAGGGACGTCTCCCCTGGGCCTACCACCCTAAATATAAATAGACTTCCTATTGAGGTGATAGTGATAGGATTGTCTATAGTTACACCAATTTTCTCTCCTTATACCTTTTCTTCTATCAAAGTACAAATTGTGCGATAAAAAGGCCCAGGGGGGAATGCCCCTAGGTTGACTGGTTCCCCTCTCCTTGAGTGGCCATTCAATAAGTAAATATCCTCTTTAGTGGGGGTCACAGATTGACCCTCTAGCATAAATGCCTCTACATTCAGGTGCCAATACTCCACAAGAGCATTAAGTAGTCTAGGTTGTGTCCTCATGAGTGGACATTGGAAAAGATTCCATGGCCCATAATATTTTAGTGCGGTGATGGCTATAGGGTTATCTTCGACCAAAACATCAATGTACTCATGCTTCCTGATGGGTGTTCTATATGCACTAAATCCCTCAATTAAATTGTCAACCCGGGGTAAGTAAACTTAGAGTTGTAGCACTATATGTGCCAAGGAAGAAAAGATAGAGGAAGTATAGTCTAACTAAGGAGATGGTCTATCTGAGGGATAATCTACTTAAGAAACTACTATCAATGAGAAAACCCTATCAAGGAAATTGAACTATCTACCCTAAGAAAATTTTAAACAATGGATCGATGGATTGTTCCTAAAGAAGCAAATCAAAACCCTACTTTGAACAAGTTAACCTATTTAATATAATGAGAAAAAAACGAGCCATCTATTTAATCTATTTAACTTAATGAGAAATAGAAACAACAAATTAATCTAATCAATCTATTCAAATTAATGAGCAACAACAAGTAAACAAGCAAACAACTAACCTATTCACACTTGTTCAGCAAGTAAACTAATCAAAACTATTCAACAGGTAAATCAAAACTATTAAGCAAGTGAACTCTATTCTTAAGATAAAACTCATAATTACTTCTAATCTGCAAAGGAAATCTTAACCTATTTAACTAAAAGCATTATGACAATACTCAAAGATTAATCAACCACTATTCTTAAGCTACAATAACAAGAAAATTTAAATATGATGATTATGTCTTCGGTGTCTTATGACACCACGATGGCATCTAACGATTAGTAATAACTCAAGAGGAATAATTTCAATATTAACTTCTATGGAGAAATGAAAATTATGAATCAAGCAGTCTAACGAGAGATTAGCCATCATAGAAGAAATATCAACTATCCTGAAAAATCCATGTGATCTCTCAATTTATGCATTAATCATCAATAATAATAAAATGCTATTTTACTTAATTCAAATGCACTTTTATGCTAACTTAAGAAAATTCATACGATTAGAAACTCATAACTAAAACTTAACTCAAACTCAAACTTCTATTTAGAATTGCAATTTAAATCTAGAATGGAAATTTCATAAAATAAACTAAGCTAATCCTATTATTAACAATTCAAATTGCAAGTTAAAATGCTTATAGAAACACAATTTAAATTCTACTTCTACCTCAACATACTAAAAAAAAATTGATAAGAAAACTAGATAAGAAAATTGAGAATTAAAATCAAAACTAGCAACTATTGATCCATCGAAACGTTTCCAAAGAAACTTTGTACTCCGTGGTAAATTAATACTCTATTTTAGCTATTCTATTTTAACCTGTAGAAATTCAAATTAGCATTTAACACACAACAAAGCTAGTAGCTAAGATTGCAAGCTATTTACTAATAATTAAAAAGACACAACATATTAACAACTGTCTCAAGCAACCTGCAAAAAAGAAATTTAAACAATTAAATGATGAACAACAAACACACAACATGTAAAATGATAAAAGCACATATAACATAAAATGAATGCAATGATTATTGCACAACTGAAATATACAAGATATCTATCTAACTATTCACCTAGACCACTGGTGGGCATCCCAACAGGTCATAGCTACTCCTCAATAACAAATCATGAGCTAAATCAACATGGTTCTAGTCATTAAATAAAAAATGCAGTCTAGCACAAGTTTGTGGAAATGTCTTGAATTACATAGCAAAACAATTCTAACAATTCTTGACACTTTGTCTAACCACTATTGTGGTATTTATAATAGTTACAATTTGAGAGGTCGACCACTGGAAGGGTCGACCTCCTCTAAAAATGGTGAATTCCATTAAATACGCTATAACTTCCTTTGGCTTATAGAAACTGAATGAGACACTCAATGATCAACATAATGGCTTGATCTGAGATGTCAAGAGCTCAGTAGTTGGAGGCCATGAGGGTGAACAAAACTTATGTCGCTGATTCTCCCAGCACAGGTTGTCGATATAACAACTGCCAACTCGCCCAGGCTCCTAGTGTTGGATGCAGTGTCAGACGCAATGCCGGATGAAGTATTGGAAGCGGTGTCGGATGGAGTATCGGACGAGCTATTGGATGGAAAAAAGCCTTGCGAATTTTCCCTGTGACACATAGATCATGCATTAGCTTCTCATAATTATTAAAGCAAACTGAATTAAACTCAAAACCATCACAAAACATCAATTGCACATACCTGGTATAAATCTATGATGATTTGATATAAAATCCTTCAAATCTTCTTCAAAATAGTTAAATACACATATAATACCAGTCAAAAAGGATTTAATCAACATCATTAATTAACCAAATCATGAACCCAACACTCTCTCTCCCTCCAGTGAACATACATCATGTTTCATGGAAAAGTGGATGGGAGTTAGTACTTACATTTTTATTTTTCAAATATTTCAAAGGTGTACATGGGTTGTTTCATACAAAGTCATGTACGCACATGGGTTGGTGGTTTTGTGCCCGAGTACATATGTGGGATATCCTTGGAAAACCTGCATACACGTAGGGCCTCTCTTTTTAGGAGAGTGTGCCCCCTCAAAACCTAAAATTAATGCATAAAAAATGAATTGGAATGTAAGAGGGAGGGATTTGTACTTACTTGGTCTGAGTAGAAGGTTGTTTCATCCACTGAAGATCCCAGAATCAACTCTTTTAGCGAAGGGTTTTTTTGACCTTTTGGTTTATTTTCAAATTGTAATGGTCAAAATGAATTCTTAACTTCTATTTATAGAATTGTTTGGCCCCTTTTTCCCCCTTTTGACCCCCTTTGTCATTTTTCCTGTCTTGGTGATCACTTGATTCCATTTCTAAGTTTCTTATTGGGTGTTCCAATACTCTTTTCCTTTTGGTTTGGTAATTTTTTGGGATGAATCACTTGTTGGTATCCTTTGGTAAAGGTCATTTTTCCAAATTTTTGCATATAAGTTAGGATTTCATTTCCACTTTCTACATCTTGTTCCCTTTTTATCTTTTCCATAGGATCGACCCCACCGAAGTGCAACACAAAACCTTCATTGCTGCTCTAGAAGTGTCATAATTAGGTGGTAGATTCTACCTTTACATGGATGCCCTAGGTAGATCCTTGTTTCATTTGGAATCCATGCTGTCATTAATGACTATAGGATTGGGAGCCCTTGTTAGTCATATCACGATTACGAGTTAAACCCTCATTTGTTTGATTCACCATCATCCTAGGCCTTACCTTCAAGACTCCCAAATGACCATGCTTTGTTGTATTTCAATATCGCTTTGAAATTCAAAAGAAACATCTAACGAGACTATTTTTATTCTTTCTAATCTCGTCTGGATTAACTAAGAAAAGTATTCCCCTAGAGTATTCTTTAAACCCTTTTCAGACTCTCTAAAAATGAAAAGATTGTCGAGCGATCTTTTTTCCCTTCACGCTCACCAAATTCAAATTTGAAGGCACATCTCTCTGGCAGTAGTTTACCCCTTTTTCGGTCTGGATGGATAATTTCACAAATAAAGGTATGCTCTAGGAACTTTGGTTCGCTAGAAGAGTATTCTCGGGCATAAGTTTAACCCTTTTTTGGGCTTGAGGGACCAAATCTTAGAAAAAGGTACATTCTCCTTGGTTTTGGTTTATCACCTTTTTCAGGCCTTGGAGATTACTTACGAAAAA
>JZKD02S1609994.1:88777-131319 GCA_000966675.3 Picea glauca
GAATCCCACTTTAGGGCTAGGTATCCTATCATAAATCTCCTCTCTTTGATCCTCTTATCAAATATTTTTTTCATTCTTTCTTGATGAGCTTGTGATTTCAATTGCACCTAATCTATTACCTGTTGGACTACAATCAGTTGGTCAATTCTTCTATGTGTATCATCTAACTCTCCCTCTTCATCTTGTAGAAGCTTCATCATAGGAAGGATGATATGGATGATAAAAATAACTTCTATCCCATACACCAGCTGAAATGGAGAAGTACCAATGGACCTCTTGATGCTCACTCTATCTTACCAAACTACATATTTTAAGTGAGAATCCCAAGATTTCTTATCTTGGGACAACATCTTCTTGATGATCTTGATGAGATATTTTTTGGATAACTCAACCAAACCATGTCCATGTGTATAATAGGCAGTGGAATGCCCAATATTTAAATTATTATCTTGACAAAATTTCATAATCTTACAGGATTTGAAAGCTTGAGCATTATCAGTTGTGATCTTTCTAGGACATCCAAACCTTGCTAAAATTAGCTCTTCAAGGAACTTGATAATGATTGTGTCAATTTCTGCCTTGGTGGGGATATCCTCCACCCACTTGGTGAGATAATTTGTGGCAGTAAGGATCCATTTGTGTCAGCCACTTGAATTTTGAATTATTTCTCCAATGAAATATAATCCCCATTGTTGGAATGGAATTTCTACTTTAACAAGTATGAGAGGAAGAGGCTGCAACTTCTACTTTACTACAAACATTTGACATTCTACATAGGATCTAACCATGCAGTTTACATCAAAAAATAATGAGGACAAGTAATAACTAGATCTGAGGATTTTATATTCAATAGCTCTCCATGCATGTTGGCCTCCACATATCCCTTTGTGAAACTCAAGTATATTTCCCTTGGTTTCCTCTTCAGTAAGGAAATTCAATAATATTCCTCTTGGATCTTTCCAAAACAAATTCTTATCCAGAATACAATATTTTACATCCTTGAGTTTGATTGATCTAGCCTTAGCTTTGTCCCAAGTCGATGGGAACTTAAATTTTGCAGATACAAAATTACATCCTTATACCACTCAGACTTGGTAAACTTAAGGTATGCCTTGGAAGATGATTATTGTGTTTCATCTTCTTATTTATCTATTTCCATGATGTTTTCTAATACAAAATCTATATTAAGAGCTTTGTAATTTGATTCAACCATAATTTTTGCCAGTCCTTATCCTTTTACCAACTTGGTGGGTTTGATTTCCAAATCATACTCTTGGAGATTGGTAATCCATTTGGATATTCTTCATTCACTGTCACGAAGAGTAAGTATCTCTTTTATTACACTAGTAGGCATGAAGGAAATTTTGTGTTAATGAAATGTATAGTCTCTGAAAGAATTTAATTCCTTGACCAGAGCATATGCTTGTTTCTCCAGGTTGTCATAATTTAGCTCAACATATTTTAAATCTCTACTAAAAAAGGTTATGGGTTTCTCTTGATTTTCCTCATTTATTTGTAATAATACAATATTTATAGTATTTTTTAAATAAAAAGAAAAAAAAAAAGGAAGTCTTTGTCGTAGTTTGGACTAACTAGCACTGGCGATTCTCCCAAGGCTTCTTTGATTCATTGGAAATATTCTTTAGCTTCAATTTTCTATTTTACTTCATAATCCTTCTTCAACATGTTAGTGATATTCCTTACCATTGTTGGAATACTGAGAATGGGGGGGGTGAATCAGTATGAACACCTTTACCACTTTTAACCACAATATATAAAATGCATTATTATCGGAAGTATATTATCATTGCATTCAATAATCATGAGCATATAAACATAGGTAGCATAACATCAACATCATCACATCAAATACAAGGCACACCAAAATTTACATGGAAACCCAAATGGGAGAAAACCACAGAACGATTTCTTATATATATATCAAATAATACATTCATTGGAAGCACCAACTTCCCAATTCTCCAGTTATGACTAGAAAGAGGCTATGACCCCCTATTTACAAGCTTCAACCTAAAGTAATATACAACTCCCTGAATTATCTATATCCAATGAGAAGGAGGCTACAACCCCCTGATTCTTAGGCTCCAACCTGAAGGAAGCTCCAACTCCCTATGTTATTAGAAACCAACCGGAAGGGGGATAAAACCCCCTTTCCTTGCCCCATCCTTCCGCCCTAATATAAGTTTAGACCAACTGTCACTACCACAATCATTTCCATTGTCACTTTCATTGCCTCTGTCACATCAACCTATGACCTGTCAACCTGTCACTGTCAACCTATCACATCAACCTATCTAACATGTCACTATCACTGATACTCAACCAGATCTTCTCACATGGATCATATACCAAGGACACCTCTCAGCTAGATGTCCAACATCACCAACACATGCCTCTACCAATCATGTACCAATATCACCAACATATCATCACAAGATATGTGTCTCAACCATGTACCAAATCATGTACCAAACCATCAACTTGTACCATACCAAACATCAACCATGTACCCCAACATGTACCACAAAAATTGCATCAACCATGCACCAACACCTATACCATATCATGTACCATACAATGTGCCAGCCATGCACAACAACCATGTACATCAACACCTATAACATACCATGTATCATACCATGTTCCAACCATGTGCATCAATAGTGTACATCAACACATGTACCATGCCATGTACCAACAATGTATCTCAACCATATACCATATCATCAATCATCCCATACACCATATACCAAAAGATATACCAAGCAAGTACTATCAATGGTTTACCTCAATCAAGTACCAAAATCACCAAGAGATATATCTCATGCATGTGCTTCCATATACCAAGTGTATTCCTCAAAAATTTATTAATATCAATGAAAACAATACACCATGTGTCAATGCTTCAAGTTTATACCAAGAATAAGCCTCAAGCATATAGCATCATCACCATGTAACCAAACCAGATGATACCAATATAGTCAAGATGTACTACTAATCAATGTACCATACCAATATCACCAAGATGTACCATGCATCAATAAGACATGCCTCTCAAGCATGTACCATCCCACCACCAAGCATAAGATATAATCACATAAGCATACATGTAACATGTAGCTAACATGTTGTATTGTAATACTAACATGCAACATTGTCACAGCCTTCAACAAATTGGTACCAACATCTATGCCATATTTTTCTCAGCCTCACAGGACTAAGACTCCCTGTCACGTGGGGCCTTGTGTGATGTGCCTTAGTCAACCCGTGGGGGTGCCTTGCATGACACCCTCAAGCTGACCCTTGAAGTCTTGTTAGGGTTACAAAAAAACCCTATCACTTTGCATCTCTGAAACTTTCACTCATTCCTCGCACTTCCTCTGCTTCCTTAGACTTGTCATCAGATTCACCAATAGATCGAAATACTAGACCATAACATTCTCACAAGATAGATATTCAATTTAAGTGTGTGTGTACTTATGAGAGACTCCTTAAGATGTATTTATACTTTTTCTAGGTAACCTATTTCATTATTGTTAGGGCTTCTTGAATTTCTTGTTACAACCAATTTATCCATTCATTAATTGACTTGTAACTGCTTAGGGCCTTCCTGACCATTCTTAGGGGCTTCCAACTTCACAAGGCCATATCTCCTTAACCATGAGAAACTACATGGTGTACCACCTATCACCAGAAATGACACGAAAAGGACCTTCCATCTCTAAGTGTCTCACCTTCATTTACATTGTCCTTCATTTTCATATTCCTCAACCATCTTTGGGTCCCATAACCACACCATATTATCTTCATGTAGACATCATCAAATGCACCCATTACATCTGTTGACATCAACCACTTAATCAATGACAACTAACTCACCATCAATCTCAACCACATATCTAGCCCTTCCATACTTCTCCAAGGGTTGACATCAATCTCCAAGGGTTGACATCAATGAAAACCAATTGTCCAACAATCTCCCCCTTTGGAATTGATGGCAACAGGAACATTGATGGAAAAATTTATGGCAACATTGACGCTCCAGCACTCACGCTCCCCCTATGACCATTAATCCTGATCCATGTTTCTCAGTCTCCCCCTTTGAAATCAATGGAAAAGGGTCTCTCTCCTCGGGGTTGCTCCCCTTGTCATCATGCTTATGTTCTTTCTCTCTGTTTCCATGCCTTAGTTATTTCTCTTCACATTTTTAACTCCCCATGTTCCTCTTCTCTTATGACTTCCCCTGAAAGTATACCTTCTCTAAACAATCATTCTTTGACTTCATGCACTTGACTCTTAATCTCCTGATCTTTCTATTTCTATTCCTTTGACATCATGGGAAAAAGGATAACTCTCCTTTTTTATATCTCTCCCCATGTATGCAATCCTCTACTTTTCTCTTCATGGTGCTTCCTTGTGTAAAACTCTGATGTATATGAGAAGCATTTAAAAATATTATTTACTTGTATTATTCAAGTCTTTTGCATATATCCCCCTTATATGCATGCTACTAGTCTTCCTTTTTGAGTCTCTTGATGATTTATCTTCCCTTGAATTCTCTACAAGATGTCGTGTAGTTCAATGTAGGGATAGTTGTAAATGTTTCATTTCCTCTCTTCCAGTGTTTGATCATTGTCCATTGGTGCTTCCTCTTGTAACTCTATAGTATATATAAAAAGAATTCATTATTTTATTTCTTCATTCACTTGTCATGTTCACTTGACCATATTGTTCAATGATTTTATTATGGTTATTTATCTTTTTTTAATGGTTTATTTGATCCAGGTGGATATCAGTGGCCACCCACCTTTTCCAACTAGCTCAAAACAACTTTCTGGCAATTTTGGCAATTTACTATTTTTTGCAAGTTTTAACTTTTGGGGCCATTTTGAGGGCCTAAATGAAGGTTTTTCGAGATCAAGGTTCTCAATGATAGTTGAAGGAATTATTGAGCCCCCAAAATGAATCTCCTCGACAATACCTTTCCAACAAGCTATCATACACCTAAAACAGAGATCATATGCAAAAGTTACGACCCCGGGAAGTTGATGTACTAAATTACCCAAACGGGGCCCACATGACTTTTGGCGCTTCATCTCCTAGGGTTAGGTTTTTGGATGTCTAGGACCTTTGGCATTCTCGTTTATTGTAAAAAGGCCTTCATAGCCTCATTGTAATCATCTTCTTGCGAATGCGAGTAGCTGTCACATCTCTTCTCAAAGATAAGTTGCCACCATTCTAGCGAGTCTTTCACTCTGTATTTTTACAGTCTCTGTACATTTATTTCATTAATAGAAATCGTGTATTATTGTATATCTGTGTTTATGTTTGCATCTTTGATACATTTATGTTATATTATTGAATATCTGCGATATCTCTGTGCATTTCTTTATTATACCTCCACTCTCATTTCGTGCCGAAAATAATCCAGGTGGATATCAGTGGCCACCCACCTTTTCCAACTGGCTCATTATCTTACCCTATGTTGGTGTGCCTTTCACTACTTGCATTTATGTGACCAATTGATTCCAATTGATTCCACTGATTCCAATTGTAAATACATTGATATGCATCTTATCTAACCCATGTTATTTGTACCTGCTAAGTATCCATCTTTGTCCATATGTTACAAATTGTCCATACCTTTGCTACTCAATTTTCCAAAATTTTGACCCATATATCATTGTACTATCGTGAAGGCTTCACGGTTGCAACTGATCATCGCATATTCATGTCTCTTCAACCTGAATTAATTGTTTCAATTGGTATTCTCTATCTCCAAATCAAACTTTGCATTTATGTAACAACCCATACTAAAGATATCCCTTTCTGAATACATGCATGGAATACAATCATAAACGTATGCATGTGTAATTTCCAACTGATACCTGTGTGGGAACATTAATTCTCAACTGATCAATATATCATTATATACTTATGCTATCTAACTGATCTGGATTTTTCTCTGCAAATACTTCAACCTGCTCGAAGGATGGTTCTTTGATTTGTAGTAGATACTACACCGACTCCCCCTATTCAATATTCATATTCATTGGGAGTCTCCAATTGGGTGGCTCAGAAAAATACTCACTCTAATGCCAATAAATGTTCCTCTTCATCTATAGACTCATAATATTTTCGATCTCTGACTTCTTCCATTTTTCCTTCGGATTCATTATGATCTTGCACTACGATTCCTGAGAGTACAATTTCTCAAATTTGTTTTGTGTTCTCTATAAATTGTGCAATCTTTGGGACCTGTTCTTTATTCACCTGCTCTTCTTTTCTATAATTTCTTCTCCAAACCTTATTGTATTTGACTTCTTCCTTTTTCCTTGTATATTTTTCTTCATCACATACAATTTTCAATCCTGAGAGTATGACTTATGGGAGTCCTTCAATCATCTCCTCTTCTTTTACATGTTCTTGTTTTCTTTTCCAAACTTTATTATATCTCATATCAATGTTCTTTTTCATAGAAGTATCCATCATGCTTCTACAATCACAATATATGTGACCATAATTGTGTCATTTGTAACACTCAATGTTGTGGGGAGCCACATAGGTATTTCTTGTATGAACATTTCTTCCATATTCTTTGTAATCTATAGCTTTATGTCCAAAGTTAGTATAAATAAAACAATGACCATAAAATAAATTTGCATACCTAAGAGTGAATGATCTTCTTTGTGGTGTATTCCTTCTGAATTCCTTCTTTGTCCCATTATGATCATGATTGAAGCTTCACAATGTCTTGAATGTGGAGGGTCTTCTTGAAGATGTGTCTCTATCATTTTTCTTTGTTTCTGGTTGACCATGATTCCTTCCTTTGAGTACTTATGCATAACTCTTACTCATTTCTTCATTCTTCTTTTCTGGAAAAATGGAGTTCTTCTCTTCAACATTCTCTATTGATGACATGGATGTTTTTCTCTCTTCAATGTTCTTACTGAGCTTGATGATTTTAACTCTCAATGTGAAAATTATTCTTCAAGATTATTAGCCTCTTCTTCTTTCAAATTCATCATTTGAATCTTTATGACTTCTTCCATTCTCTTTGCTTCTTCAAGGAGATGATTTATTTTTCAAGTCTTCTCTCTTCTTGACCAAATTCTACTTCAAGCTAATTCAAGTCCTCGTATCTTTCCTTGAGATGATCTATCAAAATTTTCTCTCTCTTCTTAGCTTCCTTTATTTCTCCTTCCAAACACTGCTTCTCTTCCATCTGACTTTTGTATGTTTCTTCAATCCTTATAGCTTCTTCTAGCTAAGATTTTAGATTCACGATGACCTGATAGACTTATTTGGAACTTTCTTGAGAATTATTCTTGACCAATTGTTCCTCAAGAGACTGGTTCTTCTTCCTTTATTTTGTCAATTCATCTAAAGAAGTGATTAATTCTACTTCAAGATCTACTATGCCTTCTTCACAATCTTCTTCTTATGAATCTATTTTACATGATGAGCATATTTCTTCTTGTTCTGTACCTGCACTTTCTTTAATAAGATATGACTCTGT
Source organism: Picea glauca (assembly GCA_000966675.3). NCBI lineage: Eukaryota > Viridiplantae > Streptophyta > Pinopsida > Pinales > Pinaceae > Picea > Picea glauca. The sequence goes on from JZKD02S1609994.1 coordinate 96,318, forward strand.
GATGGAATATATCTTGGAATATATATTATGTAGCTTATCCCAAAGTTCTTTAGTTGATGAATATTTTCCAACGTTATCTCTTACCGAATCAGTTAATCCTTCCCAGATGAAATTTATTGCTATTTTTTTGTTTCTTTTCAATTACTCTTGGTTGTGGTCGTTGGTCTCTTTGTAGCGGTGTATCCTGTAATAAATGAGTACCAAACATCATACCTCTATGATCCTATAAATGATTTCATCCTATTTTTCCACATCACATAGCTCAGACCATTCTGACCATTAAACTATGCTACTCTAATATTAGCGTACTCCATGATCTTCCTTCTAGTGGTTAAATTCTTTTCTTGAAGGACCTTCTCTGATACCAATTGTTGGAATATTGAGAGGGGGGTTGAATCAGTATGAACAATTTTACCACTTTTAACCATAATATATAAACTTCAATCTTATCAGTATTATATTTTTATTTCATTAAACAATTATGAGCATATAAACATAAGCAACATCACATCAACATCATCACATCAAATACATGGTACACAAGAATTTACGTGGAAACCCAAATGGGAGAAAACGATGGAATGCTTTCTTATATATATCAAAGAATACATTCATTGGAAGCACCAACTTCCCAATTCTCCATATATAAATGGAAGGAAGATACGACCCCCTATTTACAGGCTCCAACTTGAAGGAAGATACAACTCCCTGAATTTTCTAGCTCCAACCACAAGGAGGATATAACCCCATGATTCTCGAGCTCCAACCTGAAGGAAGTTCCAACTCCCTTTATTCTTCGGCACTAACTGGAAGGAGGATACAACCCCCTTTCATTTCCCCATCCTACCACCCTGAAATATAAGTGTATACCAATTTTCACTACCACAATCACTTCTAGTGTCACTATCATTGTCACTGCCATTGTCTCTATCACATCAACCTTTAACCTATCAACTTGTTAGTGTATCCAACCTGTCATTGTCAACCTGTCACTATCAACCTATCACTATATCCAACCTGTCACATCAACCTATCACTATCAACCTTTCCAACATGTCATTGTCACCGATATTCAACCATATCCACTCACATGGATCATATACCAAGGACACCTCTCAACTAGATGTCCAACATCACCAACACATGCCTCTACCAAACATGTACCAATATCACCAACATACCATCACAAGATATGTATCTCAATCATGTATCAAAGCATGTACCAAACCATCAACATGTACCATACCAAACATCAATTATGTACCATACCAAACATCAAATATGTACCATCAACTTGTACCATACCAAACATCAACTGTGTACCATCAACATGTACAACAACAAGTGCATCAACCATGCACCAACACCTATACCATACCATGTGCCAACCATGCACATCAACCATGTGCATCAACAATGTACATAAACACTTGTACCATACCATATTCCAACCATGCACATCAACCATGTGCATCAAGAATGTACATCAACACCTGTACCATACCATGTACCAACAATGTATCTCAACCATATACCATATCAATCAATCATCCCATACACCATATACCATAGGATATACCAATCAAGTACTATCAATAGTGTACATCAATCAAGTACCAACATCACAAAGAGATATATCCCATGCATGTGTTGCCATATACCAAGTGTATTCCTAAACAATGTATCAATATCAATGACAACCATAAACCATGTTCCATTGCTTCAAGAGTATACCAAGAATAAGCCTCAATCATATAGCATCATCACCATGTAACCAAAACATATATCAAGATACCAATACAGCCAATATGTAATACTAATCAATGTACCATACTAATATCACCATGATGTACCATGCATCAAAAAGACATGCCTCTCAAGCATGTACCATCCCATCACCAAGCATAAGATATAATCACATAAGCATAATTGTAACCTATAGTTGACCTGCTATGTTGTAATACTAACATGTAACATTATCATAGCCATCAGCAACCTAGTACCAACATTTGTACCATATTTGTCTTAGCCTCGCAGGACTAAGACTCCCTGTCATGTGGGGCCTCATGTGATGTCCCTTAGTCAACCCATGGGAGTGCCTCATGTAACACCCTCAAGCTGACCCATGAGGGCCTGCAAAATTAGGGTTATATAAAAACCCTAGCACCTTGCAGCTCTGAAACTTTTGTTCATTCCTCGCACTTCCTCCACTACCTCAAACTTGTCGTTCAATTCACCAATAGACCAAAAGACTAGACCATAACATTCTCACGAGATAGGTATTCAATGTAAGTTTGTGTGTACCTATGAGAGACTCATTGAGGTGTAGTTATACTTTTTCTAGGTAACATGTTTCCTTATTCTTAGGGCTTCTTGACTTTCTTGTTACAACCACTTTACCCATTCATTAATTGACTTTCTTAACATGTTTCCTTATTCTTAGGGCTTAGGGTGTTATTGACCATTCTTCAGGGCTTCCAACTTCACAAGGACATATCTCCTCAACTTTGAGGAACTACATGGTGTACCACCTATCACAGGAAATGGAACGACAAGGAAAATCTATCTATGAGTGTCACACCTACATTTACAATGTCTTTCATTTCCATATTCTTCAACCAACTTTGTGTCCCATAACTACATCTGTGGGGATTCATGTAGACTTCATCAAATGCACCCATTACATCTATTGACATCAACCACTTCATCAATGACAACTAACTCACCATCAATCTCAACCACATCTCTAGGGATTCTGCAATTCTCCAAGGGTTGACATCAATGAAAACCAATTGTCCAAACCAACTGTCCAACAACCATCTCAGTAAAATTTGGTACAAATATCCTCAGGAAGGTAATCATACCTAGTAAAGATTGTATTTGTTTTTTGTTTCTAGTCATATCAATCAATTTGATTTCCTCCACTCTTTCAGGATCCATCTTCGCTCCTTCCTTTGATACAATATGGCCCATGAGTTTCCCTTCTTCCATGGAAAAATAAGACTTCTTTGAGTTCAATGATAGACCAAATTTCCTGCACTTCTCAAAGGTTTGATTGAAATGTTTGATGTGATCCTCATCTATATTAGACAAGACAGTCATGTCATCAAGGTATATGACAATGAATCTGTCCTTCTCCCCCACAAAAGATATGTCCACATCTCTTTGAAACATGGCTCTTTCATTTATCAAACCAAGCAAAAACATCTATGTCCACATCTTCATATTTCCAAGAAAAAACATCTATGAACTCATTGAAAAATTGTTAATAATCTTCCTTGCATTTTGGAGAAGTTATTTTGGACAACTTGATGAGTTTGGGATCTCTCTCATTTCCAATGTTGCATTCTTTAGAGTTGTCATCTTTATGGAGAATTGTTGGTTTTGCAGGCGCATCATTTCTTTTGAAAAGCTACTCCATGGGCACCAATCCTTTTGGAATAATTTTTTTTGAGTTGAAGGAATTTATGCCATGCCATGTGTTTTACAAACTCGGAGGTCATTTGAATTTATTTTCCAGACATGGGATCACCTCCTTTCTCATCTGAGTCTACATGGATGTTACAAAATTCCTTTATGACCTCCATGAACTTTTTAATTTGTTGGTCATCTTCAAAAAAATTCCAGTACTTAATATTATCAGGGATGGAAAGTATGTACCTCATATCAATCTCATATCTCATTTGAGGGATAGTAGGGTTTTTAAGGGCACTAGCTACTACTACTAAGGAATCACCATGTTGGTTAAATTCTCTTGAGATAGCAATGATATTAAAATCCTTGTAAAAAATATCAATTAAATCCCATACCTGGTTTTTGTATGCCCGCATTTTGGGATGCCTTGTTTGATAATGACCTTTGATTTGTTGCACCACAATTTTTTATTCTCAAAATACCACCAACTTAGTGATTTGTATTTTCCTTGCTTCCTCCAGGCCAATAATTAGGGATTCTTATTTAACTACATTATTAGTGGCCTCAAACTCCATCTTGTAGGACAAATGGATTTCTTCTTTTTTAGGGGAAATGAGTACTACGCTAGCTCCAACTCCCTCCTTTTAATATGCCCCATCAAAATACATGATGCGTATACCATTTTTTTTCTTGGGAAGAGACTACAATAGGGTTTGCAAGGATTAAGGCCTCTTTGTATTCCTCATTAGCTTTTTTTCTCTGTATAATGTCTATTCTCTCATCCAAAGACTGGTACAATATCATAATTCATGTCCATCTGCATTTTACCACCCATATTTCTTGTACATGTTTTGGATAGTGACATTGGGCCATAGTTAGCAAGCACATTGGCCTCCACCACATACATGTTTTGGATAGTGACATTGGCAAGGAATTTGAGCTAACGTAACTGTCATATCTTTCATCATCCCATCACACTTTACCTTTATAACATCAAAAAAATACAAATAATGATATGGTCTAGTTATTTCTAGCCCTATCCTTTACATAACTACTTTGGGCATAAGGTTATGATATTCTCTAGAATCTAGCATATAGTTGTGCAACATCTTTTCATGGATGTTTAAGGTCACATAGAAACGTACAATAGATGCTTCCTTATCATCTATGTGAGGAACAAAAACTATAGTGGGAGACTCATCTTTCATATTTACAGTATCAGGAGGATTTGTTGGTCCCTTTACTTGCATCACTCTCTCAATTTTCTTGTGGTATGCAGGATTTCTATCCAACTCCATCAGTGGGACAGGAATATTGATTTTAGAAAGTTATTCTCAATGTTGAAAGGTGGAATTTATTCCTCAAGTTCCTTAACCTCTCTCTCTTTTTCTGAAGACTCGCCATATCCTTTAGTCTTGGGAATATTATTCAGTTCTTTGACTTTATCCATAGAAAGACTTGGGCTAGGATTTTTAAGTTGGGATTGGCTATCTTGATTGGATGTTTTTTTCCTGGGTATAAGGTCATATTTCCTATGCATATCAACATGTAGTGCATCAACAAACATCATGTACTGAGCAGAGGACAATACATCTTTGTTAAATTCATGTTTAGGGATTTTCTTCCTGGTGTTGAGGGAATCTTCATAACAATATTGAGTTAGATGCATGGCATTATTATCCTCTCGAAACAGGTCTACTTATTCTAGATTTTCAGCACATCCTTCATATGTTTCTTCCTCCACCAGATTATTTTCATTATTAGTTATTACATGAGGTTGGATAGGTTGATCCTCATTTCTTATTTCTCTCCTCATGATTTGAGGATTGAAATGCCTTATTAACTAGTTAGGGTTCCTTATACCTCCTTCTTGAGAGGATTTATTATAATTACCATTCTCTAGTTCAAATATAGATGTATTGTTTGTCAATTTTCTGATTAGTCTAGACATCTCATCCATTCGGGCTTCATGAGAATAATTGAATGGATCAAAAGGACCACAATCTTCTTTAAATTTCTTTATTTATACCTTATTTGGATTTTGTTTCATTTTTCCTGATGTAATCATATTCCCCTCAATATATATTGCATCATCTTGCATTATTAGAAAACTTGAAAACCTCCTTTACCTTAATACCATGGAAAAGTCTGCATCAAAATTCCCAGAATATATTACCCTAGCAACTTGTTGCAAGGGATTTGTGTCTCTAGGAATATTGTTGTACAGTTTGTTAAACCTTATATTAAAGTCAACAACAGATTCATGTTTTCTTCTTGAGAGAGAAAAACTTGGTGAGGTAATATAGGTTGTCTTTGTTTCCCCCCATATTTTCATAAATGCATACTCAAGAGCCTACCAACTATCTATTGAAGGTATGGGAATCTCTTGGAACCATTTCCAGACATCTCACTCCAATGTATGAACAAACAGTCTCATGAAGACATAGCCATTCTCTACGAACAAGTTATGAGTAAAATCTTGGAAGGCCACTAAGTGTTGTTCAGTAGATAGAGTCAGTTCGCCATTGTATTTGGGAAAGAGTTTCAAATGGTTTTCAGGGAGGTTATGAATGTTCATAGGAATATTTAGTCGTCCAAATATGGAATTGACCTAAGAATTTAAAGGTGGTGGGGGAGGTTGATTTCCCTATATCTTCCCACTCCAATTTTATCCATAAGACTTTGCAAGATACAATTATGGGATTCAACAAATGGAGGGTTAGTGGCATTTTTTTAGAAAAGGTTTGACATAAGAGATAGCTTCTTGACAAAATCCTAGGGGAGACTTTTGTATATCTATTAGGGGTTTGGGAGGTAGCTTGGTAGAAATAGTAGAGTCAACAGATATATCAATTAACTAAAAGGATTCGATACCTCTATGAACAACATATATGTTTTCAAATTAGGGTTACCTAAAGATGAAGAGATTTGATGTTCTTTGATATTTCTCCAGGTCACGAGCTTCTTTAGATTTGACTATACTAGATTTATGCTTAAGATCTAGTTTACATCTTGTGAATCTTCTATTAGATGCCATATATTTTTTATGTGGAGTCTGAAATAATCAACATCTAGGTCCATGAAACTCATTAACTTTCGAGTATCATAGCTTGCAATGCCATATCCCCAGGGAAAGATATATTCAAATTCCATTCCTCGACAATGGCGCCTTTTTGGATCTTGTCTTTCAAGATTTTCCAAGATATCATTGGAACAATGTCAAGGCATACTAGGAGCTAAGACTCAGAATGAGCCTTAAAGTCATGCTTGTAACAACAAAAGTTATGCAAAAATGTGGGTAAGTTTTTATCTCTCTCTTATAGAACTCTCCGCCCTCAAACAATTTTAGTCTACATATTAAAACATTCATCCCCAAGAGGCATTTTTCCACGAGTGTTTCAAACAATTGAGTTTAAGGATGGTGAGTTGATGGATTTAGAAGAAATACACAATAAACATGGAAAGAACAATGTGCTGAGAAATTAAGAATTCAATAGGTTTAATAGTTGTACTAGATCACTAAATCATGCATCAAACAATAAACATGGGAGGAATATTTAAGGTGAATGCCATAGTATATGGAAAGAACAATGTGCTGAGAAATTAAGAATTCAATAGTTCTAATAGTTCTACTAGATCATTAAATCATGCATCAAACAATAAACATTTTTCTATATTTAAATCCATGGAGGTACCCTATGCATATCATTAAACATGTGAAAAAATGGAAATAAGTGGTCATACATTCATAGGAAAACTTCAGTATCATAATCTATACAACACACAGTTACATTGAACATGTCATAAAACTTGTTGCCCAAGATTTTATTAATGGTGATCTGGTACAAGAAGAAAATATGAGGTGGTGTTTTTACAAGAACACATGCACAAAAATAAGTGCAAACTAAAACATAATGCAAGGGATGAATCTCTCAAATCCTACAGCCTTAAAACTGTGTTTGTGTCTTAGGGGATGTTGATCAAACAACTCTATTTATATGATATTCATCTTACTTTATAGGCTCTTAGATTGAAGGAAAACCATATTCTTAGAATAATACTACATCTTGGAGATGAATATGTCTTGATACCGCCTCTGGTTTCTTAACGGATTCCATCTTTCCAACTGATTTTTCCAGATTTTGTGGGGTAAAATAAAAACACTTTTGCCCCCGAAGTTCATGTGATGACATTGTTGGGGTTGTGTTCTTCTTGTATGATTGAGCCTTTGACTGAATCTCTTTGGATGATTCAATTGGGTCTGCATCTATACCATAGAACCTACTCAACCATGGAATGATTTGGGTCCATGGGTTGCTTGAATAACATCCAGCGTCTTCTTATCATCCCCCACCATTCATCAGTGCAGAGTATGAACAACCAGTGCCTTAAATATCTTGCCTCGAGTTGTCGCTTCAAGCTAGCCAATTGATACAGTTGCACGTTAGGGTAGATTCCCTAATTCCCCTCTACTCTTAAGATTGATATAGTGATACCTAATAAGGACATTCCTTCATTTTCCTAATGTTGAACACACTCTCTTGATGTATGTATATAGAATGGTTGTTTATCTTCTCCCATAGGGAGGGACAGTACAGATGGGTCATCCTTTGTGACACTTGTCATCATAGTAACCTATTTTTAGAAGCTTGACTGTTTGCAGGTTAGCTTTTTCTTTGTTTCTTTGATTTCCTTATGTAGGATCTTGACATGTGTCTATTAAGACAGTTGAAGAGAAGAAACTATTTTCCACACTTGATATGATCTATTGATATCTGGGTAATGTGTGAGGACGCATTTTCTAGGTAATGGTTGTTGTCCTCTGTTAGCTACAGGAAGTGATATGATGATGGGTTAAAGGATGTGAATGTAATGCTAGATATGTTATTATGTGTCACATATTTTCAAATTGATTTGGCAGGTTGTTAGTGAATCCTCCACTCACCTAAGATATTCTTCCTCGTTCCCCTGTTTGAAACACGCATCCTTTTCTTAATGGTTTTGCACCTTTTTGAAAATTGGGGAAATGCATGAGATTTGGATGATTTTATGTTGATGTCACCCTGGACCCGTGGACACATGGCGGCTCAACATTGGTCCATGTTTATTCTAAAGTATCTTATGGGCTTGGCCTACATGTGGCTAGGCTTGGTATAGTGACCAAAGTCCCAATGGGCCCTTTCTGTATAGGTGGTGATCCTTGGCAGGATCAAAAATGTGTGTGGTTGATGCATTAGGAAATATTTGACTTCCTTAGTGTCTAGGTGGACTTCTTCACTGGCTCTAGGTGATGTCAAGTGCATAGACAAATATGTGCTTAGTTGGTGGATATGTAACGTGGAAAATAAAAATACCATTGTTGCGACCCTAAAGAAGTGGTTTTCATTTTTTTATCCCACCATGAAAAACCATCCATTATTCAACACGTGGTTCTCAAAACCATCGGTGTTCCCCATGCACACGCTAACTCCCGTGCACTTTTTATATGCAACATGCCTTATCCACCATAGATCAGGCTCACTTGTAGCCATCAGATGATCAAGCCCGCATCTTTTTCAGCACCTACTCCTTAATCCTTGGTCTTATGATATAACCCCATTCAAAAATGGGCTTAAGCCTTCTTGGAGTGTGCTTATCCATTTTTTTTCTCTTGATAAGAGCCTGAGCACTAAAAACTTGGCTCTGGGATCTTAGAGATTGATTTTTTGTTGATTATTTTCGGGCACTTGATCATATTCTATCCCCTTTGATCCATGATCTTTGTAAGTTCCCCCAACCTCTGATTCTTTAAATCTGGCCTCATAAACACAATCAATATGCATGCTAATGATTGGACCAAATATAGTACTAATAGTGTGCAAGGTATGGAAGGTATTTGTGAACTCTGACACTGCTTGGTCCCTCTCTTGACGCAATGTGGTCCATCTCGTGTATTGGTCGTCATAATTTCCAACAAGGTAATATTGTTCTATGACAACATCCATAAAAGAGTCCCAAGTGGGCTTGACCCAAAATATTCCATACTCCTATAAGTATTTTTTCTCATAGTAAGTCTCCCACCAATATTTGACATGGGTAATAGCCTTCAGGAATGCAAAGGTTATGTTTTCCCTATTGGAAAGCTTGTGGATAGAGAAATAACCTTCTGGTAAATTTAACCACTTTTCCAAAGCATCATCATCTATCTGAACCTAAAATACAAGAATATCAAAATCGAATTGTACCTTGAAGGGGCTGGTGCCTCCAAAGTGGTTGCTTGAAAAATATGCATCTTTTGTTTTCAGCAGTCTTCGAAGGATTTGGGAAAAAATATCCATTATCTTGTTCCTTTGTTGTGTGAGGGATTCCACGAGCAACCGCTTGATAAGATATCCTTCTCCCTCATCTCCCTTTTCTTCCACCACGGGAGGTCATTGGGGTCAGATAAAATGGTCTTTCATAGGATCAACTAGTTCGAGTCCCAACTCCTTATACCTTGACCTCGTTGGGGACATGCACAAAGAAACAAATAAAGAGAAGACTACTCTGATACCACTAATCCTGATTATTTTGAGAATGAAATTAAGGAAGAGACATAACAAGGAAACACATCGAGATATTGCAAGAAACGTAGTGATACAATTAAACCTGTATTCCATTAATGACTTTCTGAAATACAAAATATTGTAAAAATGAAAAGCACACAAGCTAGCTAGAATGGTGGTAGCTTATCTCTAAATATAGAGATTTGAAGACTACACTCATTCGTAAGAATATGTCATTAAAATGAATCTCAAAATGTATTTTTAACATAACTAATAAATGATAAAATTATAAACATCCAAAACCCTAACCCTGGAAGATGAAATTCCAAAAGGTTTATAAGCCCCGATGGGGATAGTTGATACATCAACTTCCTGAGGGCATAACTTTTGCATACAATCTCTATTTGGAGCACTCGGTATACCATCGGAAAGGTCTAGTCGATAATTACATATTTATTTCATCCTAGAATGTGCCTTTGGCTACTTGTTAAGCACTATCACACCAAAAATTTCCATTTAGGGCCTCAAAATGGCCCTGGAAGTTCAAGACCTAAAAAACCGTAAAAAAATTGCCAAGGTGGAAAACTATGCTTTGAGATAATGGAATAGGTGGGTAGCCACCAATATTCACTTGGATCAGTGCATGCCCAAGATAATGATGGCCTCTCATGATGCAATATTGGCAATGAAAAGAAGTAAAAACAACAATCTATTAACTTGGAGGGATAATTCAAGGTACTTTCACAATGAATTTGAATATGGTGTAAAAAGATGAAATGTAGGAAATTGAATTATCTTTCTGAGTATATAATTTTGTTTATACAATTTATGTATTACTATGTGAAATTTGTTTTTTTCTAATAGTGGCATGTTGCTTTTCATGTAAAATGTAATGCATATGTTTTTGTTAGTGCAAGGGTTAAGTACCTAAACTATGGAATTTTCTTTAAAAAAAATAGAGAATTATAGATAACACATTGTTGGCACTCTTCACGGTTTTTAAGACCCTAGGTTTGGTTTATCTATTACCAACAAAAACCACCAGACACCGGCCCTTTTGGCATCATCCTCTTTCTCAAATGAAGTCTCACCTGAGGTATCTATTGGGAATACAAGAACCAAGCTTCTACAATAGTAAGGGAATGGGAGGAAAACATTTGGTTCATTCTTCCTGATTAATTATGTGCATGTAACTATGTTCTTATTCAGTATTGACTTACTTAATGATTCAGATTCATATTATCAATATATTCCATATTACTGCATAGACTCGTTATTGTCAAAGTCATGATCACTGCGTAAAGATTTAACATAAGATAAATATAATATACTATGCATTCAAATATAAGTTCATCAACAATCACATAAAATACAAATGACACAGGATTTAATGTGGCTCACCCAACTCTGAGATACGTCCATAATGATTGGCTTATTTATTATGCTTCCACTCAATTCTCTAGGCTTGCGCACTACGCTTACATAGATGCGTTATGGACATCTTTATCTTGTCTTAGCCTAGCCACTCTACAATGAAAGCCTCTCTCTCTATTCGTCATCCCTTACATTCAGATACAAACTCCTCTCTGTTACAGATTCTTAACAGGAACTAAACAGAACTCAACATAACACAACCCAATAGAACCCTCCATATCAAACCCCTATTCTCCCAGCCCATTACATACTTATACATAAAAAATAGAGCTTAAACCCTACTTGGTTCATCCCAAAAACCCATTACATTGCATGGCTAATTTAGTTAACTGGTTGTTTGGCTGATTTCTTATGCTTTCCCATCTGCATGTTGTTTTTGCACGTCCTTCCATGTTTATAATGTTGAGTTGTCTTCTTTCCTTTTTACTCACTTTATTCCCCTGTGTTATTCTTATTTTTTATTCTCCTTACTTTATTCTTGTTTATTCTCTTTCTTATTCTACTTACTATGCATTGTCCTTCTCGATGCATATCATCTGCGCACTTCCTCGTCTTTCTTCTTCTCCTCTTCTACGCACTTCTTCTGTACTTAGGATTTTTCTCAAAACTGTATTATAAACCTTCCTGTCCAACAGGAACCCAATTCTCACCTATGGCTCGTCTCGAGCCACTAAGACATGTTTCATGTTCTTCCATGCCACAACAAAACTTTGGGAGGCTTCCTTTGCTACCTCCACTTCTTTGATGATCTCTTCCTCTTTTTGTGTGATTTCCTCGACCCCCTGTGCAGACAAACCTATGATTTTTTCCTTTTCTTCATATCCAACCTATTTGACCTTTCCCTACATAGTGACCATATCCTGTATTACCCTCACTTCTTCTTCTTGTAGTGGTCCCAATCATTGTTGAAGGATATTTTGTTGATCCCTCATCTTCTCAACTTCTATGTATGCCTACCTCTGAGCCAAAATGGCTGACATACACTCCACTGGTGGAAGTGTAGCATCCCTTTTTGTTTCCTCTTGCGCATGTTCTTGCACTTCTCTTAGCTTGGCCTTTATGGCCTTCATCTTAGGGTATTCTATTAATTTTTTCCACACCTTCGTTCTCTCTTCACAGAGCTTTGTGAATTCTTCATCTATCCTTTTAATGTTGGCAACTATTGTCGGTGTCATTATTTCCCTCCTTCATGCACTTTTGGTGGCATTCCTAGCATGTTCCTCAATAGTAAGTCCTGAATATGATCTATAAATCCCTTAATGACTTCACCAATTTTTAACACTTGTTCCTCCATGGTAACTTCGACTACTATGGGAACTTTTGGAATTTCCTTGTAGATTTGATGGATTGTTTCTTGGGTTTTATGCACTATGGCTTCACCTTTGTCCTTCTCCTTAAGGAATTTTTTGACCATTTTCTCAGCTTCATTTTTACCCTTCAGTATTTCGTTGACCCGACCTTCAACCTCCTTCTTTTGTTGCAATGCAGTGTCATATTGTTGTTGCAACTGGACACTTTCATCCATTATTCAAGTGATCTCCTATTGTGATTTCTCTCCTCTATTCTGAAACCCTTGTAATAGGCCTACTTGCAACTCTTGTAGTCTCTGCATGAACAACTATGATACAACTAGATTCATATGTCCAAGTGTCTTTACTTGTTCCTCTAACTTAACCATCAAAAGTTCCAATGCATTAGTTTCAAGCTGCAGTATCATGTGCCCAGTTGCTAATTGGGTCAAGACCGTATGTGGGATATATGATTCCTTTCATGGAATCATGGATTGTTTTTCCTCTAGCCTGCGATCGTTTGTGATGCTCACTAGTTGCAATAGTTGTTGGAGTACTACCAACTGATCCTGCACTTTCTTATGTTTCTCTTCTTTCTTCCTTGTTGCTTCCTCCAATATCTCTTATGTCATTATTCATCAGAGTATAGATTGAGACTTCTTTGTGCATCTTATTTTTCTTCCACACCGCTCCTTCTTGTTCTATATCCTTATCCTTCCTTTTTATTCTTATCTCGGGGACTATCGATGGGCCAAACATATCACCTGCATCATTAGTTTGATCCGTGTCTTTCTCATTATCTTGTTCCTCATCACTTTTGTCTTGTTCGTCCTCCTCTTCTAATTGTCTCATATTTTCTACTAGGCTCTTCAAATCCTCTTCCCAGTGATTGATTAGCAGGCTCACGTCCTCTATTGTCAACTTGTAACTAGTTGGAAACCATTTGTGCATTGGATCCTTCTTGGCCTACACATACATATGGTGCATGTCAGCTCTAAATCATGTGGTATCCTTGTATGTTTCTATTGTTTATGTTGATATGCGTTGTGTGTGTGCAACTAAATAGGTGATATTTGGCAAGTACACAAAAAATGTGGCATTACTATCATTTCTCCTTCTCTTAATTGTTGTGTGTCATAAATTGGCATACCTCACAGCCAAGTTGTAACTACCAGATGTGCACATGCACTGGTAATACCCTGGTTCTTGCCACCTAACCAGTGAAATCAAGATTATCAACCATGTGTAATGGAATTCTACGCATTGTTCCTAGGCCTCAGTGAAATCCTATGAGAATAGGTGCACCAAGAAGGCAGCCCATTTCATTTGGACCCCTTCCACACACTTTTCTGTCGTTGCAATGACTGCAGTTGATACCTCATATTTGTGACATTTTCGAAGCATCTTGTAGGCCAGTACCTGCATCACAAACCCCACATTTTTATTATTTATATCCCTCACATCCATCCCTCACTTCCCTCTATGTGTTTCGAATTTCTCTTTCATTGACTCGTAGAGGGATCGCTCTCCTGTAATACGTGTAACCAGCACATTATCGATTGATACAGGGGGATCAAGCCAGAGTGTCCCCCCATGAAAATATCTTATTAACACCTTCACACATGCATTAATTTTCATACTCTGCCCAAAATGTGGAATCTCCGGCAATTTTAGTATCCCTACCTTCTCCAACCCTAACACCCATTCCTATGGCTCTAACCGAATGACTCGTGTGCCTGGGATGCTCCTAGTGCGAAAATATTTCTCCCTGGAAAACTCAAGGGATTTTTGTGCATCAGTGATATCATGGTCCATAAACTTTAGGCCATAAATATTCCCCAACATTTCTCCTTCACTTCTTACCCCCAATGGAAATAGTGCTACCAGCAGCAGGGACTTCCCATTGTCTAGTACTTATATCGGTGGCGCATCATCCATCTTCGGTGGTAATTAGTCTTTGTGGAAACTCGCATGTGGTGCCAAAGACGAAGCTCTGGCTACTTCCTCTATCTCTATTGTTTTCTTTGGTCATCTTGCTTGTGTTCACGCAGGGGCAAATGGTCCTCCAACTTTGGGTGGTGCAATTCCTCTTATGTGATGGATTCCTGGACTAGCTCGACATCTATTTGTGGGTAGCTATAGCTCGGCTCTGGTGTTCTCAAATTCACTTTGGTTCACTCTATTTTCTCCTGCTTACATGCCATAATGGCTTAGACTTATTGAATTCCTATTTTTTTTATGCCTTTGTGCCAACTGGACATGTCTCATCTAGACTTTACTACCTTTTCCAATCTTCCATCGTGGTTGATGAGTTGTTAAATAAATGTTTCTTTATTACCAAATCCATCATGTGATTTTTCCCTCGTACTACCAATCTGCTGTGATTTCTGATAGATTTTACCATTTAAGAGTATACGTCACTTTTATGACCTATCCCTCTCACTTCGTAGTCATTGTTTATGTTCTTTAATGCTTTTAACGATCTTTCCATTGCCAAACTATGCAATGGTTCTTTATTGTTTTATCTGTGTGCTTTGCAGTCTGTCTCGAATGTGTATTGTCTCTTAAATTGGCGCAATTCTATTATGATGTGTGATAACCATTCCTTCTATGCAAGTTCTTATGCATTAGTACTCAAACACTCTTTTTATTTTTACTATATCTACTTTTTATTTGATTTTCTTTCTTTTTCTACTTTTTGTTTGTCTTTCCTTGTTTTTCTTGATACTATGGTACAACTACTATAATACATGTGTTCTAGTGTATCTCATATTATTGCGTAGACTGTCAGCCATATCTATAGATTTTTAGTCGAATTCCATTCACCATTCCTCCAAAGACTTCTCCATTAAATTTTTCCAACTACGCAACAACTGTCTCTGTTACCTGTTGAATCACACAGGGTCCCAACCAGTGTATTCTAAATTTTTGTGTATGTTGCATGAACTTATTGTCATAAAGTAATACCAAATCTCCCACTCGAAAATTTTTATTCTTAATGTGTCAATCATGCCAAGACTTCTCTCTTTCTTTCTAAACCTACTGATGGAAACCTATGACAAATCGGTATTCTTCAAGTTGTACCAACTATGATAGTCTATCCTCTACTGTGCCATAGGCTGATAGCTTAGTGATCACTTCAATGCATGGGCTAGGTAGAATAAACTCCATATGCATTATTGATTCTTTCCCATAGACTAACGTGAAAGGTGTCTTCCCTATTAGCTTCTTACATGTAGTTTGGTAAGCCCATAATACTGCAAGAACTCTTAAGTCCAAATCATCTCTCTCTACATTGCAATTTTTTGTCAAGACATTCTCCAAGATCTTATCAAATTCTTCTATTGGTCCATTGGTCTGAGGATGATATGGGGTACTCTTTTGATGATGAATTTGGAACTCCTCATTCAATGATGTAATTTTTTTGTTCACAAAGTGTGTACCTTGGTCACTCAGGAATATGCGCAGACATCCAAACCTTGTGACTACATTCTCAAATAGAAACAATGCATTGGTGTCCATAGTGCAATATGTAACTGGAGTTTCTTCTTCCTTCCTTGTAAAATACTTTATCGCAATGATTATGTACCTTTCCTCTGATCTTATTGCTTGTGGGTTGATTGGCCCCACAAAATCTATGGCCCATTTCTCAAATGCTTGCAATGTAACCTGTGGATTAAAAGGAATTTTGTCCCTCCTAGATGGCTTTCCGACTTGTTTTCATACATCACATGACTGACAATACTCCTTTGCATCTCTATGAAGTGTAGGCCACCAAATCCCTATGAAAAAAAAAAAATTTGCAGTTTCTATCCCTGCATATTGTCCTCCTGCAATCCCACCATGTGCTTCTTCAAGTATAATCGATCTCTCATGTTCCAACACACAATGCTTCAGTATTCCATTTGCACCCAATTTATATAGATTCACTGCAGTCAATTGATAATCTGTGGCTTTCACAAATAGTTTATTCTTCTGTGCAACTGTCATATCTAATGGATCCATACCTTTACTTAGAAATTGAACGATTTCTGAGAAGTAATCATCCACCATATTTTCTGTAAATAGTTTTGCATCTGGGAAGTTTTCATCTAAATTTCCCGCATCTTCACCTGATAATATGCATAATAGATGATTTGGTCTTGCATTTATCTTCCCTGTTTTCACTACAACCTTAAATTCATATTCCTAAAATAATAATATCCATATACATATTCTCCCCCCCCAACGCTGACTTTTTGACTAAATATTTTAATGTAGAATGGTCTATATACATATTAAAGTGAGATCCCAATAAATAATTCATGGATTTTTGTAGTGCGTAGACCATTTCCAATCCTTCACGTTCCATGGTTGTATAGTTCTTCTCTTCTATTGACAACTTCCTACTGGAAAAATAAATTGGGTGATCTATGTTTCCCTCCCCTAGTTGGGATAGTATTTCGCCCAATGCTATGGACGATGCGTCTACATGTGCATGGAACTCCTTGTTCCTATATGGAAAAATTAAAATCAGTGTAGTCACTAGTTTCTGATAAAGGTGTCTGACCCCTTCTAATAGTCCTCATTCCACTGGAACTTTTCTTCCCTCTTCAGTAAATTTTCCATCGGTGTTGTGATCTATGCATATCCTTTGATAAAGTTCCTATAATAATATGTATGACCTAGAGTTTCCCTCAATTGTCTAACTGATGTAAGAGGTTCTAACTCCAGAATTACTGCAATCTTTGATGGATCTACTAACAATCCCTATTTTCACACTACATGTCCCAAGAGAATTCCAAACGGTGCAAAAAAAATATAGTTCTTCAATTTCAATGAAATATGACATTGTATGCACTAATCTAAAATGAGCCTAAGGACTCATATATGATCCTTAAGTAGATTGAACATAGTATAATCATCCCAGTATACTTCGAAGAACTCATGGATGAAATCCTTGAACGTTGCAACCACTACTCTGGAAAACACCACAGGGGAATTCTTCAATCCGAATGGAATTACTATATATTGATAACTCCCCCACTCAATCGCAAAATTGGTCTTGTGTTGATCCTCTTGGAAAATTATTATCTGATGGTACCCTGGGAATCCATCTGTGAAACAATAAGTTTCCTGGCCTCCTACGTTCTCCAGTACCTTATCCATGAATGGTGTTGGGAATGGGTCATGTAAGCACACATCATTCAAATTCTTTAGATCTATGCATATTCGTATGCCTCCTATCTTATTGTCCTACAACAACTTTGGATAGATCCACTCATATTATTCTATTAGTTTGATGATTTCCACGTCCAACATGTTGTCAATTTCATCCTTCAACTTAACCGTGCACCTAGGATTTAACTTGTAGGGTCTCTTTCACACTCGCTTAGCTCCTGGTTTTAGTTGGATCTTCATTTCACCTAAGTCTCTTGCTATTCCCTTCATCTCTGAAAATTTTATTGGGAATAAGTCCTAATATTCTCGTAGTAAGTCTGCAATCTTCTCAATTGTCTCATGACTCCAACAATCTCATATATGTGCAAACTTGGGATTCTTTATCATCCCAATGTTAACCTTTCACATCTTTATAGGTTGTGTATATGCAGTGGATTTGAGCTCTAGCCCTTCTACAGCTCATACTCCTTCTGTCTCAGATACTTGTATATTTTTGTGATCCTCTTCATCATGTTCTTCCTTAGCCACATTGTAACACTCTAATAATTTG
Source organism: Picea glauca (assembly GCA_000966675.3). Taxonomy (NCBI): domain Eukaryota; kingdom Viridiplantae; phylum Streptophyta; class Pinopsida; order Pinales; family Pinaceae; genus Picea; species Picea glauca. Next base: position 114,689 of record JZKD02S1609994.1, read on the forward strand.
TGGACATTCATCTTGGCTCTATCCACACTACATGCCAGTACCACCTCCATTGTCCCTTCTTCCAAGAAGATATTCATTCGAATAGCTTGCAGCATTGCATCTATTGATGGAGATTTGCGTTTGAATTTAAATGTGATTTTGAACCTATGGACAAGTTCTTCCCATCTTTTTATCTCCCTACACATTTCCAATTCCAAATACAAGTTCTTTGGAATTGTGTCTAGTGTGTGTATAAATTTATCCGTCCAATCTATTTCCGCTACTGAACTCCATAAGGCCTTTCACTTTTCAACATGATACACTGGATCACTCTCTGTTATGTACTTCTACACAATATTTTCTTCCTCGGTGCCAAACCTTATTTGTATTATCATGTTGCACTATGACTAGTCTTTCATTCCCTCTCTGTGTGCATCCCACCATCTGGCTTGAGTCACTTTCAGAACAACATCTAGTGCTAAAAAACTTTGTTGTTTAGGTACCTGCATATCAAATGTATTTACAAAAATTCTTATATCAGTTAATCCATCATACCTAGGTGGATCACATAGCTCTTTTCCAATCCATCGCAAGGATTGAATGATGTGTGTGCATTGTCTAGTTGACACTTCATCCACTCTATGTTGCCAATGCTCTATACCTTCTTCAAAATATTATGCATACAAACTGATAATTTTCCGACTTAGCACACCATATTTTATAGTATTGACATAACCATCCATCCATGGCGTCATGTTGTATAAGTTATCAATGTCATTTCCTCTGGCTGGAACTATGTATCACTTTCCTTCTAATGGGTCCAAGGGTGTAGTAAATTTCAAATATCATATCCCTCCTTTTCAAGTTGATGATATCTTGGTTATCAAAATCCCATTCAAGTCCCATCAGTTTTGGATATGGTTGACTGTCATCTACGATCTCAATTACTTTAAAGTTTTCCACACTGCACACCCCATCTATGTTCACAGGTACTCCTGTCAATAGATCGATCGGTACTATTTTGAGATGATCCATGAGCCTTAGTCTAACAGGAGACCATATTGACTTGTTTTTTCCCATCAACTCCCATTTTTACTTAGGTAACACATTCACATCATACCCTAAGTCCAAGATAACAGTATCCACATCATACTCTCCAATATGTGCACTAAATATGAATTCTCTATTGGTCCTATTCCTGCACAGTATTTGGTTTACCATCCTTTGTGCAATGGGAGTTTCCCTTCCTCATGTGCAATGATAAATCATGTCATATAGTGTACTCATTGCATTTTAATCCTTCATTATATCTACACAATGTTTCAAGAATTTTGTTAGCGTATTTTTCTTTCCAGTCAGTTTCTATGGCACAATGTAATCTTCTACCTAAGGCACAGCTGACGTTAACACTCCCCAATATTATATGAGTACTTATTTTTTCTCTCTTATATGCCTCCTTTTCCTGCAGAGGATCAAAGGTTGGCATAGGCCCTGTTGAATTCCTTACCCATTGTTCAATCTACTTTCCTTCCTTCATCATATCATCCCATGTTCTAGCTCCTTCACATGTAACAATTGTTATTCTTGGTCCTTTGTTGCATCTTTAGACTAATATCTTTTGCACATTATGATTTGGATTATGGTTCTAGTTTCCTCTGTCCTTCCACTTTGCAACTAGTTGGGGAAAATCTTTTTTTGAATGATCCAATGCTCTGCAATATGTGCACATTGTACATGGATTCAGAAATTCATGGGCCAAGTGTCTGGGTTGATTAAATTTACAACATAGAATCGGTCCTCTTCCTCCTCTACCAAAATTTCCTCTACCCCAGCCTCAGATAAAGTTTCCTCTATTCCCTGGATTAAATCTTCTTTCATTATTATATTCCAAACTACCCCTTTCTAATGCAGCATTATCCTCTGGAATCCTGTACAAATCTAATGTGTGCTCCCTCATTAAGTCGAATGCTCGATAATCCTTCTCATCATGTCCCACCGACTTGAAAAATTTGCAGAATAAGTTCATTAGGGTACTAGGATACTTATGTAGTAATGGACACTCAGTTGGGTGATGGCCCCATTTCTTACATATCTCGCAATATCCTCCACCTGGTAATGGATTCGGTGCTCCTAACGCCAAATACTGTGTGAATGTTGGGAATTCGTACTTATGACATCCTTCAGTCCTACATTTGGTACACCATACTTGCTCATGTTTCTCCTTTCCCTTTGTCAATTCTTCCAATTGAATCATCAATCTATCCAACTTTGTCTGAACTTGTGCCATCCCTCTATTGTCTCCTACAGGAGATGATTCCAATTTCATTACAATTTCAAGTGTCTCAAGTTGTGATGCAATCATTCGTTGAACCAATGGCCTATGAATATTTGGTAGAATCCTTTTAATGAACCACTCTTAGTGTTTTTGATTAGGGATATGGAAATTCAATCTACCCATCAGATCCTTGAACCTTTGATCGAAGTCCCATACTGAATTTGTTTGTATCTGTTTAATCTCATTCAGTTTTGTGTTGTATTGCAACTTTGATTTCGGCTTCTTGAACTCATTTAGTAGTGCATGCCTTATCTCTGTAAAAGTTATGGCATGCCCTATAAGTTTGGTACTTTGTAGCTTCATGCACCAGACTAGTGCACGACCTCTAAATGTTGTTTCCAATTATGAAATCTTCACAGCCCCATCTTGGACATTCTTTGTGACCCAAATTTTCTTGCAAAAAAACAAGTGTTATTATGGGTCCTCTGACCCAACTCCCTAGAAATTAGGTAGTCTAAGGGTGTTGTCTACCCCTTCCATGTTTCTTTATGTATTTCCTCCACTTGGTGATGTTGGTTGACTATGATTCTGACTCTGCACACTACTTCCACTACTTTGAATGCTACTAATTGGTCCTCCCTAGCTAACTACAATTTCTTTTGAAAAATCTTCAACTATTATTTCTGATTGTAGTGATGCACACAAGGTCATCGATTTGACATAGGATCATGTGTAATTAGGACTTATTGGTTCTTCTATTACTGGAATGGATTGAAACTCCTATTCTTCTCCTCCTATATATGGTATCTTCATGAATCATACTAGTGCACAAGGTTCTCTCCCCACTCGCTCACTGCATGACTCTCCTTTCTTAGCCCCAGTCTTTTGCCTCTTGTACCTCCTTCCTCTGCACAACTCTCCAAACTTGTATTCTTCATATGGTATGCCTTCTTCTTTCATCCTCAATCCCTCCCTATCTCTTTCATCACTTCCTTAATTTTCTTCGACTATCCTCTTGTTATCCCCTCGTTCCCCTATGTGTATGAAGACCCTTAGCAGTAGGATTCCATTACCATCATGTTCTTTTCACGTAATAGCATCTTTATCCACATACCTAATGATTTCAGGAACCTCCTACATAGACCTTTGAAAATTCTCCTTCCTGCCACATTGTATGATTGAATACAATCTACTGCAAACTCTGTAATATATCCTCCTAGTATGCTATCCAACCAAAAATCAATTTCACAACTAGTTGGGTTACTTATATATTTCAGTTGTCTTACCAATTCAGGAGTCTGATTCCTCAGCATTGCAGCCCTGTATCTTCCATTTTTCTCCACTATTTTTTATATCCACTCAGTCAAAAAAATTGGAAATTCACCAAATAAAATTTAATCCAGATCTATGTACACATACATTTGCAGCCATTTCTTGTCACTCATTTGAGGGTGTATGTTCTCCTATCGAGAAAAATCCCATTCCTTCCTTTCTAACCATTATGATATCTCCTTCTTATTCGGCCTCCAAAACATCCCCTTAATAACAAATTTCAGGTCCCGACAATGGAACCATTTTTTGGTGATTTGCGCAGTTTTTAAGACCCTAGGTTCAGTTTATCTACGACCAACAAAATCCACCAGACACTGGCCCTTTCAACATCACCTTCTTGTGTATATGAAGTCTCACCTGAGGTATCTATTGGGAATATGAGAACCAGGCTTTTGCAGTAGTAAGGGAATGGGAGGCAAACATTTGGTTCATTATTCCTGATTAATTATGTGCACGTAACTCTGCTCTTAATCAGTATTAACTTACTTAACGATTCAGATTCATATTATCATTATATTCCAGATTACTGCATAAACGCGTTACTATCAAATTCATGATCACTACACAAAGATTCAATATAAGATAAATATAATATAATATGCATCCAAATAGATCATCTACGCTAGATTTTTCACTCCTACCCAAAAGAAATTGAAATAAAAATAATGTGTTCACATTCTAGAGCACATGCATATTATAGGAACTCACACATGCATTTTTTACTAAGTATTCACAAGGCCAAAGAAATATTGTAAGAATCTAGGGACATGGGAACAAACCCAAGAGTTAGTCCCTAAAGGAATAATATGGGCTTATGGAACCAAGAAAAACACTTTAAACAACCACAAATGACCTATCAAGGGCGTCCCTTGCCTCTGAATAGGTATATAGGGTACAACTAGAATTGTTTACCACTAGGTATGGGTCTCGGGGCCTTGGACATGTCCAGGGGAGGAAACATTAATGTTAGGACCTAAATGAATATTTTGTCCACGTAGGGCCAAGACAGATGCCTCGAAAAACTAGAGATGGTGTAATGATCCCATCTATTATACCAACATAAAAATGATCTATGCAAATAGAATTAACAATAGGAAGCACGCTAAATTATTCATGTAATTAGCATCAAATTAAAAAATCATGAATGTAACCATTCAAGAAAACACAATATTCAAATAAAACTATTTACATAGTGGAATTAACCCTAAGAAATAACTCAAAATGTGTATTTGTTAATGGGGATACTAATTGGTTGTGTATGAAGTACATTTTCTCCCATCCATAGGATTTCTATTCCTTTTCTCTCAACAACAATCCGCCCCTAATATAAGGATATGAGTCCACAAGGAGGTCTATCCCTCTTGACTATCCACTCTCCATACTGCAGTATTCCAAAACCCCCCTTTTCCCTCAACCTGCACAACCCAAGGAATGGGATCTCCCTTCTCCTCCACAATACCTCAGGCCTTCCCACTTCCCTCTAGGGCTCCAATGCATATGGTCATCCAAGAAATCTCTTACTTACAATATTACAAGCTATATTACAGGCACACAACCCACATTTTTAGCATAAACTCAAACCTCGCATGGTTGTTCTCATATATAGCAAGGTTGGTGTTCTTTCTAGCACCCATCTCCACCTTGTTGCCCCAAAAACATGCTTCTAAAAATCTCTCATGGCTACAGCATGGTTGGTTCTCTTTCCCAACAACCATCCCTCCTCTTTCTCCCCAAAATCATCTTGTGAAAAGTGAACACAACGCGATGAGAGGGAAAATTATTGGAAAAGAGAAAATTATTGAACAAAAAAAATAGAGCATGTCAGAGCATTTATGACAGAGGTTATAAAACAGGAAAACACTTTTGTTTTTTTAGAAAAGGAGAGAAAGAGAGAACAATTTGTGAGTGAGTAAGAATTTTTGAAAAACCTAGTCTATATTTGCAGCATACTTTTCCCAAAGTAAGAAAATGGCACCACCAAAGTACGAAGGATCCAGCCAGTTCGCACAGAAGACCAGAAGTACTCACAAATCGATGGAGGAAACAACCGGGGTGGTCGATGTGGATGAAATTCCAACAAAAGAGAATGAATTAATCAATTTGATGCAGGTCAAAGAAGAAACCCAAGAATAAGAAGCATCGAAAGTCATCCAAGCAGCACAAGGGTGAAACCTTAGGATACAAAAAAACCCTAATACGAAAAACCCAGTAGTGGCTCATAGAGATGGTCAACGGACTAAAGAAGATAGTGAAAATATAGAATCTGATAAATCGAATGTAGCAGAAAACCCAAGGGCGGAAGAATGCTCAGAGGATAAGGATGGAAACGATGAAGATCCAGATGCAGAAGAATAAATAGAGACAGCAGGTCCATTGAAAAGGAAAACAAGGGCAACAGTGATGACAACACACACAGCAGCAGCAGGTTGAGTTTTCAGTGCCCCACATTCTAGATTCGGTCATAGTTGTATAAGACATGTTGGTTTTTATTCCCAAGCTGAGATACACATATAATGATGTGACAAAGGTATCCAATTTTCCATAACTTACACAGGAGATTTACATGGAAAACAGAGGGTCAACTTCGACAAGAATTCTGATCCTAGAGCCCAAACAGTGGATTACAGGGTTGTATAACATCGACATTATGAATTTATTAGAGATACCACACTTTGGCAGGGGGAAGGAAGTCAATGCCTGCATCAAACACTTATTGGTGCAAGTTCATTGAGGGTTTTTATGGATGGACAAACCCATCCCTATTGATGTGGAATTAATCGCTAAGTTTACAGGACTGCCAACAAATGGGGTAAATCCCGAGCAGTATCTTGATGACAAAACAAAGGAGAAGGCCATTACAGAAGAAGTGAAGGCTCAATTTGGAATTGATATGGGTAGCAGAGGTATGATCATTAAGAACTTCAACAACCTAGACAACATATTTGCAACAAATTTGATGGTTTGTAAGCTACTTAGAAAGTGTCGCAAAGAAGAGGCATTTGCAGGGGTAGTCGGGGCAGATGCATAGTGCGCAAAAGGAACAATTCTAAGTTGGGTGTCGTTTTTTCTCAACCTATTCTTAGAATATTGTAGAGATATACAGGATGTTGGAATGGAGTTCCACTATTCTTGGTTATTGGTATTAATAGCTTTAGACACACGGGAAAAACCGAAGTACTTAGCATTTTGTGATAGAAGAGGAAAGTGTCATGAAGCAAGATATGAAACCTTGCGACACAAAATAGATCCTAAGCAGAGGAAGGCCAATGCAAGCATTTTTGGCATGTACATACAGGATATGCATGAGAAAATTGAATATACATGGAGGATTTCACCTGAAGTGGTGAAGGAAAATGAAGGAATTGCCAACTTCAAGGCATCCATTCACAACATATGGATACAAGCCAGAAGAGACCATAAAAATACATGGATAAAGATGCAGTATTGAATTACAGTAGAAGAATTCCAATAGGTCATAGTAGAATCACAAGATCAATGGAAGGTACTCGTAGATGTCAAGAAAGTAGCAAAGGGAAAAGAACAGGCAGAAGTTTGCACAATGCATAAATCTAGTAACCCAACAGCCAATACTAGAAAAGACTCATAGTGAAAAGAAAGTGCAATGAAATTCAAGAATCCAAGGAAGAAGGAAACAGTATCAAGAGCCTCGGTACTAGGAACTGAGGGTGAAAAAAGAACAAACGGGGGATCACAGAAGAAAGATGAGATCCCAACCCAAGAGACAAGCACTAGAAACATACCAGAGGTAACGAAACCTGTGCAGACAGAAAAGAGGAAATCAACAATACATATGAGAGAACAAAGGAAGAATATGAAAACATAGAAGAATCCCCTTGAGCTCACAATCGGTGTAGACGATGTAGAACTAGTAGACGATAAAGTACATGACAAGGGAGAAGAATCCTTATATGTCATAGAATCCCAAAGATAAGAACTAATGAATAAGTTAATGGAATTTAAAGAATTTTTGGAAAGATTGCAACTCAATGCCAAACAACATAAATTTCTAGTGTAGGAGTCTATACATGAAAAAAACGAGACAACCCAAACAGTAATAGTGGGAAGCGCGACATTCCGGATAAGCTAAAACATGCTATAAGTAGATGAGGATATCTTGCAAAAACATTTGAATGATGTCGAATAGTTGGACTTGGCTCTATCCAATATTCCAACCAAAGTGTTGTATAAGTTGCATATGAGTATTGCACAAGAAGTACAATCAAGGGCGAGAACAGATGCAACAAACTTGGAGATATCCAAGGAAGAGAAGGAGATATTAGAGATATCTCTCAAAGAAGTACAGTTGGAGCGAGATGAAGAAAAAAATTTGCAGATAAACTAAAGCAAAGACTTCAGGAAGTCTTCCAAACAATTCCAGACAGCGCACTAGCAGAAGAGCTCAACGCGGAAGAAAAGATACAAAGAATAGTGCAGATGATGGATGGTTATAAACAAGAGATAATATAATTGGCTAGGAAGTTAATCCAAGCTACCCCTCCAGAATTCAGATCAGAAAGGGAGTAGCAGGCAACAGAGCACACAAATATCATCACACTGGAAGTGAAATAAGTAGCAGAACTCTATGAAATGACTATCTGAATATGGACGATCCTGGAAGAATATGAATGGATCCAACAATTGGATCAGAGGGAAGAGAAAGTGAATGTTGAAGTTCAATATTTAAAACAAAGGTAGGAGTAAATGCCTATATCAGATAGAATGAAGGACACGTGGGAAATGAAGAATCTACAAGCAGAATGGAAGGCAATCCAAGCAGATAAACAGACAAGACGGGATCAGTTGGATCCACTTCAAGAGAAAGTAAAGAGAATGATAGCATAGTTGAAAATAGAGAAAGGAAGATTAGAACAGGTTCACTTGGAAAGTAAAGAATTATTGCAGGAGCACATAGCATTCCAAGTGGTAGAGACCCTGCCAAAAATGAATGTGTAGGAGAAGACTCAAGTAGATGTACTAGCAAAGAAGTTCCAGGCGATGGAGAAATTTGTGCAAGAGGAACCCACTACCTGAGTGGCTTAGGATGAGCCATAGTTTAGTGTTGGGGGCATGTTGGAGCAGGAAATTTTGGGAGCAAAGTTAGAGGAAAGAGTGCAGCAAACAAGGTAGAATGGAACAAGGAAGCAGCACGTGACGGGAGTAAAGGAAAATCAGCATGACGAAATTCTGGATTTGCACGCGATGGTAGTTAGAATGTGGACAAGTTGATTCCAAGTAGAATTAGGGTTTTGGTAGTCAATGTAAAGGGTTTTTACCCACATTTTTGTATAAATATTATGTATGAGGTAGATAGGAGGTGTGAGTGACTCAATTGATCATTGTCTTATCTTTTGGAGTGTGTGTGGTATCATTTTTGACAACCTTTTTGAGTTTTCAAGATGAGTCTGGTTTTGAAGTATAATTAAGGGTCATGTTGCGATTTGTGGAGCTTGGTGCGACACTGGTCCACCTCACCACACTTATGTGTATTCTGAATTCACTTTTGATGTAATGTGTGCAATGCAAGACTTTGATGAAGAATAATAAAGCAGAAGATCTTTGTGGACGTAGCCTAGAGGGCGTGAACCATAGTAAAATATGGTGTCTCTATGTGTGGTTTACGTTTCTTTATTAAGATTTATGATGAATGAATGGATAATTGAATGCATCTATTAGAGTTTATTTACAGCACACATTAGAATAATTATGCAAAATGAAAGGTTAATGTTCTAGGAATAGAACCATTTTTTTATGTATGGGATGACCCGGTTTCTACCTTAGTTTCTCAAAAAAAAACCATAGAAACCATTGGCCCGTCTAGTAAACCATAAGGTAACACTACACACAGACTACATAGTGCAGTCTCACTCGAGATGGCGTATGGGTGATTGCATGACCCAAGTGTCTGAAATCATGGAAGGGATGGAACTCGTGGGAATTTTAGGCACATTTACTCTTCTACTGCAACATTCATCATATATACTATTCATTTAACTTTAACCTTTCATTATGCATAATTATTCTAGTGTGCGTTGTAAATAAACTCTAACAGATGCATTCATTTAATATTCATTCACTATAAACATTAATAAAGCAACATAAACCACACATATAGACACTATATTTTACCATGGTTCACCCCCTGAGCTACGTCCACAAATATCTTTTTCTTTACATCAAAAGTGCATTTAGAATGCACATAAGTGTGGTGAGGTGGACCAGTGTTGCATCAATCTCCACAGCTTGCAACTTGACCCTCAGTTATACTTCAAAACTAGACTCATCCCCGAAATCAAAAAGGTTCTCAAAATTGCTACCACACATGCTCCAAAATATAATACAATGATCAATTGAGTTACTCACACCAGTTGTCTACCGCATACATCATATTTATACAAAAAGGTGGGTAAAAACCCTTTACATTGACTACCAAAACCCTAATTCTAAGTGGACTCAAATTTTCCACATTCTAAATGCCTTTGTGCACTAATCCACAATTTTTTCGTTCTAATTTTCCTTTACTCATGTCATGTGCAACTTCATTGGTCCATTCTGCCTTGTTTATTATGCTCTCTCCTTGGAATTTTCTCCCAAAATTGCATGCTCCGACAATACATACATATTTACCTATTTTTCCCTCTTTGTATAAATCTTTGTAAATATATCCTTTTACTTTCGTTTCCTTTTGTTTCTATTTTTCCTTGTTTTATTTGACTCCATTTTCCCAATGGACAAGGCTCTCTTGATTCCCAACAACCCGCAAGGGATTACTGTACCAGAGTTGGGGTTGATTATTGATCAACAATAATTGATCAAAAATAAAGTCTTTGGGTCATATTCATTGCCTTGTATATCCCACACTTGGTCATTTTTTCTAAACTTGTGGATGTAGGAGCACCGTGCATAGTCATCACAAGTCCATAGTCCTGCAAGTTTGCAATCGTGCATTACCAACACTTGGTCGTTTTTCCATAAAACACATTCTTCAATTCTTATACTTATTTATTTTTATTATTGGAGGACTATTGTTGTGGGGGTAAGTAAAGTCTCAAAAGGTACGCAACCTAAAAACCTGCATCATGCACCTCCACCCACTGCAAAATGACATGCGTATTTTTGTGGCACACAAAATGCATTGTTATGATACTTAGCTTATTTTTCAATTGTGGATGTGGGAGTTCTTTTTTTCCTCCCCTTTCCATCTCCCATATCCACAACCCATAAACCCGCATTCATAAAAACACACCCCGCATCACTCACTTTACACATCCATAATTAACCACTTTCAATCTATCCACGTACATGGTCACATTGTTAAGTTCTTGAATAATCTGCAAATATACTTCAACAATAACCATGAATAAACCAAACCATTCACCAAAACATTGAACATAATAAATAGTCAAAACCCTTGAGGTAGGGTAACACCATATATTAATCCTTAAGGAAGGATAACACTCTTCAAGCAATGCTTGATACATTCACAATATTCTTCACTATGTTTCATTACATTGCTTACACTTCTTTATATAGCTCTCTCTATCTCATAGGAACCTTCTAGAGAGTCTTCTCACATTTATTACATCCAACTACCATAGTGGGCCTTTATTAATATAGTGGACCTAGTGTTACACGTCAAATTTACTCAACTGGATAAGTGTCGCATATTCCTCTCAATTGTCGTAAGTGTCGCATCTTCCTTACAACTTTCGCAAGTGTCGCAAGTTGTTCATAAGTGTCGCAAACATTGTTCAAGCATACTACCTTAACGAAGACACTAAGGAGGCACTTAAAACATCTCATATACTAGGTTTGGAGAAGGAGAACTCGTTAACTGAAGTCAAGGAACTCTTAACACCTGAAGAGAGCTTTTGATCAAAGTTTTTAGGGGTGAGCGCTCCCCTATATCAGTCTAAGGAGCGTTGTCTCTCCCCTATAAGGCTTCAGAGAGCGTTATAACGCTCCCCTGCCCCCTCTAAAGGAGCGTTATCCACCTTTAAGGTGTTGGCGCTCCCCTCAAGCTTCTTAGGGAGCGCTACAGCACTCTGATGCCCCTTTTGAAGGAGCGTTGCCTAATCTGAGGCAGTAGTTGGCCCGTTGAGGAGAATAAGGGGAGGATATTTCAAGATTGGAAGGCAGTTGCATTCGAATTCTTGGTTTCATCAGGAGATCCCTGATCTAAGGAGGAGGTTCCTCAACTTGTTCTTAAGATAACTCAAGAGGTTAAGCTCCTCTTAACCTATATAAGCAAGCTCTATGATGGTGAAAAGGGGGAATAATTGCTAGTATGAAACCTATGATCTCATAGGAAACACACAGTCAGCCAAAGGAAAGTGATCAGTGAAGTTGTTGTCATCCGGGTTGTGGATCTTTCGAGCAAGGGTTAGACGAAGGGGACTTGACGAAGCTGTCGCATTTGCATCTACGATTGTAAGTATTGTTGTCGTTATTCTCATTAATATGACACGCTTGGCCTGTTTCTTTCTAGTTTGTGTCTAATGTTGCATGAACTTATCATTGATAGATATATTTGTTTTCAAGCTAATATCAATAGAGTAGGAAGTGGTTGTATCTTGTTTGTCTACAGGACTCAGCGAGGAGCAAAGGATCGGAGCTCAACTCGGAGCGTGCAAGGACAAACGTCGATAAAGAGGTACTTATGTTCTCCTTCCTTCTCATGTGTTAGTTTGTGTAGATTTGAAATGAAATCAGTGTCCACGTTAAGCATTTTCTGTCTTAGATTTAGGGTCAATCTCTTTGAGGAAATCTACCTGTCCACGGGGAGATTTTCCTACAACAGAAACTGGCGACTCCGCTGGGGAGATAGCCTCAAATCGAAAATTCTTGTTTTGATTTCTCCTCATTGACCTAGTTCTACCCCTTGATTATTTCAGACCTGGTTCACTCCTCTTTTGATTGGTTTCATGAGCTGATTGGCTCCCTACCCCATCATACTCAGCCTAATTGTCGATATTGAATTCCAATTTTTGGAATTTTTGACATTTTGGGGAGTTTTTGAACCTGGCGCCCCTGTCCCTGTGTTAACGGAGCGCCAGCACTCCCTAACAGCTTTTTACAGAGCGCTATAATTCTCCTTGCCTTTGGCAACAGAGCGCCAGCCCTCCTTTGGCTAATAAACCTTCCAGAATTTCTTTTTCTGGGTTTTGCCTCTATGTCTCTCCTGCTGGGTAACCTTGTGAGACAATGCTTCTTCTCTTCCAGCCTTGACATCTGTCTTTTTGAAGAATGAACATCTTACTATTTGGATTTTGTATCCTTCTTCACTGTTGTTATTGAGTTTTCCTGTTGATTGGAGTCCAAAACCCATGCATTGTCTTTCTCTCTGTTTAATTGAGTAAAAACCCTGGTGAAGGTCATCAAAGGCCTACAAATCTCTTCATCTTGATTTTAGTTAAGATCATTGTTATTCAACTTTTTCTTTTGGGTGTGAAGTTTGTTTTCTCTTTGATTGTTTCTTTTCTTTCACTTTCCGTTTTGATTGCAATGAAAGGGTGTATTGTTTGTATGAATTTTGCTTGTGCTAGTTTGATTTTCATTCATACAAGAAGATAATTAGCAAGACGAGCATTGTGTTGAATTGATCATTATTTATATGCAAACAATAAAAAGCATCTTCATGATTGATTGTGCATGTTAGAAGGCATCTCAAAAGTTTTAGCATCACATCAAGATTTGATTGAAGAAAACTTGTTTGAGGACACTCCTTATTAGTGCTTGTTAGTGAAAAGAACTCTCTCTCTCTCCCTTAGATAGATGTTCATCGAAAAGAAATGAATGCTTATCATTTTTTATGCATTTTTGGGACTGAGTCATAGTTCCATTTGTTTCACTTCCATGCACCCCTTTTTGAGTAAAGAACAGCTATAAAAATCAACGCTAATTAAAAATTATTTAGAACTTTTTCTTTTCTAGGATTAGGCTGTGAGCATAACTCTCCAAAGTTTCCAAAACAAATAGTAGCATCCTAAGTTAGGGAGAGTCAAATCCAATCATCGTATAAGTCTTCTTGGGATCCCCCTCTAACACAGGGGTTATGCACGAGGTCGCATTCGGGTAAGCTACGGGGACTAACCCTTCGTGGTTTAACTGATTGTGGTGGTCAGATCGTATTATGGGGATCGCTTCAAGGTAAATCCACAATTACTGCGTGGAATCCTTTTAGTTTATTTCGGGCTCGATACCCTACCCGTACGTTCAGATCGGACTGTTGAATGTTCCCGCCCAGGGGCTGACTGCGAATTGGTAACCTTAGTGGCCATAATCTTTAGGGTCTTACACAAGGTGACGGTGACGGAAAGTCTCATTGTACCTGGAGCAGACATTGGTCAAGCTCACTTGGGCTCCTTGGAGGGTAAATCCACAATTACTGTGTGGAAGCTTGCACCAAGGCGTAAGTTCGTTAAGCAGGTCGCCATTGTAACTGTTCCACCCTATCCCCGCCCCTTCTGGACTTGATCACGCGACGTTGGATTTCATCACCAACTAGTATGGTCATCAAAAGAAGGTCCTATTTGCTTGGTTGTGATTCTTATATTTCTATTAGCGTATGTTGTTTCTTTTCGGTAGTTGGCCATAGATCTCTTTCGTCGACTCTTTTTCGCCAACATCGACCCTCCACGCCACTCGTGGAGGCTATAGGGACTTCCTCCAGAAAACATGGAAGGAAACACCCCTTTACCCCCTCATTCTACGGAGCAATATCCTCAACAGAGCGAGGTTCAAAACACTACAACTCCCCAGGAAGAAGTTCCCACTCCTTTGGATAATTTTCAGTTTGTTTCAGAATCTCCGGAAGCTTACCGCATTCCGGAGGGATATGAACAACATATCCTCCAACTAAATTCCACTGGTGAATTTTTCGTCGTCAACACTTCTGACATTTCGACTGGGTCTCATCAAAACCCTTTAGCTAATGACCCCTTTTGGACCGCAGACATTGTTCGAAGTCCACCACGCTTGGTGTGAGATCTTTATGGAATAGGGGAAGGTGTCGATGCACCCATCTACTACACCGTACCCCTAAACCATTTTACCGGTACCACCACTTTTACAGCCACACCACCCGTTGGTCTGAACATACCGTCCGTTGGTTCAAGGCCTACTCTTCCCCTCCAGATGGCCCATTCTAGAATGGTCCCTCACATTCTGAATATTCTTGCCGGTAATGTGGTGGTCAACCAAGATGCGATTGGCACACCTATAACACCAAGACCTACACTTCCTTTTGGGTTCAGGGCACTGAATGCTTCCATTGCCACTACTACCCAAACCACTACTACTCAAGTTATGTCGGGAAGTTCCATACCTATCCAACAACCTGGAGGGACCGGTCTTGGTGGTCCTAATCTGCTCGGCGGTATCGGTCAGTCATTTACGTCTGGCTTTCAAATTCTGGGAACTCTACCTCAAGTCGGGGGGCACCTTCCCACCGGAGGACAAATTCCATTCGGGGGGCACCCTCATGGTGGGGGGTAGCCTCAATCTGGAGTCTACCATCCACCACATGAACAAAACGTGTCTATCGCACCTAATCCGTGGAATGTCCTTTTTCAAGGAAACCCACAGTTTCCAGCAGGACACAATTCTCAGACTCCGCAACAACCTCCTTATGGACAAGTGTCGAACCCAACCTACAATCCTCAAAACCCATCCGGTTATCCTCCGCTCACACATGCTTCTCAAAACAACTCAAATCCTGTGTACCTTGGTCTAAACCAACCTCATACAAGAGGGCCCACTAGTTACAATTATCCACATAACCCAGTGATTGGCCCCACTAGTGTCCCCATGCCACACCAACATTACCCACAGATTAACCGACAACTACCTTTTCTAGCTACCCTGGACCTTCCAGACTTGTCTCGGTTAACGAATGATCATATTTATCATTCTCCGGTTTGGCCAGCTATTCCAGCTAAACTCCCTTCCGATATCCCAAAATTTGACGAAAAGTCTGGAGAAGACCCAAACAACCACATGATGACTTTCCATTTGTGGTGCTCATCCAACTCCCTCATGGACGATTCTATTTGTTTGCGTCTTTTCCAATGAACACTTATGGGTTCTGTAGCAAAATGGTATATTGAATTACCACGCACATCTTTTCATGATTTCAACTCCCTCGCCATGTCCTTCCTCACACACTTCCAACTGCCCATTCGATACGAGATGGGTACCAAACTATTAACCTCCCTTCGTCAGACAACGTCTGTACATATCTCCGATCATATTCATGAATGGAGACGACGACGAAGGCTAATCAAAGTGGTCATTCCCGACCAATTGTTAGTGGAATGGTTCACCAAATCATTGTTACCCCAGATCGCTCGTGATGTTTCCATGGGTGGTATGGTCATCGAGGAAGAAGCCATTGCCCGAGCTCAGTATTTAGACTTAGTCTATTCACAATCTGGTACTCTGTACGAGTTGATACTGAACGCTACCCATGCCACTAATGATCCATCCAAACCATCGTCTGCTTCCCACGTGGATGGAGTTATTGGCTCCGTCAAAACCCAATCTGCTACCCAGTCGGCTGGAACAATTCAGCGATCCACTTCAATGGTTGCTCCCATCTCGACTGCACCCTCTTCCACCCCCCCTCAAACTCAGGTCTCTGAGGTGAATGCGGTCCAATCAACCCCTTCACAACAACTTGGGGGCAAGAAGAAAGCAAGAAACAAACCAAAGAAAAACAATAACAACAAACAACCCAAAACTCAACCACAAACCCCTGCTACCGGAAAACAACCACAACGAAAATCAAAATTCCCATGTCTCATCTGTGGTGACAATCACTACACCCAAGATTGTCCACATCGTGATGAGGTGGCCAAACTTTTCAAAGGAAATTCACAACCCGCTTTGCTCACTCGGCCTTTTCCACAGCAGCAATCTTTGGTTGCCCAAACCCCCACGCTGGGGGGCAGTTCCAACCAACCCCATGATGAGGCCTCGACAAGTTCCCACATTTACATGTTTAACGGGGTTAATCTAACCACTCGCT
>JZKD02S1610005.1:21500-37733 GCA_000966675.3 Picea glauca
TCTACACATTTTCTCTAACATCCATCTTTCAATAGAATATTACAATATTACAATATATAATATATTACAATATTACAATATTACAATTGTATACCATATTACAATGTAATATGGTAATGCCATATCACAATGTAATATGGAATTACCATATTACAATGTAATATGGTAATCCCATATTACAATGTAATATGGTAATCCCATATTACAATGTAATATGGTATTACCATATTACAATGTAATATGGTAATGCCATATTACATTGTAATATGGTATACCATATTACAATGTGATATGGTCATACCATATCTTGTGTAATTTTTTGTTTTTAAACTTAAAGTCATTGTCGCAATATCGACGATAGTTCGTCGGAAACAAATTTTTATTTTGAAGAACCGTGGCAATAGGGACGAAAGTTCGTCGCAATTTGCCACGGTTTTTCGTCGCACATACAACATCTACATCGTAAGTTTGTTTTTGAGATACATTTTCATCGCTATTTCCACGGATTTTCGTCACAAGTTTCCATGGTTTTGCGTCTCACATACAACATCTGGGTTGTAAGTTTTTCTCTTGGCATAAATTTTCGTCGCAATTGTGACAAAGTTTCATCGTAATTGACACAGTTCTTCATTGTAATTGCAACGAAATTTCGTCGTAATTGCGACGATGCATAGGGTTAATTGATCTTTATGGTGATAGCACATGGAGATATAATTTCATCGATGTTTCCATGCACACTTGGATCGTGGATATAGCAACGAAAATATAACAACGAAAAAAAGTCTTGACTTTCGTGGAAATTATGACGGATAAGTGTGGAAGTATCAACGAAACACCGTCGCAAATTTGGTCATATGTACTAGTGTGTTGGGTGGGATTTAATGTTTGTTGAGCCTTCTTAGGTCTCTGTAGTGCTTTTTGAGATTCTCTTGGGTGACAAGAAACTTGTTTGGAGTTGAATGTTTGGGCATAGTCTTTCTCTTTGTTTTTCATTTTTGATTTGTCCTTGAACCCTGGGTTGTTTGCTTGGCCACTTGGTATTCTTCCCGAGTTATTTCATTTATACACAATAGAATTTATATATTAGCTTGCTTTTCAGTCCATGCATTTTCTCTTTAATATATTGAAAATACAAAAAAATAGGCATTTTTCATTGGTTATCATTTTTGTCTTTGAACCTTTATCGTTAGCCTAGTGCATTTAGCGAAAGATTGCATTTTAAATCTGAATTGCAGAGTTGAAATTGAAAATTGCATTGTTTTTATTAGCACATCATTCATTGAAAAGTTAAAGATAGACTTTGCATTATATTCATATTTATCTTCTTGCAGAGTCATAACATCATGAGTTTCTCTTCCATTCCCTTTTGAGTAATCATGACCAATAAAACTTACACTTTAAACTAAAATTGATTAGTCACGATTTTATTTTTAGGGTGAACTAGTCTAGGATTTGGTGCCTTGGAATAGAATTTGTGTGAGTAAACTTCTCCAAGGCAATTAAATCAACATATGTGTCTGAGATAGGGACTTGAGAATTCCATTGTATAATTGGTAAGATCAGGAGGCTCCGCTCACACTAGAGTTAATCATGAGGTCACGCGAAGTTAGTTGAAGGGATAACCCCTAGATAATCACCTAGCGTCAAAGATATTTCTATGGATTTATTCGTATTTAGGGATCTTGCTAGTATCCATACCTCTGTGAGAGGTGGTGCTTGTCTGTGAATCAATTATACAATGGTTTATTAGTTGCTTGACTTAGGTATCTCATAGGTTACTTGCAAGGGTTATTCTACTTGTACCCTAGGTCAGATAGGGGTCGGAAAACACATAGTCTTTATGGAGGATTACCTCTTTGGGGGGATCTAACCGACTGGTTGTTAAGCCCACGAGGGCCCCTATAATTGATTTTGTTACCTCCAAACTTTATTAGGGAGTCTCAGGTCCATATTCGACAAGACATACCTTCTTTAGCGAGGGACACCACTCAACCACTTTAGCCTGTTTGCATGCATATTGTCCATTTGAGTTTTTGGTATGCTCTTTGACTACTAGTTGGCCTTAGGATATATTTTTTATTTTGTAGATTCATGATTCATCGTGGAGTTGGACCAGCTGTTACACATAAAAAATACTCACTTTGATAGTGTCGCAAGTGTTTTCATTACAAAGGTCGCAAGTGTCGCATTTTTCTCACAAGGTCGCAAGTGTCGCATGTTGCTCACAAGTGTTGCAAGTGTCAGGGAAGCATACTGCCATGATTCTTATGTCATACCTATAATAACATGAGAAGGACACTTGAAACACCTCAAACATTTGATTTGGAAGAGGAGAAATGAGTCAACAGGCTTACAAACCTTTTACCATCTGAAAGCACCTCAAAAACAGAGTTTTGGAGGAGAGCCCTCCCCTATACCTCTTCTGGGAGCATCGACGCTCCCCCTTACACTATCTGGGAGCATTATAAAGCTCCCCTGGCCCTTTTGAGGGAGCCCTATGGATTTTGAAAGTGTTGGCGCCCCCCTAAAGCCTACTAGGGAGCACTACAACGCTCTGATGGTCCGTTTGAGGGAGCGCTACCTATTCTGGGTAGTGGTTAAGTTGTTGAGATGAATGGGGGAAGGATCTTTTCATTCTTGGAAGGCACTTGGATTCAAATCCCTAGTCCAGCCATGATCTTAGGGCAGATCCTTAACTGAAGGAGGAAAATACTCAACTTCCCCAAGGATATCTCAAGTGGTTAAATCCTCTCCAAGGCTATATAAGCAAGCTTTCTAATGGTGAAAGGGGACTAGAAAGAGAGAATCACACCAAACTTATGATCTCATAAGTGGTGCTGGAACAGAGATATTTGGGAAGCAAGAGACCTATGATCTCATAGGGATAAATTGGTGAAGCTATCATCATTCGGATCATGGATCTTTTGAGCAAGGGGTAGACAAGGAGGACTTGGCAAAGCTATTGCAATCAATCCATGGTTGTAAGCAATGTTTTGTCCTCATTAATATAATTTGCTTGGCCTGTTTATTTCTAGTTTGTGTCTAATCTTACATAAACTTATCATTGATAGATAGATCTATTTTCAAGCTAATATCAATAGAGTAGGAAGTGGTTGTATCTTGTTTGTCTACAGGACTCACCGAGGAGCAAAGGATCGGAGCTCAACTCGGAGCGTGCAGGAGACAAACGTCGATAAAGAGGTACTTTTGTTCTCCTTGCTTCTCACGTGTTAGTTTGTATAGATTTGAAAGGAAGTCAGTGTCCACATTAAGCACTTTCTGTCTTAGAGTTAGGGTCTAGCTCTTTGAGGCGATCTACTTGTCTGCAAGGAGATTTTCCTACAACAGAAACTGGTGACTCCACTGGGGAACGAATCAGAACTTTCTTAGTTTTTTCTTTCCTCATAGACCTTGTCTTACCTAATTTTTTTGAGACCTTGTTCACCCCATTTATCTAATTGCATTTGTTGATTGAATCTTCAATCCATCACACTCAGCCTGATTGTCAAAATTTGACTGAATTTTGGGTTTTTTGGACTTTTTTTTGAGCTTTAGGACTCCAGCGCTCCTCTGCCTTGTTAGTAGAGAGTCAACGCTCCCTTAAGATGCTGAACAAAGTGTTATAATTCTCTGGTGGCCCTTATACCAGAGCGCCATCCTTTTTTTCCCAAAACCTCTTTAAAAATTGCAATTTTTGGAGGTCCAAACCTTGTATTTTCACTTGCTAAGTTGCTTTGTGATTCAATGATGCTTCCTTTGACCTTTGACATGCTTCCTCCTGAGAAGTAAACACCTTATTGTTCATATTTTATGCCCTTCTTCATTCTTTTTGAGTTTTTGCTGTTGAGAGATTGAAATCAATCTGCTACTTTCTCCTCTCCTATTCGACAGAGCGGTACTCTAGTGAAGTACATTTGGAGTTTGTGACTCTTCTCATTTGGTTCTTTGAGGTCATCTGATCCAATCTCTTTCTCTTTCCCTTTGCATTTTTGGTTTTCTTTCTCTTGTTTGATTGCAAAAGGGTGTGTTGTTTGTGCGAAATCCACGTTTTCTTGTCTGAATCTCTTTGATCTGAAAGGGTAGTTGGCAAGAGAAATTTTGCATTGAATTGATTATCATTCGCATGACAAATGACAAAAGTACATTTTAGTGATTAGTTTGCATTTCTGAAATGTTGTAGCATCATATTGGATTTGATTGAGAACAAAATTGATTGAGGGCATTCCTTATCAAGTGTTTGATAGTGAAAATGACTCTTCCTCTTTCCCTTAAATAGGTATTCATTGAAAAGAAACGATTTCTTATCATATTTCATGCATATTTTTGGGAATTTAGTCATCATTCCATCATTTTCACTTTCATACATCCTCTGAGTAAACAACAACCATTAAAATCAACGCTTAACTAAAATCTATCAGACTTTTTTACATCTTTGTTAGCAAACCTATGTTAGTTTAAGGTGTAGGTCTTTGGAATAGGTTGAAAGAATAACTTTCCAAAGCTATCAAACAAACTTAGTATCTTGCGGTAGGGAGAGTCAAATCCAATTTTCGTATTAGTCTGCCTAGGATCCCCCTCTCACACAGGGGTTACGCATGAGGTCGCATTCGGGTGAGCTATGGAGATTATCCCTTCGTGGTTTAACTTATTGTGGTGGTCGGATTGTATTATGGGGATCACTTTGAGGTAAATCCACAATTACTGCATGGAAGCCTTTTAGTTGATTTCAGGCTCGATACCCTACCCGTACATTCGGATTGGACTGTCGATTGTTCCCACCCAGGGGCTGACTACGAGTTGGTGACCTTAGTAGCCATAATCTTTAGGGTCTCACACAAGGTGATAGTGAAGGGAAGTCTCACTGTACCTAGAACAGATGTTGGTCAAACTCACTCGGGCTCCTTGGAGGGTAAATCCACAATTACTGCATGGAATCTTGCACCAAGGCGTAAGTCCGTTAAGCAGGTCGCCAACGTAACTGATCCACCCACTCTATCCCCGCCCCTTCCTATTTTGATCTCGCGACGTTGGATTTCATAACCAACTAGTGGTTTCATCGTAGGAAGGTTTGTTTGATTGATTACTTCTTAGATTCATAGCGTGTGCTGTTTGTTTTACTTAGTATACCTTAGGTCGAGTCAGTGATAATGGCATCGAATCCTGGGAGTACCAATGGAGGAACCCCTTCTCCTGGGGAACCTTATACCTTTTCTTCATTTGGAAACTTTGGTCCTCCATATGTTGCCACACTAAGTCTTCTGGGACTCACTATTAGATTTCCAGTTTGGTTGTTCCCCACTCCGGTGATCCTGAATCCTCCCAATGTTTCAGTTGCACCTAATACTTTATATTTCAGTACACCACCCACACATCAACCTCATGTTGACTTTTCACCTTCTTCTTCCATCAAGTCTCCTTCCATTTCTCCTTCTTCACCTAGTGAAAGCTCTAAAGCAACTAACCAGGTTGATCATAAGAAGAAGAAATGGAAAGAGAAGAAGAAGAAGAACCTGAAAAGGACAAATGCCCCAACAACATCAGATATTGGCTCTAAGAAACCAGTTATTGTTAATAGTGCTGGGAGTGTTGATGAGGTCAACAAGATTAAAATGAAGAATCCAAAACCCAAATTCCCTTGCAGCCTTTGTAAGGGTGACCACTTTCTGAGGGATTGCCATGGTCTTACCTAGGTCTTAGAAATCTGGTCCTCCACGTCATTGGCCTCTGTCAGTCATGTCGATGATACCCCGTCAACTAGTGATGTTTAGGTTGGTAAGAAGAAGCAAATTGTCAAGTTCCCTTGCATGTTATGTAAAGGTAATCATTACTCTCACATTTTTCCTCGCATGGACGAGGATTCTTCTCTTTTGGAAAAACTTCAACTTCCAAAAGGTTATCGTAAGCTTTCCTCCAACCCATCATTGGTTGATGGACTGGTCAATCCGGTTCCATCCCCGGTCAATCTGGTTGATCAGGTGGTCAATCTAGTTTCCTCCTTGATTGAACCACAAACTCAAGTAGTTGATCCAGTTCTATAATCGATCAGCCCCACTCTTCATCAAGAGAGTGACACCAAAGTGGTCGATCCGTTTCCACCCATTGACCCCATTCTTCGCTTGGAGAATGAAACTCAAGTGGTCGATCCAGTTTCGCCATCGGTTGATCCCATTCCTCCCTTGAGGAATGTCAAAGTGACTGATCCAGTCCCTTCCTTGGTTAGTCCCACTCTTCCTCTGAAGAGTACCAAAGTGGTCGATCCAATTTCGCCATCGGTCGATCCCATTCCTCCATTGAGGAATGTCAAAGTGACTAATCCAGTCCCTTCCTCAATCAGTCCCACTCTTCCTCTAAAGAGTGCCAAAGTGGTCTATCCAAGTCCACCATTGGTTGATCCGATCCAATCATCGATCGATCCTACTCTACTTCTAGAGAGTAAACCCGATATTGTCCATGTGTTTCTCATTAATACAGACTCTACCATACCGGGGGGAATTCCCCCTTCTCCTGCGAAACCCCCTCCAAGTACTGAAGCCATCCTTTTTGATTGGGGTGTGCTAACTGGACCTCGTCTTCCCTCCCACATTTCTTTCCATATTACAGTACAGGTTCGTGGTCGGGACGTTCCTCAAACACTGATAGATGAAGGTGTGTCTGTTAGTATTTTGTCTTCTGTCGCTTGGTATGCTTTGGGTTGTCCACAGCTTGCACTGGTTACACAGAATTTGTTAGGTTTTAACAGAGGAACTAGTCAACATTTAGGGATCCTTCCTCAGTTCCCGGTAACTTTGGGAGGGAAAACTGTCTTTATCAATGTCATGGTAGTCCGAGACCCTTTGGATTTCGCTTTACTCCTTGGGCGGGATTATGTCTATGCTATGAAAGCTCTTGTATCCACTCTTTTGCATGTGATATCTTTCCCTCATGATGGAAGAATTGTGACTATTGATCAACTTTCATTCATCGGCCCCGACTGGGTTACCTCCCTAAGTGGTTCCTATATGCAGACAGTATCACCCCCGCCGCATGTCAATTATGTGGCGTTGTCTCCTATGACCTCAACTTTTGATGATTTGGATCCGGTAGTTGACATGGTGATCTCTTTAGTAGGATTATTGGAGACTGATCTCCTTACTCCTATCACGACCCTCGACATGTGTCCTTTCTCGAGTGATTATCTTCCATCCAGCGAAGATCTCTTGGAGGCCATGACCAAGTTTTATCCCTTGACATGGTATCCTTCCAGAGAATTATCCTCTTGGATGCCATGATCCAGATGAAACTAAGAGCATAGTTTCCCTTCTCTGTGGCAAGCTCGTTAAAAAATGAAACAAAGGTCATGAGCATAGTTTCCCTTCTCTGTGGCAAGATCGTTAAAAAATGAAACAGAGGTCACGAGCATAGTTTCTCTTCTCTGTGGCAAGCTCGTTAAAAAATGAAATAGAGGCTTTGAGCATAGTTTTCCCCTCTATAGCAAGCTTGTTAAAAAATGAAACAACAATCTGGGGATCGAACCTGGAACCTTGAGTATAGTTCTTTTCTTGTGTCAAGCTTATTAAAAAATGAAACAATCGCCTCTCCCTTCAAGTTGAGTCTTTCGCCAGATCTTGTAGATGTCGAGTCGAGTCTTTCATTAGGTCTCATTTTTTAACCTTCATTTCATCCACCTGTATCCTTTTTCTCCATCTAGCACAGAAATTGGTGACAACCTCAAAGTCGGTGAATGAATTGAAGCTTGGGGGGCATTTCTCCAGTCTTTGATGATCATTCTGGAACTAAGCCACCAGATTTCAAGCTAGGGGCATACCAAGCTTAGTCTTTGTTCTTTCTCGTGATCGTAAATACATGAGAATGCAACCGGGTAAAATTTTATCTTTTTTTTCGGACCTGTATGGATACACGAACACACGAAAAAGGAACCCCCCTGGAGTCTCCTTTAAACCCTTTTCAGAATCTCTAAATATGAAAATATTGTCGAGTGAACTTGCTTCCTTTCACACTCATTAAAAGGTCAGAAAGGGCGTCTTTCGAGTGATATTTTATCTCTTTTTCGGTCTCATTGGACTACTATACGAAAAATGAACTGAGAGAGTTCTCTTTTAAGTGTTTTTCCAAACTCTATAATCTTGAAAAACCTTCGAGTTTTCTGTCTTTGGACTCGTTAAAGAACACATCGACAGGCCCACATGGGGCTGAACCCTTACTTCTTCCAGTTTGTTAAACAAAGGAAGAGGAACTTCCTGAAGGTGAGTTACATCAAGCATGTGTTATCCTCCTCGAGCTCATTAAATCAAAAAGAGGTACTCGTCTATCTGGATGGGGGAAAAATTGAAAGAAGCAAGCCAGGCAGTTTCTTGAGAACATTACCAAGTAATTCTTAGAGTCGCCCTTGAATACGGCACTTTGTCATATGCACACATTATAACCCGCTAAACCTCTGCATTGAGCCAATCCTTTGAGTTTCTTTCACTCCTTTGGGTCACCTGACGTAAGTCACAACATTCACTGCATCATCAAGTTTTGGTCCATGTCATGTTTTGTTGTTGTGCAGAAGTATCTGCCTCTAGAGTTAGCCATCACAAATATCTTGTCTCAAAACCCGTGTTAGTCCATGATCATTTGATCTACCAATTAAATCTCTATGTCTGTTTCGTGTTATTGATGGGGGATACATCAAGGCCCTCCTTCAATGAGCTTATTCCTGTCGACCTCGGCACATTATCAGGGAATTAAGCTTAGAAACTAGTTAGTACCTTGGGACCTGCATGCCTCAATGGCAGGCCTCCTCACATTCGACAGTAGGTTTACATCATTGACCTGTGATTGAATGATTCCACGGATGTTCTACTTCAGCTCATCCATTCACATTCATTGGAATGTACTAGGGTACCTTGGGAATCATTGATATTTATGGTGATCTCCCTCGCACTTGTTAACGGTTTACATCATTGACCGGTAATCAAGTGGTTTCTTCCATGTTCGACATCGGGACATCTATTCACATGGTTAGATTCGTACAACATCAGGATCGGTAAGAAGACCCTAGGTTGAGTGATCACTTTGATATGTACTTTGCCTAGGTTGCGAAGGAGTTTCTCTTGAACAATGACACATATATTGTTACATAGATCCACTTTTTTATTTGTCGTGGCTATGTCTTGTCATCTCGTAGATCCACTGTGTATTCTTCATGGCTACGATCAGTTCATGTCATAAGACTATAGATCCACAATGTATTTTCAGTGGCTATACCTTTTTATCAATACAATTATGGATCCACAGTGTATTTTATGGTGGCCATATCTTGCAAGTCTTGATCACCCAAGCATAGGTATGCCTGCTTTGGGTTTGAAATATGTCATAATATTTGTTGGATGTTTGTGTGCAGCTTTTGTCAGGTTCTCTGCATCTATACCCTTGCTTAAAAGTCTACAAAGCATTTTAGTTATCAGTTCCTGTCTTCTAACTTCATACTTTGGGGGGCAATCTATTACACATAAAAAATACTCACTTTGATAGTGTCACAAGTATCGTCATTATAAAGTTCGCAAGTGTCACATTTTGCTCACAAGGTTGCAAGTGTCGCATGTTTCTCACAAGTGTCGCAAGTGTCAGGGAAGCATACTTCCATGATTCTTATGTCGTGCCTATAACGACATGAGAAGGACACTTGAAACACCACAAACATTTGATTTGGAAGAGGAGAAATGAGTTAGCAGGCTTACAAACCTTTTGCCATCTGAAAGCACCTCAAAAACTGAGTTTTGGAGGAGAGCGCTCCCCTATACCTCTTCTGGGAGTGCTGACGCTCCCCCTTACACTGTCTGGGAGAATTATAAAGCTCCCCTGGCCCTTTTGAGGGAGCGCTATGGATTTTGAAAGCGTTGGCACCCCCCTAAAGCCTACTAGGGAGCGCTACAACGCTCTGATGGTTCTTTTGAGGGAGCACTACCTATTTTGGGCAGTGGTTAAGTTGTTGAGATGAATGGGGGAAGGATATTTTCATTCTTGGAAGGCAGTTGGATTCGAATCCCTAGTCCAGCCATGATCTTAGGGTAGATCCTTAACTGAAGGAGGCAAATACTCAACTTCCCCAAGGATATCTCAAGTGGTTAAAGCCTCTCCAAGGCTATATAAGCAAGCTTTCTAATGGTGAAAGGGGACTGGAAAGAGAGAATCACACCAAACTTATGATCTCATAAGTGGTGATGGAACAGAGATATTTGGGAAGCAAGAGACCTATGATCTCATAAGGAGCAATTGGTGAAGCTATCATCATTTGGATCGTGGATCTTTTGAGCAAGGGGTAGACAAGGAGGACTTGGTAGAGTTGTTGCAATCAATCCATGGTTGTAAGCAATGTTTTGTCCTCATTAATATAATTTGCTAGGCCTGTTTCTTTCTAGTTTGTGTCTGATCTTACATAAACTTATCATTGATAGATAGATCTATTTTCAAGCTAATATCAATAGAGTAGGAAGTGGTCGTATCTTGTTTGTCTACAGGACTCACCGAGAAGCAAAGGATCAAAGCTCAACTCGGAGCGTGCAAGGACAAACGTCGATAAAGAGGTACTTATGTTCTCCTTCCTTATCATGTGTTAGTTTGTATATATTTGAAAGGAAGTCAGTGTCCACGTTAAGCACTTTCTATCTTAGAGTTAGGGTCTAGCTCTTTGAGGCGATCTACTTGTCCGCAGGGAGATTTTCCTACAACACCAACTTCCTCATCCATCCTTTCGATTTTTACAGTTACCACCGATTTTCGAGTTCATGCCTTTTAAAAGGTGTAGAGTTATCAGGCGTGGTACACACACATCCACCTTTCAGAATTGTGGTTCCACAAGGATGAGTATTGAGTCCATTCTTCAAAACACTAGGCGTTCTTCGACTCCCATACCCACTATAGTTAATGGCACCCCTTCGACTCTTGCATCTGCTATAGTTGTAGTGTCAGAGGCTTATACCGGTACTATGGCTCGGCCTGTAGTTAATGATTCATCTCTTGCCTCAAACCCTTTTGGGGGTTTCATCCACTCGTCGAGTTACAATGTTCAATCCATCCCTATGGATTCTAGTCCATTTTCTTATGGTATGTCTAACTTCACTTCACAGTTTTCAACTACCATCCCAGCTGCTGGCCCTAACGCTAGATTTGGACTTGGGGGAACTACACCTCCTTACACTCCTTTCCCGTTTGGTGGTTCTCATATTCCCCAAACGAATCCTAATGTAGGAATTGTCTCTATTCTTAACCTCGGGTCTAATCCTTCTACAGCTGGATGGAACAACCCAGCTGGCGGACAAGTTTCGCCCTATATCCCTACCGCCTTGGTGTTGATTCTGACCAATACTTTTGGCATGATGAATCCACTTCAATCCTCTAGGTTCCCACCTGGAGGTGGTCAGTATTACACTTTGGGCAACCCCCAACCTTGATCCAATCCATTTGGAGGCATTTTTCATAACCCCCAACCTGGATCTAATCCGGCTAGGGGCAATTTTTACAATCCTTATCAGAACATTACTACTGGAATGATGCCCAACCCACCTTATATGAATCATCCCAAAGGAGGGCCTTATAATTCCATATAGGGCT
This sequence comes from Picea glauca, assembly GCA_000966675.3. Classification (NCBI taxonomy): domain Eukaryota; kingdom Viridiplantae; phylum Streptophyta; class Pinopsida; order Pinales; family Pinaceae; genus Picea; species Picea glauca. Next base: position 33,096 of record JZKD02S1610005.1, read on the forward strand.
TTGGTACTTACCAGAATCCTGGATGGAATGCAGTTCCCAACACACAATCTTTCACGAGAGGATGGGGCCAAATGTTGCAACCCCGTCTCCCTTTTCAGGCCACGCTCAATCTGCCAAACTTGTTTAAGTTAATGAATGACCTTGTGTGTCATGATCCCACATGGCCGCCCGTCCCCACCAAACTTCCTTCAGACATTCCAAAGTTTGAGGGTAATAATGGAGAGGACCCTAGTGAACATGTCACTACCTTTCACCTTTTGTGCTCATTGAATTCCATGAATAATGATTCTATTATATTACGATTGTTTCAATGCACTCTCATTGGAGTTTCTTCACAATGGTATATTGAGCTACCTAGGGGGACATATGGATCATTTAATCATTTGGTGGTGGACATTCTCAACCACTTTCAATTTCCCATTCATTATGATGTTGGCCTCGAAATTTTGTTGACTTTACGCTAGGACACCGCCACTCATATCTCGGATCATATCCAGGAGTGGCGTAGACAGAGGTTGATGATTAAGACTCATGTACCCTCGACCTTTCTTCTAGAATGGCTCCTAAAGTCTTTGCACCCTCATATTTTGAAGGATGTTGCTACTTCTGAGGTCTCCAATGAGGAAAAAGATATCTTTAGAGCCCAGCAATCAGATTTAATATATGCTCAGTCTAGGATGTTATATCACCTTCTTCCAGAAGCATCATGGTCAAATTACAATCCTAGGAAAAAACCCAGACCTCATGTTGATGGCATTGTAGGGTCCGCCAATGTAAATCCCACAGACTCGGCAACGAAGTCTATCGGAGGATCAACTTCATCAGGATCCTCCAAACCCACCCAGTCGGCAGATGTACATTCCGTGTAATCATCGAAAAACCCAACTGGTGAACAACAACTAGATGGGAATAAAAGGAAAGGTCAAAACAATTATAAGGGTGGGAAAAATGGTAACAAACCCAAGGACAAAGATAATAATGGGAAGCATAATGATAATGTTGAAGAGGGCAAGAAAGAGAAATGTAAGGTGAAGTTTCCTTGTAAACTTTGTACCGATGACCACCTTACACAGTTATGCCCCAAACTCGTGAAAACTGCGAGGATTTTAAATCTACCACCCGTTGTGCTGACAAATCCATTCCCACACAACCAACACTTAGCCTTGAGCTCTTCGAACACCAGAAATGCACTTGGTGGAATTCAGAACCCACCATAGCAAGACGACGATCGTGTTTGTATCAATATGGTCGACAAAAAAATTTATATAGCTACTCATTCTCGATATTATAGATCTTCAAAAGCTAGTACCAGTCTAAAAGATCCTTCTCCCCCTCTGGATCTGAACCTATAGATTGAGAAACTAGAGCCACCACCTCGTATTCCAAAAGGAGTACTCATGTGCTCTACTCACAACCCTAATGCTAGAGCCACCCATAACTACTCTATCATTAAGGATATGGGCTAAACACCTTGAGCGATGTTGGCTTTGAAGGTACTCCAGACGTGTCCATCATAGAGGAATGCCTTACTCTCTGCCTTAGGAGCTCTAGAACCTAGTGGCTCAAAAGTTATCAAGTTTGACGTCATAGATGTGAAGCCTCACTTACCTTACCATGTGCATTTCCAAATCCACGTGGAGTATTCCAAGTATACTATCAAATGAACAGTCGTTGATGAAGGTGTTGCCACCTACATGCAGTCCCTGGTCTATTGTAAAGATATATGTTCTCTGACCCTTTCCAAGTCGTCAAACATGTTAACTTCATTTGATGGTCATTCCTTCCGCCCTCACAGTATTCTCCCTGCCTTTCCAATCCAGTTAGGTGGGAAGACGATAGAGGTGGAGGGAGAGGTAGTTGGTGCACCTCTTGATTATAACCTATTACTAGGTTGCAATTGGACCTATGTTATGGTCAATGTCATATTGTTCGTATTCCGCATACTTTGTTTTCCTCATCAAGGGGATATCGTGACTATCGACCAGTTATCCTTTGCATACTCTATTCCTAACGCATATGTTGGACCATTGATCTCGGGGATCAACAATTCTTAGCCGACAACTGAGAATATCAGCGTCAGAATGTATTCTTCCCTCATAGGTACCTTCGACTTCTCGACACCGATTCACCACGTTTACACCATGTCTAGTAGGCCTACTTCAGTAGGGAGGTCCATTCCTTTCCACACTTCCTATTTTAGTGATCCATGGACCCTACCTTCTTCGACTGCGTCGAGTGAAGGACAGTTGCATGATGGCATGGCTATGCCACTATCAACAATAGATATTGTGTATCAAGCTATTCTTGACTCTTCCACCGATCCCAATCCTGTTACCTCACAGACAGACGAGGAGGATCCTGTTCTTAGGCCTGTATGGGCCACCTCCTTGTCTTGCTCACATGATTTCCTAGATGAGACTTTTCCTTCGAATGAAGCCATCCTCGAAGCCATGAATTGTTCCGAGAGACCTTGGGATGATATGCATCATCGATCTCATTTTCTCCCAAGTCTTGAAAGAATCAAGCAAGATGACTTTCGGTCTTCCTTGAGTGAGATAGTTGGTCACACCGTAGTTCCACTTGATACACATGGAATTTATGGTGAAGGAAATATGGTGAGTATTTCTCCTACCATCTCAATCGATATCTCTCATACCCCTGGCAATATTAAGAACATAAATATAGGTGTGGATTATTCGCTAGAAGAAATTATGATCTACACCAAACTCTTCAAAGAATTTTGAGATGTATTCACTTGGTCATATGAAGAGATGCCAAGGATCGACCCTGGTATTGTCGAACATGAGGTTAGGAATTATCCGAATGCTAAACCTGTTCGACAATGTATTAGAGCTGTAAATCCTAGGAAGGCCCCTGCTATTAAGGAAGAGGTGGATAAGCTACTTAATGTTGGCTTCATCTACCTAGTTCCTTTGACCGAATGGGTATCCAACCCTGTTCTTGTGAATAAAAAGAAAGGAACCATCTGTGTGTGTATGAGCTTTCACGACCTGAACAAGGTTTCTCCTAAAGATAACTTCCCCACACCTTTCATTGATCAGATTCTCGATGAGTGTGCGGGAAGCGAAATATTTTATTTTATGGACGAATTTTCAGGATATAACCAAATCCAGAGAAAACCTAAGGACCAAAACAAGACGACATTTATATGTCCTTAGGGTACTTTTGCATACCGTAAAATGCCTTTTGGCCTTAAAAACTCCAGAGCAACCTTCCAACGTGCCATGACTTTCACTTTTCATGATATCAAGCACATAGTCGAAGCCTACCTTGATGATCTTTCTGCTCACTCTCGCAAGAGAGTGGATCATGTTATACACCTTCGGCTAGTTTTTGAAAGTTGTTGTTACTATAGAATCCGATTAAACCCTCACACATGCATCTTTTGAGTTAAGTCCAGCCATCTCTAAGGATTTTTATTTTTCGAGACCGGGATCATGGTAGATCCTCTTAAGGTTGAGGCAATACTTTAGTTGCCTCCCCCGCGCATGATTAGACAACTTCAAGGTTTACAGGGGAAAGATAACTTTCTACGTCGTTTCATAGTGAATTATGCCAATATCACTAAGGGTTTCTTGTGCCTCTTGAATAAGTACACACCTTTTATCTAGGATGAGTGATCCCACGAGTCTTTCGACATTTTAAAAAAATCCTTGGTATCGGCCCCTCTGCTAAAATCCCCTGATTACAGTAGAGATTACTTAGTGTATATTTCTATGTGTGCAGAGACGATTGGTATGGTTCTAGTTCAGGAGGATGATGAGCTCCATGAGAATGTCATCTACTGTCTTAGTCGAAATCTAGTTGACCTTGAGCTTAATTACTCTCATGTTGAAAAGATAGCTTTGGTTTTCGTTCATGCAGTCCAACGTTTACGTCACTATATATTTCTTTGCAAGACTACAATGGTTGTTGATGTCAATCCATTTCAATACGTCCTTACTAGACGTATCATAGGGAGGAAATATAATAAATGGATTGTCATCTTACAAGAATTCAATCTCAACTTTGCTTCGGCCAAGTCCAAGAAATCGCTAGTTTTTGCAGAGTTAATATCTGATTTTCCACGATTAGACGAGGATGTTATCCATGTTGATTTTTTTGCAGACATTTTCCTTATCTCGTCGTTTGACCCCTGGTATGGAGACATTGTTCTTTATCTTCAAACCTTGAAGTTCGCTCATCATCTCTCATGAGATGATCGACGACATATTACATACCAAGCCAAAAAGTATACCATCGTCGACGAAACTTTGTATAGTCGAGGAATAGACAATATATTGTATCGTTGCTTAACTAACGAGGAAGCCAAGACAATCCTAAAAAATTACCACAAAGGGGCTTGTAGTGGTCACCTATATGGGCTTGCGTAGGCCAAAAAAATCCTGCGAGCTAGTTAGTTCTAGCCTACTATCTTTAAATATTGTATCGAAGCGGCTAAGAAGTGTCACCCTTGCTAGGTGTTCACTCAGAAAATGCGCCCACATCCATCCCCTCTTCATCCAGTCATTACCGTCGGTCCCTTCACCAAGTGGGGGGTAGATTTCGTCGACTGCAACCCAACTTTGGTTGGGGGGAATCAACATATTATCATGTTCTTCGACTACTTTACTAAGT
>JZKD02S1610005.1:76577-91890 GCA_000966675.3 Picea glauca
GTTACTTGTAAACAAGTAATCACTTTGTTGAGGGTGCACTTGTTTATTGCAATTGTAGATTCTGTAGTTGAGTTAATTAATGTGCGCAATGCTGTAAATAGTTCTTCAATTCTTTCCATTATGAAGAATATGGAAAAGAGATGCTTGTATGTTGATACCACAAAATTTAGGTTTGTATCCTGCTATGCATGCCAATAGCAATTGTTCGTTGAATGCTACCAAAAACCATAGGATAACCACTAACTTAGACGCACAGAAAGATCCTGAGATAGACCCCCTTATTCAATTTCGGGTGGGTCTACAAATAACAACAAATACAATTTTTCAAATGCAATTTGTTGGACCCCTTATAACACCTTTACAGCCACCTTATAACTTCATTATAACTTCCAAAAACCTTCTTATAAAACCTTTACAAAAAGTCTTCAAATACATATCAAACCCTTATAACTCCAATTACAATCAATGTTGTATTTGCAACTCCAATTACAATCAATGTTGTATTTGCAAGCATTCTTATAACTAAAACATTCTTATAACTCCTTATGTTGAATTTTCCTTATGCTTACTTTCTTTTCATAAAGTTTAGTAAAATATACCATTAAACATCATCACCCCAACTCAAACTAGAGTATTGAAAATATACCTCATCATAAAGACTAACTTTAAAATTTATTCCAAGCTCCCTCACTTTATTTAATCATTAATAAATTAATAAATTGGAATTTGATGCTCTTTCCAAGATTTGACCTTCTTGGAAGCTGTCCTTTTTTTAATCAAATTTAATTATAAAAACTTATTACCTCAAATTATTTGTTTGTTCAATACTCCACCAGCCTTCGACTGGAAAATGGTTGTCCACATGTTTTCTTCTTTATTTTAATTCGCGACCAGCCTTGAACTCGAAATGGTTGTCCACATATTCTCTTCTTTATTTGAATTTCCGAGCAGCCAACCACACAGCACGAAATGGCCAAATTCCAGCACAGACTACAGTTTTAATTTGCGGGCTCACAAATACTTATCAAGCAGATTGAATTCTATCGCAGGCAAGAAGAGGAGGTCGAATGCAATTCTCCCAAGAAATATATTGCTCCCAAAGATAACGCTGGTCTTTAAAAACGAAATGTAAACTATGTGTGGCTTATCAACACGTCCAGGTTGCAGATTTGGTTGAAGATTCTTCTTCACAGGCTCGCGCTCTATGCGAAAGGCTCCAAGGCTGATCTCTTGGCGGCAACTTGTTTGCAAGCCAATGGCTGCACCGGACCATTATTGCGAAAGACACGAGCTTTTCTCAGAGTCTTTACCTTGGGATTTGAGATGAATGACGTTTTCTGTGGACTTTAATGAGAACCGCATTCTGCGTTTCCATGGAAATGGCACGCCATCCAACCAGATTTATCTCTCTGCTTTTCCGGCTTTGATTAGGGTTTGCGTCTGAAAATTGTCCTGAACAAGCTTGAACTTATGCATATATTCTTCTTAAGTTCAAAGAAATCAGTGAGACATAAACCCTCTGGGATTTTGGCGGCTCTTCTTCACTCACCGAGAGATCGATCAACCATCATCTTCTCCTCACTGTGGCTATGATAAATTCTATTCATCAATCTCACAGGCGCATCAAGATCAGAAATTGCTCTGATACCACTGTTAGAGTCAAAATGAAGAAGACAACTGAAATATAAAGCAAATAACAGAAGCAATCAAGAAACCATGATGAACAGAGATAAATAAACAAAGGCAGAAAAGGCATACTCTATTCATCAACGCTTCTGTAAATAATCATGTACATGGATGTACATTTATAATACAAAAGACCCTAACTGTCATGTAACTGAATAACAGTTAGGTTAACTTAACTAACAAACTAACTTATGATTAGTGTTTTAACAGAGACAGCATCTAAATACATCGTCGAAATCCTAAAGGATCTGCAAACTACACCACGAACTGCACCCTGTTTAGAGTTGGCCATTGAATTCAACGTGAAAATCCATTTCTTTCTCTCCGCAGATATTCCACATGGTCAAGTGAGTTCTATTCTTTGGATGGATTCCTTGTCATCCTTCACATGCCTTATACTCTTACATGGATTTTGACTTTATATCTACGAGAGATGCAATTCTGCTTCTTCATTAATATGAATTTGCTCCCTCGATGGTTCTTGATTCCAAGCGTGCCATCCACATTCAATCTTAGTGATGGACATGATCTTTATATACTATAAAGAGGCGGCACACTACCATGATCAACTTGCCAGTRGGACCAATAGATATARAATGTGCACAGGTTTTAGTAAAGTAAAGCGAATAGACAACCGAGGGATGCTGAGTGAGTTGGTGATTTGGAGGCCCAGCTCATGAACCAGCTGGTGCATATAARTKATCTGCTCGATGAGGTCTCTTCAGCTGTGTGTGGAAAGGTAGTCGATTTCCTCCCTCATTKTYTCAATCAAATATTGCAAACAATCATAATTCAGATTCGGGAGTGCCCTTTCAGATCATTTCTCCTATGATTTTATCCACACGATCATCACCGTAAGAAACGCACCAACAACGCTCCCAGACACAGTAGGAAGAATATTTACGGGTTTCATATCGCAGTTCCTGATGAGAATAGCCATACGCAGAAGGGTGGCGTTCTATGTACCCTAAGCACGATTCAATCAGACTTTTCCAGTTTTTCAAAAGTATCATACCCATCGTGTCTGCTAATGTCCCTCTTCTTTTGTAGATTACACCTGAATGGCTCATGGATTCGTCTATCGGCAGTTTCTCCTGACAGCGATGGCCACCATTAAAGAAATTTTGAGAATCGTTCTCTTGGAACTGATATTTATATGCAGCAACCACGTTTCTCATGTGACATGTATGCATAATATGTATTGCAGTAGAGCATGGAAATCATTTATCGCATCGAATTCCAGTAAGTTCCTCTTCAAATGACGCAGAGGGCTGGCATGTTGTACCCCAATGCCTCTTCAATCGTCTCACAGGCTTCGTTTCTGCATTGATATGACATAGGGACATTCTTTTTTTGGCTCCACGAACAAATCCGCAAGAGTAATGATTACAGAAAAATTCACCAACATGATATTGTTTTTTCTTTCAAAGATCTGCATTCTTCTCATCGAGCATTTTGTACGACAAACTCTACTGCCTTGATACTATTCTTGGAAATTTATCATCTCATTCCTTATAGCTTAGATCTATAATCTTGCTAACACAACAAATTTCAATTTTGGAGAAATGATAACCATTTCTAACCCAACCAATCAAAGGTGCCCTCTTCCTGAGTTTCTTCAAGGACTCGTGCAGGAATGTTGACCACATGTTCCATCACCCTTTGTGCAGCCTCTTTCTCAGTGGATGCTTCCACAAATTTATTTTTTGGTGTGCTACATCATGGTTAGAAGATGTCATGCATAAATCATTTTTCTTACATTCAAGAAAAGAATTTGAATGAATTTCATACCTTTCTGAATTGTCCTTGATCCGATGAGGACAAGCTGGCTTGATTCCTTTATTGGAATCTGATGGTGAAGAGATGCTCTTTTCTTCAACAACCTTTGAGCATTCTCCCTTCTCTTCCTTTCTATAACCCAAACCTAGAAATGGTGGTCTTTGTACCACCTCTAATGGCTGAGTGAATCCTTGGCCATGAATGCCAAGTCTACCTCCTTTGTATCCCATCTTCGTGAGGAGCTTCATCCCCATGTTAGTTTCATATTGAGAAGAAATTGAACATGAAGAAACATCATATACCTCGGTTTGAGTTTGTGCATCCATAGTAGAAGGCTCTTTGTCCTCCATTCGTTCACCATGCTGCAACTTGGCCAAGAGATCATCCTTCGCTTGCAATTCGAGCTGCAATTCTTCAATAATTTTGTTGAGGACTTCTCCATGAACCTGAGATCTCTCTTGAAGCTCTTGCTTCTCTTCTTCTGCAACCTGCAAAAGTCTCATCAACTCTGCATTTTCAGCTTGAATGTTGTGATTTATCTCTTCTAATTCTTGAAGTTTTTCTGTTCGCTTCGCTCCTTTGCCCATCCTGCAAAGCAGTGAGCCTGCTTTGATACTACTTGATATGAAAATGGGCGAGTACTTACTCTACACAAGTTTTCAATCGAGAATCGTTTTCTGACGAATTATTTGCATAAGGATTAATCATTAAAGGGCATATGATTCCATTATTAACCATTCTTTTAAACAATAATACATAACACACATGAACTCAAAATGGAATAAGAATATGAAAAGACAAGAGAGATACAACCGATGTTGATAACGGAGTTCGCCCCTCCTAGGCTACATCTCCAAACCTGCTTCAATTGGAATACATATCACTTTCATTCCTTCTCCAAAACACATTGGGACCTTCTCATAAGTGATTACATAAGAGATGCCTTCTCCTTCAATGAGGATTCAAGAAGACTACTCACACTCATATCTCTCCATACATCAAAAAGGATACTTCCTTACATGAATAAGTCTCTCAATACTTAGGAGTAGTAGCACTATGGCTCTGTAACTCCACTCATTAATTATTCATTACTCTCCCCTCTCCCTACATAGGGCTCACATAAAGAATTATATAGTTTTTCCTCACTCACTCTAAAAAAAGAGCATTAATTCCTAGATCCATAATAATAGGATCTAATCACAAAAGAGGAAAACGAAGATCCATAAATGTAGGATCTCAAACTATTTGCAAACACATAATGGTAAAAGTCTCAAAACCACCCAAAGACTCTTCATTCATGCCCTTGATTCTCTCAACCTACTAGTGAGAAAAATTGAAAAAATGGTGTGAGGTGGTTTCTCACATAAAAAACAATTTCCATAATTAAAATTTTAATGAAAAATATATCCATTTAATTATCCTCACAAGTATTAATCATTTTACAAAAAGAATTAAATGCATGAGTATTTTCAAAATCTCATTTAAAGCATGATAAAATGCATGAGCAACTCACAAAGCATTAATCCAATAAAATGATAAATGCATGAGACTTATCTCACAAAGCATTAATGAAAATGAGTGAGATTATAAAACTCGTAAAAAAATAAATTCACCATTTTCATCACTTTGTCCCCAACTTCAACTCAACTTGGTGAACAAAGTAAAGTTCCTCCCATGTGTGGAGATCTACCTGGATCAATGATAGCATTGGATTGCTGCTAGATGCCATGAATTTGTTGTTGAAAATTAGCTCCCCCTCACTGTTTTAAAACTTGAACAAGATGGCTTTTTCTCTATCAAAAGAGAAAACCCATAATGTTTTCTTTCCTGGTCAAATTTTCTCTTCAAATCTAGGTGTGACCAAGCCTTCTCGGTCACCCCCTACGTTTGGTCATGGTTTCTGTGTTTTATAGGGGCGACTGGGTGACCAAAAAGGCTTGGTCGTAGCTCCTAAACTAGATAGGGGTGACTGAAAAGGTTCGGTCCCACTATGTACAAAGGTAGGGGGTGAGCGAGCTCTAAAATGCAATTTTTCGAAGCATTTTTCTTGAAATTTTTGCACCTGAATTCCTTGAAACGCCCCTCCTCCTGTTGTGGGTTGATCAAGATTCAAATTTATCTGTAGTAGCCTGCAAATTTCTCTCCAATATTTGAAGAGTCTTACTCCTTCTCTGATACCATTTTCATGTTCAAGCAGAGGCAAGCATTCACAAAACAGAGTATGAACACACATAACAATGGATCTCTTGAGATCTTCTTCAAATTCAAATAGAAAATTGAAATCATAATACATGAGATGAGATATTTCTCTAGAATTATCCATCCTTCACCTACCTAATAAATGAAACTTCACCTATAATATTATCCATGAAATTAATATACCTATCCATCTATATGTTTTATTCAAACAAGTAATGAGGGAGAAATTACATCATTCAACATCTCATCGTATTTTTCCAAACATTGTTGCGATTTTGTTTATGCCTTCGATAGTAGGGTTTGCGTGGACATTCTAACCTACATCGTGAATGGAAGAAACACTCCTTCGACATCATCCACTGCACATGCTTAAAAATAACCAGTGGGAGACCATCTACAAAAAGAACTACTCCTTTATTTGCTTTGTTGTATCTCTAAGAGAATTGATCCACGAGGAAAGGAGACTCTTGCAGAGGATTTAGAAGGAAGATGATGAGGAGACCCATATGATTAAGAGAGAAAAGATGATTGGTATGTATGCATTGCATCGCCATAGAATACTCATCATGTCCAACAAATGTGTTGCAGCTTAAAACAATCCATTTCTAAAATAATGCAAAATATTACATCGAATTTACAATGAAATCGAGCATTTTGTGAAATGATTCTAAGTGATGGGAAGTCGCTTGGTTACAATTCATGATCATAACCCTATCATTGAGTGCAAGTATATCACTTTAAATACCTATGTTGTCTCCAAAGGCATTACCCTTGTTGAGACAATCTACATTCGAAGAGTCTCAAGCCTAAGAGAGATTATGACTTGTTAGCAATGAAGCCATTTGGCATTCCATTGGATTCTTTCACAATAATGTTGGCATATCTTAATGAGAATTTTCACCTTTGCATCATACATCCACGTCAAAATATCAAAGTATCCCATCAATGGATGATAGACAATTCAACGCTAGTGTTAGGGTCTTATTTGAGAAGGATATCATAAATATCTACATTGTTTATCTTCCTAGAAAATAGATACAGAGTTGGTCGATTGTTGCGGGTTTTTTGGGTGTTTTCCAATTTAATTTAGAGATTATTAAAACCTACAAACCTATCATTTTTGTGTGATAGCACCATCATTCCCATTAAAGTAGAAGGGTAGGGCTTCGAGCTAAAATACACTGTCATCCACCAGTGATAGCCAAAGGATTTTTCCACATTTTCATGTTGGTAGATGATTATTGACTTTTTGAGAACTACTAGAAAATTTCAAGCATAGGATACATCCTCTTTCATTGAATTGTTTAGCACAGTTAGTTTTGGGTAGAGGACATTTTGGAACTTGTTGGTTATGTTGCTTGGGACAGCAAGAATAATTTCACTCATACCGCTCTCGAAATAAAGGTAACTTGCAAATAGTTTTATTGTAAGTTGTATTTGTTTGTAAACGGGTGCATTTTTTATAGAAACCAACACCCTCCATTTGGTTTTTTCATTGTAGAGTCTGATTGTTAAAGGTTGAGTTGCAAGAAACCCCGCGAGGTCTAATTTTTTGTTTAAAATGGCTCGATTTAAGAAACTGTAAGAGTTACTAAACACTCTAATCCACTCTTCTATGGAAAATACGATCACCATTGGCAAAGCAACTCTGCATTTTATTGTAACATGCTTACAAGTTTCACAAGCCAAAATAGCTTTGCTGGAAACTTAGAATTGACATTTTCATTATGCACTTAAGACAAAGAATATTCGACATTCTAAACTAGTCCTTTTTCAGAACAACCCTCTTTTCGAAGAATTTGATGATTTCGATTTACCCCAACAACCATCACATAAGAATCTTAGTGATCCAACTTCACATATAAGTGCATATTAGCCTTATATTTCCAATCCAATCATCAGACCTTGGGAAGAAATTAGAAACAATAGACACATAGCCAGTATTGGATATGAAAACGAAGTGACCTTTCATATTTTGGATTATACCAAACTGATCCAATTCCAAAGTGTTGGACTACTACAAGAAGGTTCATACTCACCTACTCCAGTTCAAGAGAATATTTATAAATTCCAACATTATCAACAAGTTCGCCACATGGAAGACCAGTGATTTGATCTTCGTCCTTGTGATCATTGCATAAAGAAGAATCATCCTTCATAAAGATGTTTTAAATGCAAAAAAACTGTGAGAACAAAGAACCACTATGGGTGGATGGATTTCTGTAAATGGTCATCAATATCCAAGAAGATATCTCAGTCATACCATATAATTCATTCTCGAGTATTGATGCATCTTGGAGTGAAAGGATTTGCATTTTCTCACCTTGTACTTGAGAGGGGGGAACAACATCAATGATTGATAGTGAGGATTTAGGTTTTGAATTCTTATCAATCAAGTAGTAACAAGAGAATGTGACAAGAAAGAATGATTCGGTTTGTGGTCACCCAAAACCACCTAATCAATTTTTGGTTTCCCTTAAACAACAACTTTGTAGAATACTTTCAACTTCTACTAGAGAAAAATTTAAGGTCATAATTAAAACAACACTCAAGAGAACTTCCAATTAGTAGAAGACATTAGCTTCAGCTTCTAGCTAACTTAGATAATGTTTTGGGAACCATTGAGCCCTAAAGAAAAGTTACATAGTTTGTGGTCATATTTAAACCACCAGATTGGTTTATGGTCTCCATTAAACCACCTTCACCATTTAGTAGAAGACATTGAATTATGTTATCCTCTTGGTTTGTGTTCATCCCAGAACCACCAGATTGAAAGAGCACATTCATCCATTAGTAGTTGCACACTTCCATATTTATGTTTCACACTTCCATACTTCAGCTGACTTCTTGGACTTACATACACCCCTTTGGATTAAGGGGGGGTATTTTGGAAATGCAATCTGTTACAGTTACTCAGATGATGGAATATGAATAGTCAAGTGATAGTGTAATAATCATAAGAGATTCCAAGAGACCTTGGAATACGAATCCAAGGGTGAGGACTACGTATTTATACATGTATCATATTGATGAATAAAATACAACTCACACTTATGCATTTGTCATGTTCCAATAATATAAGTACACCATTGGTTGCATATGGTTTATCTAAAACTAAAAAGAAATCAAGAAACAAGCTTTCTCTTCAATGTCCTTTTAATTGTTTAAATTATATATTAAATTTGATTTGAGCCATTTTGACCATCGCTATTTTATGTTTTCCTTACTTGATCAAGATCCCATTTTGTTTCCACCATTTTCACCAATATAGTATAAGTACACCATTATTTGTAGAGGTTTTACCAAAAATTTAAGAAAACATTTGTAGATCTCGATTTTCCACTATTTCTCGTAGATATTGGAAAACAATATCACAGGCACAAGACAACTACAAATACCAAACCTTCTACCAAAAGAGAGAATGCTTGATCTATTTTGTTGTGTGTAATTACAAGGACGAACTCCTTTATTTATCATAGACTGAGAGGATGAGAAAATAATGTAGGTGGTTGGGAAGTTCAACTAATGCAGTGACTTGACCTAAGTAAACTTAGTCACATGGTGTATGTACACCAAAACCCCGTATAAGTGCACATTGGGGAAGTAAAAAAAAACATTAAAGCTCAAAAATGGGTCTTGACTACTAGGACTACTAAGTATAATATCTCCATAATTAAAAATATAAAATACTACTAGAAATAAAAATAAAAATATATATTGCAATATTTAATTTCTATTTCTTGAAATAATTATTCTCCCGGCTTCATCAACATCAAAAGGACATATTATTCTGCAAACCAAAAATAGCAATCAGAATAATATTCCCGAAGCATGTAGATTGATAAATGCATAAATTCATATTAATTTTCTATAACTATATCCTACATGAATTCCAGCAAGGTTTTGTTGTAGCTAGACAAAATCAATTTGTTGGAGATTTCCAAGTTATTGCAAACATCCCTATATGCTTTATTCTTTAAGTACAAGCAGTTCCCTTTATAACTTAAGCCATTATGTCTCTCTTTACACTCTGAGAAGATACTCCTAATAGAAAACAAAACGATTGCACTTATGTGCATCTAAAGGGGTCTCATGTGGAAGTTTACAGGTCAGCTTGGACTGGGAAAAAAACCCAATTTGTAGCAATTTATGTAGTTGGTAGTAAATATGTTTAATTATGAGATCATACTTCGAAAAAATAGAAAGGAATTTCATGGAAAAGTAAATACCTTTCAAAATCTTGAGCTAAGAGATCATCGAAATTCATTTCCCTTGGGATACAAATTGCATAATACAAATGAGTGTGTTAGAAATAAAATATATAAATCAGACCTTTGTTCAAATACCATGAATCCATTGCAATATTAATTATGTCAATCAATTTGATTGTAAGAAATGAGATCCTACGGACCAGGTTGGTGGATTGAGCGCATACTATGTATCCAAAAGGAGATACATTTGATTTTACAATGTTGTTATTGATTTAAGTCTTAACACAATTGCTTCTTATTTGTTTCACATATGATTTCTACAAATCAGAAAACATATTGAAACTTTGTGCATATAAATTCTATCCATTCTCATATATAAAATACCTTTTATGGAAAGAAAGGTTGCGAGTGAATAAAAAATAATGATGTTTAAGAGAGAAAGTATGCAATCAAATTCATTGAAAGAGACACATGACACAACCTTATAACAAAAGATGGGATACAAAGAAACAAAATACTTCTAAAATCCATTTGCTTTCTCAACTATTTCATAGCACCTATATAGAACAAAATTCCATATATTTCTGTAGATAAACAAGAATTGAAATAATATATATGAACCATTCCCAACCACTGTATATTTTTGAGGAAAACCCTTCCAAATTTTCTATAATTTAAGAACATCGACAATCAAGAATCTCATAATAAGAACATGAAAAAAAAAACATGCAAGTCTCGTATCATTATCACTAAGAATTAAATTTTCTAAATGATTATTTCAAATAAATATAGATGGTGTCTTTGTATCTTGACATTCTAATTCTTCTTCTTCATTTTCTTCTCCTTCTTATTATTTTGCTTCATTGCATGTTGGCTCCTCTATTTGAACACGTTCTTTCACCTTCTGATGACTTGCTTCATCCTCTTTCACATTGGAACTCTCTATTATTTTTCTCAATGTGTTATTGTAACATTGATAAGACTTGCTTATTCATGAATAACCAAGAAAGATACATTCATCAGCTCCATAGTCAAATTTTCCCAAGTCGTCATCATCTCTCTTTATGTAGCACTTTCTTCCAAAAAATTTAAATTATTTAACTATTGTTGGTCTACCCTTCCATAATTCATAAGGTGTTTTTTTTTTGTTGACTTTGATTTTCCCTTTGTTCGGAATGTAGAATGTGGTGTTGATTGCTTCTCTCCAAAACTTGTTTGATATAATCTCTTCATTCAAAATAGTTCTATCCATCTCTTGTACAGTTCGATTCTTCCTTTCTACCACACCATTATGTTGTGGAGTTCTTGCAGTTGAAAACTTTTTCTTTATTCCATGAAGCTCACAAAATTATTCAAACTCATTTGAGAAACATTTACACGAAGTAATTTTTACCTTGTAGACTTTGTGTCCTTATAGACCCACAAGGTCCTATATGAACTGTTTGCAATGGCTTCGTTGTTGAGTACTCCTTTTATTTGAATATTTCTCTTGTCTTTTTCCCATGTTGACATTGCTTGAAAAGAGTGTTTGAAGTCTTATAAATATTTGGCATATCTCTCGTTCCTTGTTTGGTGTTGATTTTTAGTAGATTATGAAAGTTTATATTGCCCATTATTCTATGCCATAACCATCTCTCATCTATTTGTCATATATAACATTTTTCTCCCTTGATCTCATTGATGATATATAAATTATTTGAGGTTTTATATGTATTTGTCACTAATTTTCCCAATCCTTTCTTCCTTATCTCACAAACTTGAGAATCAAATGTGAGAGTGTGTATGTGATCACACATTTGACTAACACTAAGAAAATTGTGTTCCAAACATTCAACATACAAGACATTCTCAATTTTAGCCTTTCCATTATCAAGAATAACACTACCTTTTGTAACTATCCATGTCGTATCTTTATCTCTAAATGCTACACTTCCTTCATTTATTTCCTTCAAAGTGTGAAAATTGTTCTTGTCCCATGTCATGTGGCTCGAGCATCCACTTCCAACATACCATTTGTTTCCTTTGTTTTGAGAAAGGGAAGTTTTCACAAGCACATATTTCTCCTTATTCTACCTTTCTTGTTCCTACTTCCTTTTCCAAACTCCTATGGGTTGTTTCTTTTGTTTGGCAAGNAATCAAATATTGCAAACAATCATAATTCAGATTCGGGAGTGCCCTTTCAGATCATTTCTCCTATGATTTTATCCACACGATCATCACCGTAAGAAACGCACCAACAACGCTCCCAGACACAGTAGGAAGAATATTTACGGGTTTCATATCGCAGTTCCTGATGAGAATAGCCATACGCAGAAGGGTGGCGTTCTATGTACCCTAAGCACGATTCAATCAGACTTTTCCAGTTTTTCAAAAGTATCATACCCATCGTGTCTGCTAATGTCCCTCTTCTTTTGTAGATTACACCTGAATGGCTCATGGATTCGTCTATCGGCAGTTTCTCCTGACAGCGATGGCCACCATTAAAGAAATTTTGAGAATCGTTCTCTTGGAACTGATATTTATATGCAGCAACCACGTTTCTCATGTGACATGTATGCATAATATGTATTGCAGTAGAGCATGGAAATCATTTATCGCATCGAATTCCAGTAAGTTCCTCTTCAAATGACGCAGAGGGCTGGCATGTTGTACCCCAATGCCTCTTCAATCGTCTCACAGGCTTCGTTTCTGCATTGATATGACATAGGGACATTCTTTTTTTGGCTCCACGAACAAATCCGCAAGAGTAATGATTACAGAAAAATTCACCAACATGATATTGTTTTTTCTTTCAAAGATCTGCATTCTTCTCATCGAGCATTTTGTACGACAAACTCTACTGCCTTGATACTATTCTTGGAAATTTATCATCTCATTCCTTATAGCTTAGATCTATAATCTTGCTAACACAACAAATTTCAATTTTGGAGAAATGATAACCATTTCTAACCCAACCAATCAAAGGTGCCCTCTTCCTTAGTTTCTTCAAGGAATGTTGACCACATGTTCCATCACCCTTTGTGCAGCCTCTTTCTTAGTGGATGCTTCCACAAATTTCTTTCTTGGTGTGCTACATCATGGTTAGAAGATGTAATGCAGAAATCATTTTTCTTACATTCAAGAAAAGAATTTGAATGAATTTCATACCTTCCTGAATTGTTCTTGATCTGATGAGGACAAGCTGGCTTGATTCCTTTATTGGAATCTGATGGCGAAGAGATGGTCTTTTCTTCAACAACCTTTGAGCATTCTCCCTTCTCTTCCTTTCTATAACCCAAACCTAGAAATGGTGGTCTTTGTACCACCTCTAATGGCTAAGTGAATCCTTGGCCATGAATGCCAAGTCTATCTCCTTTGTATCCCATCTTCGTGAGGAGCTTCATCCCCATGTTAGTTTCATATTGAGAAGAAATTGAACATGAAGAAACATCATATACCTCGGTTTGAGTTTGTGCATCCACAGTAGAAAGCTCTTTGTTCTCCATTCATTCACCATGCTGCAACTTAGCCAAGAGATCATCCTTCGCTTGCAATTCGAGCTGCAATTCTTCAATAATTTCATTGAGGACTTCTCCATGAAGCTGAGATCTCTCTTGAAGCTCTTGCTTCTCTTCTTCTGCAACCTGCAAAAGTCTCCTCAACTCTGCATTTTCATCTTGAATGTTGTGATTTATCTCTTCTAATTCTTGAAGTTTTTCTGCTCGCTTCGCTCCTTTGCCCATCCTGCAAAGCAATGAGCTTTCTTTGATACCACTTGATATGAAAACGGGCAAGTACTTACTCTACACAAGTCTTCAATAGAGAATCGTTTTCTAACGAATTATTTGCATAAGGATTAAAGGGCATATGGTTCCATTATTAACCATGCTTTTAAACAATAATACATAACACAGATGAACTCAAAATGGAATAAGAATATGAAAAGACAAGAAAGATACAACTGATGTTGATAACGGAGTTCGCCCCTCCTGGGCTCCATCTCCAAACCCACTTCAATTGGAATACATATCACTTTCATTACTTCTTCAAAACACATTGGGACCTTCTCATAAGTGATCACATAAGAGATGCCTTCTCCTGCAATGGGGATTCAAGAAGACTACTCACACTCATATCTCTCCATACATCAAGAAGGATACTTCCTTACATGAATAAGTCATTCAATACTTAGGAGTAGTAGCACTATGGGTCTGTAACTCCACTCATTAATTATTCATTACTCTCCCCTCTCCCTACATAGGGCTCACATAAAGAATTATATAGTTTTTCCTCACTCACTCTAAAGAAGGAGCATTAATTCCTATATCCATAATAATAGGATCTAATCACAAAAGAGGAAAACCAAGATCCATAAATGTAGGATCTCAAACTATCTGCAAGCACATAATGGTAAAAGTCTCAAAACCACCCAAAGACTCTTCATTCATGCCCTTGATTCTCTCAACCTACTAGTGAGAAAAATTGAAAAATTGGTGTGAGGTGGTTTCTCACATAAAAACCAATTTCCATAATTAAAATTTTAATGAAAAATACGTGCGTCTAATTTCCCTCACAAGTATTAATCATTTTACAAAAAGAATTAAATGCATGAGTATTTTCAAAATATCATTTAAAGCATGATAAAATGCATGAGCAACTCACAAAGCATTAATCGAATAAAATGATAAATGCATGAGACTTATCTCACAAAGCATTAATGAAAATGAGTGAGATTATAAAACTCATAAAAAAATAAATTCACCATTTTCACCACTTTGTCCCCAACTTCAACTCAACTTGGTGAACAAAGTAAAGTTCCTCCCATGTGTGGAGATCTACCTGGATCAGTGATAACATTGGATTGTTGCTAGATGCCATGAATCTGTTGTTGAAAATTAACTCCCCCTTACTGTCTTAAAACTTCAACAAGATGGCTTTTTCTCTATCAAAAGAGAAAACCTAGAATGTTTTATTTCCTGGTCAAATTTTCTCTTCAGTCTGGGTGCAACCAAGCCTTCTCATTCACCCCCTACCTTTGGTCACGGTTTCTGTGTTTTATAGGGGCGACCATGTTATCGGACTAATCGGTAGGTGTGGACACTAACTGATCTCCATAACATGACGCTTTCCTTAAGTTTTAAATATTGAATTTACTAACCAAAGAGGGATGGGTGACATACCATTTAAATGTCGCTTCCTCTCGCCATCGCCATCCTAGCTCCGTTCCAACGCTCATACAATGACGATCCTGCAAAAGAATGCAACCATCGAAAATGATAGCAATAGCATAAACTCAATATAAACCTATGTATGTGATCAATGAATCATACAATAAAACACAAGCAGCTTTATAGGAAAGAATCATATTATTGTATCATATTAAATGTGAAAGAGAGATTACAACCATGGCCTTGATGTCGTAAGGTCCCTTCCAACTGTCCTTTATTCCCCACACACTT
>JZKD02S1610005.1:93956-111034 GCA_000966675.3 Picea glauca
TACGGGCAAAAGAATTGAGAGCGACATACTTTCTCTAATTTTTTACGGATGAGTGGGAGACAAATCAAACCGATATATATCTAATTTTTTTACGGATGAGTGGGAGACAAATCAAACCGCGTGATTAATGGGACCAATAAAGATACAACTATAACTACCAATTCGAAATGTCACGCTAAAGAATATTGGCAAAGATATTAGATCCAATAAGAAATGCTTATCGAAAATATTTATCTCTTATTTATATTAAAAGGTGAATGACTTATGTTGATAAATAGTATTATAAGTTGACCACAGGGTTATTTCCTTGACTTCGTTAGAGGGACATTCGAAATGTCATGCTAAAGAATATTGGCAAAGATATTAGATCTAATAAGAAATGCTTATCGAAAATATTTATCTCTTATTTATATTAAAAGGTGAATGACTTATGTGGATAAATAGTATTATAAGTTGACCATAGGGTTATTTCCTTGACTTCGTTAGAGGGACATTCGAAATGTCATGCTAAAGAATATTGCCAAAGATATTAGATCCAATAAGAAATGCTTATCGAAAATATTTATCTCTTATTTATATTAAAAGGTGAATGACTTATGTGGATAAATAGTATTATAAGTTGACCACAGGGTTATTTCCTTGACTTCGTTAGAGGGACATCGACTTAATTTAGGTAGTACTGAATTTGATAATTTGATGGTGGTTCACAAGCTCAATAAATAGTTTTTTAAATATTATAATTAGTTGTTTTAATTAAAAATTAAAATATCAATACTAGATAAATGAAATGTAACCATTTATTTGTTAATCAATAATAAAATTTAATAAATATTCTCCAACTGTTATATTAACGACTATGCTAATATTAAATATTTTTAATATGGAAAGATGAATGAAAATGTATCATGCTATTATAGATTTTAAATTTTACAATTATAATTATAACTAACAACAAATACTTTTATGGTCAATATAAATCAATCTCACATATATTAATCACTTTATAAAAAATTGATTGTTGGTAATACAATGCATGGAAGCTTCATTGAATCATGGGGCCAAATGGTGGTCAATAAGTTTTTTTAAGGATCTTGAAGCTGGGCACATGATTACATGGGAAAAGAAAACAACAACCACTTTCAAACTTTTCAATGCTTTGCACCAATTGCATGTATTTTATCTAAAAAAAATCACTTCAATCCAAACAAAACCACTAGCATGCTATCTTTCATTCGATCCAGATCATAAACAACGTTGTCAATGTTGACCATATCATCCAAACTTGTTTGTCTTTCACAAATTTCAAACTTGTTGGGATAGGTTTTTAAGTGGTCGAATGAAAATGTAAAAGTAATTTGAAAGGAATTTTTATATTAATGTTATTAATTGTAACTATAAAATTATCACAATTAAAATAATTATATTTGAAGTTAGTTTATTGTCTTAATAAAATCTATAAAAATTTATTTACAGATAACATTAAGATACATCTCACTATTTGAGTGATAACTTTGTATTTTTTTCTCTTTAAATTCTATGATTTTTTTCTTTGAGGAGAAAACAAAATTAAGGTGGTGAAAGGTGTTGATGAATAGAGAGAAGACTACACCTTTAAAATAAATTCTCCTTTAAAATACTCTATAAAAAAACACTCTTTTTTATATAAATATTTTATAAAAAAAAAATAACACATATATATTATATATGAATATATATATATATATATATATATATATATATATATATATATATATATATATATATATATATATATATATATATATATCAAATTTCTTTAAAAATCTAATAATTTACGGATATGTTTTTAAAGAAGCTTATGAGTGTAAGAAATTTTTTGTTAGCAAAGTTTACAACATACATATGTCTTTCATGAAGCTTATGACTCTAAGAAATTTCTTTAGAAATGTAATAATTTACGGATATGTTTTTAAAGAAGCTTATGAGTGTAAGAAATTTTTATAGAAATGTAATTGAATTTTATAATTTAATGTATAATTATATATAATTAGTAATTTGTGTGTTTAAAGATATTTTTTATAATTTGATATAGGAGAGATTTATAAAGCCAGACATGTTTGGCAAATATAAGTGTGTTATTTTGTAGTTTAGTATAATGGAAGTTTTATTAATTTAAAAATAAATAAATTTAAATACATCTAAATATTGGATTTATTAAATATTTAGAGGGATCAAATTTTTGGAAGTGTAAATTTTATTTTAAAGAAAATTTTAAATTTTCATATATTATTTTTAGTAAAATTCTTACTCAATGTTTGATATACCTTGAGTTAAGATGGATCTAAGTTGGTATATATAAATTTATTCTGTGTTTTCATCATTTTTATTATTTACATTTCTATTTCAAAGATCCACTACCCATTACTTAATGTTGAGAACTTGTAAAACTTACATCTTCAACATAATATAAAAAATAAAAAATAAATTGAAATGGCTAACATTAAACATGAATTGAAGCATGCAACATATTCTCATTTAGCATGAATTGAATAACATGGCTTACTCTCATTGTCTTGTTAGAAATAAAATGCTTGGAGGAGGGATGAGTTTGAGAATTCCAGAAATAAAAGGTTTAGTTTAGCTTGGTCTTTAAACCCTACAGAAAGAAAGAGTAAATTTAGATTAACAACAAAGTCTTCCAACTTAGTTTGGTTGTCTAAATTTAATATTGCCAAACCAAATTGTGATTGACATAAATATATGCATAATATCATTATTTAAAATGTATCTTAAAAATAAATGAAGAAATGAGCTTCTTCTTCAATTTCCTCTAAATTGTATATTAAATTTTAGATTTGAGCCATTTTGACCATCTTCTTCTTTATGTTTTTCTTATTTGAAAAATAAGATTTTATAGTATTCATTGTTGGAAAACTAATCCATTAGGGTTATACAAATAGTCAAGTGTTAGTATAATCATCATTGGGAGTTCAAGAGACCTTGGAATACTAATTCAAAGTTCACTACTATGTATTTATACATGTATCATATTGATGAATACAGGTACCATAGCTATCATAGTGCTCCATGGAAATTATTCAAATTCCCGGAGACTTGTCTGAATGTTTCACTCAAGTATGCATAAATGTTCCTCTCCACGGGTTGTTCTACCCGTCTGTCTCCTCAGTCATATGCTTTAGTCTCCCATATTTGTTGCTTGTCCTTCTGCGAGACAATCTCTTTGGTCCATTCTCTGTGTTCATGATCGTTCGCACGTATGTAGATCTGTTCATCCGTGCCCTTCATCCCTAGTCTCTTACTAGAATTTCTTAGCAAAAGGAAATCGCAAGGGTTTCTTCTCCACGAGATTATTCTCATCTATAGACACCATTATTTCTTCTCAGCTCATTGTCTTTGAGTGTTCAGTCCTATAACCCTAATCTTGGTGGCCACCAGTTCTATGTACTTTTCAATCTCATACATGTGCCCTTGAATGTGAAGGTTCCCCTGCACCAATCTAGTTCTCATTCACCCAATTGTATATGCAAATCGTGTGGAATAAATGAGATGAAACTATGCGTAGAAGAGGCCACATTTGAAGACCTTTCACATTTCTCTGTTGATTTTATGGAAACCATGGGCATCGATTAGTGTAATCCTACTATGGTCGAGTTTGATGCTAAAATAATGCCTCTCTCATGTTCATGTTCAAGCATAGGCAAGAATTCAAAAAACAGAGTATGAAAAGACACAACAATGGAGCTCTTGATCTCTTCTTCACATTCACATAGAAAACTGAAATCAAAATACATGAGATGAGATATTTCTCTATAATTCTCCATCACCTACCTAATAAATGAAAATTCACCTATCTTATCTATGTAATTAATATGCCTATCCATCTATCTATTTTAGTCAAATAAGTAATGAGGGAGAAATTACATCATTTAACACTCCCCCTTAATTTCGACCATTACAAAAATTAGCACAAACAATGCCTAAGTGTTGTCTCTGAAATTCGAAAGTATTTCTTCCCAATGGTTTGGTGAAGATATTTGTTAATTGTTCTTTCGAACCACAAAAATGTAGTATGATGCTACCATTGTTGACAAGCTCACAGATTAAATGATAGCGAGTGTCAATGTGTTTACTCTTGCAGTGAAACACATGATTTTTAGATAATGCAATTGTTGAACTGTTGTCACAAAATATAGGAGTTGGCTCCTTGTCTTCATGTGCAAGATCACTAAGGATCCTTTTCAACCAAACTTCATGACAAGTTGTTGAAGCTCCTGCCACATACTCTGCTTCTGCTGAAGAAATTGTGATGATGGGTTGTTTCTTTGAAGCCCATGAAATTAAACATGTACCCAACTTAAATGCATACCCTAAATTACTTTTCCTATCATCAACGCTACTTGAAAAATCACTATCTATATATCCAACAAGTGAATCATTTTCTGAATTGGAATACTAAATTCCAAAATTTGTTGTACCTGCAATATACCTTAGAATTCTTTTTCCAACTTTCCAATGAGATATTTTAGGATATTCCAAAAATATATAAATTAAGTTTGCTACATACATAATATCTAGTCTGGTAGTTGTAAGATACATTAGGTTGCCTAAAAGCCTCTTATACATAGTATAATAAATTGATGTTCCTTCATATTTCTTACTTAGTTTTGCACCTATTGCAATTAGTGTATCTATTGGTTTGCATTTGTTCATTTTGAACCTTTTTAAAATATTTGTGGCATATTTTCAATGACGAATAAAAATTCTCTTTTCACATTGCTCAACTGCAATTCCCCAAAAAAAATTCATAATACCAAGATCAGTCATCTCAAATTCACATTGCATGGTTGTTTTGAATTCATTCAACATCGAAGTTCATGTATAAATCATGTCATCAACATAGAGACAAACTATCAAAATATTACCTTTTTTATCTCTTTTTATGTAAAGTGTGGGTTCATTGTTGCTCCTGTTGAACCCATTGTTGAGAAAATAGGAATCAATCTCTTGGAGCTTGCTTCAAACCGTATAGTGCTTTCTTCAATATGTAAACTTTGTATTATTTACCTTTAATCTGAAATCCTGATGGCTAATCCACATCAACTTTTTCCTGTAAAATTCCATTTAGAAAGGTTGATTTAATGGTCATTTGATAGATTGGCCATTTGTTTTGAGATGCAACTGCCAAAACTTCTCTGACAGTGTCCAAATGTTCTATTGGAGAAAATGTTTCTCCATAGTCAATATCGGGTTGTTGAGAAAACCCTTTTGCTACAAGTATTTCCTTTTTCTTTTCTACTTTTCCTTTCTCATTGAATTTTTTTACTATGCACCCATTTAACTCCAATGTTAGTTTTACCTATAGGGAGTTCTACAAGATCCCATCTGTTGTTTCTTTCAATTGCTTCAATTTCTTCATTCATTGCATCAACCCATGTTTCTTCTTTGACTGCTTCTTCAAAGTATATTACTAGTTAATAGGATAACATAGCAAAGTGTTCTTGTTGATCCACATCATCATTCTTCTCATAAATTTCTCTCAAGCTTCTTGTTTTTTGGTTCGACATATTTTCTATAGTGAGATCTAAATCATTGCTAGAAGAAGAATATGGACTATGCTCTCTTTGTTCTCCTTGGCCTTGCACTTGCAATCTCAGAAGTCTTGGTGGAGAAGCTTGATGTCCTGTAGCTTCCATCTGCTTATCTTCCTATATAGAAGGAATCTGATCTACTATTATTTCACTTGTTTGGTTATTCCAAGATTTACCTTCTTGGAATTTCACATCTTTGCTTACTATCAACTTCTTGGTAACAAGATTATACAACTTGTATGCTTTAGACTGTTCACTATATCCAACAAATATGCATTTTTTTCTTCTATCATCAAGATTTCTCCTCAACTCTTCAAGAACATAAGCATAAGCCACACAACTAAAAACTTTAAAATGAGAAACACTTAATTTCATACCACTCCATGTTTCTTGAGGGACTTGATTTTCCAAACTTCCAGTTGGTGACAAATTCAAAATATAAACTAAGCATGCCATTGCTTCACTCCAGTATTCATTTTACAAATTCTTGGCCTTCAACATACTTTTGTCCATATTCATTATTGTTTGATTCTTCTTTTCATCTACTCCATTATGATGTAGAGTGTATCTTCTAGTAAATTGTCTCTTGATCCCATGTTGTCTGCAATATGATGAAAATTGTTTGGAGTCATACTCACCTCCTCGATCTAATATGAGTAATTTGATGTATTTTCCACTCTGCTTCTCTGTCAAATATTTAAATTCTCTGAATTTTTCAAATGTCTCTAATCTGTGCTTGAGAAAATAACCCCAAGATTTCTTGCTAAAATCATCAATAATTGTTAGAAAATAAAATTTTCCTCGTATTGACTGAGTTTGCATTAGACCAAAAAGGTCTGTATGCACTAACTCGAGGTGTTCTTTTTCTCTGTAGGAAGCATTGGGAAAACTATCCCTGTGGTGTTTTTCCAAAATACAAATCTCAGAGTTTTTGTGTTCATTTATAATGGGAAAAACTTTGACCATATATTACTTCTATAAAATACTAAGACTACTAAATGGTAAATAACCTTATCTAATATGCCACAACCAAGTCTCATCTAAGCTTGACACATTTTGAGAATATGTCTGTGACAAATTTACATTTCTCAATATCAAAGGAAACATCCTATTTTTGGCCATTTGTACTGTAGCTATGATTTTCTTACTGGGTGGTTTGTCCAAGATTGTACACTCGGAACCTTCAAAAAAGACACTATAGCCATGTTCATTCATCTGGCCTACACTCATTATATTATGTCTAAGACTAGGAACATAATAAACATCATGAATATCCTTATTTTCATCTAGTTTGGTCAATACATAAATTACACCCTTGCCTAAAACTTTATTTTGATAATCATCTCCCAATTTAATTTGAGATGTGACAAATCTATATAAACTAGAAAACAAATCTTTTTTACCTATCATATGATTGTTGTAGCCACTTTCCAACAACCAGAGATCATGATCATTGTTTTCTTCTTCTGTGACTTGACATGAAAATAATATTGATTCAGATGTTGCTTCTTCAGTGTTGGTAACATTTTATTTACCCCTATTCAAATATGCTTTCTTATTTCTGCATTCACTTTCGTAGTGATCAAATTTATTGCAATAATAACATCGAATCCTTGATTTTTCAATCCATTTTGACTGATTAAAATTTATGCCTCTCCCCCTTTTCTTTTGAGAGTGTCTATGTTCTGAATGTTCACTGTCTTCTGAACATTCTGAAGTTGAGCTCTCTCCTATTTGAGAGCGTCCTATACCTCGTATGCCTCTGCTTCTATTCCTTTGACCTTTGCCTCTGCTTATGGAGGCATAAGACTGAAATGTGTTCTCCAAAGATTCAATATTTCTACTAAACCTATTTTCATGGGTTAACAAAGATCCTTTGAGTTATTCAACTATGAAGGTTGGCAGTTCTTTTGACTCTTCTATGGAAACTACGACCATATTAAACTTATCAGGAAGTCTACGAAGTACCATCTCAATGATTTTTTTCTCTTGAATGTCTTCTACATGCATGCACAGTTGATTCACGATGCTCGTGACATGGGTCATGAAATGATCGACGAAATCATAATCCTTCATCCCTAGAGTCTCAAAACTCTTCCTAAGTGTTTGCAACTTGGAATTTTTTACATTTTTTGTGCCTTGATAGGATATTTCGAGAATATCGAATATGATTTGTTATTGCGACTTTGGGGAAAATATATTCCTGTAACCCTTGTTGAATGAGCCACAGGGCTTTGTTGTCCTTCTTCCTAAGTTCTCCAAGCACATTTATTTGCGCATTCATCATTGCCTGTAGATCCGTTGGATATGGTTCCTTGAACCCATTAACTATTGCTTTCCAAAAATCTTCACAACATGGAATATTTTTCATTTTTATGGACCATACATCATAATTCTTACCCGTTAAGATTGGTCCTCGTGATTGATCTGAAAACGAGTGAGTACTTACTCTACACAAGTTTTCAATCGAGAATCGTTTTCTGATGAATGATTTGCATAAGGATTAAACGGCATATGATTCCATTATTAACCATGCTTTTAAACAATAATACATAACACACATGAACTCAAAATGGAATAAGCATATGAAAAGACAAGAGAGAGACAACCGATGTTGATAACAGAGTTCGCCCCTCCTGGGCTACATCTCCGGACCCACTTCAATTGGAATATAGATCACTTTCATTCATTTTTCAAAATATGTTGGGACATTCTCATAGGTGATTACATAAGAGATTCCTTCTCTTTCAATGAGGATTCAAAAGCACCACTCACACTCATATCTCTCCATACATCAAGAAGGAGGCTTCCTTACATGAATAAGTCTCTCAATACTTAGGAGTAGTAGCATTATGGCTCTCTAACTCCACTCATTAATTCTTCATTACTCTCCCGTCTCCCTATATAGAAATCACATAAATAATTATATAGTTTTTCACATAAAAACCAGTTTCCATAATTACAATTTTAATGAAAAATATGTGAGTCTAATTTCCCTCACAAGTATTAATCATTTTACAAAAAGAATTAGATGCATAAGCTTTTTCAAAAGCTCTTTTAAAGCATGATAAAATGCATGAGCATCTCACAAAGGATTAATCAAATAAAATGATAAATGCACTAGACTTATCTCACAAAGCATTAATAAAAATGTGTGGTATTATAAAACTCATAAAAGCATAAATTCACTATTTTCACCACTTTGTCCCCAACTTCAAATCAACTTGGTGAACAAAGTAAAGTTCCTATCATGTGTGGACATCTGCCCGAATCACTCTTCCCCACAAAAGAACCTTTTGGTCTCCAAAATGATCAATTTTATCTTTATGAAAATGTCTTCCTTCAAGACTCCTTCACCCACGTGATTCCAGAATGCAAAGACAATACCTGCCACAAGACAATACCTGCCACTGTTGTAAAGAAAATGTTTAGAAAAAGGAACATTCCTTGTCTTCCTTCACATTTTTACTTCGAAATCAGAATGTGAAGCCATCATATTCCACAATATGCAATCCTTTAGATGCCTATCATTTCTCTTGTGCACAAGTGGAGGGTAGTAGGAGATTGTCCTACTGTAGATGTGCAGGTGACTCAACGCCCCAAACCAATCAAACATGTACGCGGAATGCTACTATGAGTAACCCTGACATGACTACCAACATCGCAATCTGGGATCACCTCTGGACTCGCCCTTCTCGACCGCAGATGTTGTCCTACGCCCCACACCCAATGATGATCAAATCGATGTGGCACTTTTTCTTGTGTTGTTGTTTCGCCTTATAGTAGATGTGTAGGGTGTTGGACAGGCCCCACGAAGAAGTTAAAAAAACACAACAACATCTTAGTCAATGTTCAAACAAAGTTTACTGAAGTCATTACCCTCCCATAAATAATGCACCATATTCGTTGAAAGAACAGAAAATAAAATGCCAAGTAGTTTAACAATCAGTTCAATGGAATGACAAAAAAATTTGAACGAGTTAAAAAGGAATTCCAAAATTTTGTAAGTCGCCTCCGGACCCATCTCCCTTCAGCCGCGATGATGGATCCCTGAGTTCATTGTCTCGGGACGAGCCTGATCATAGTGTAGATATCAAGCACACTCAGTGAAACAACCGATCATATAAGCCTCATCTCTTCAAGAGAAGACAGATGAGATCAGGGCATTCTACACAGCGAAAACAATTTTCTTCACATCAAATCCATAGTTTCCCAAGATAAAATCCACCAAACCTTTAATGGTGCAATAATGGAGGCCTTGATTGTCGTAGACAGTATCCTGGTGATAGAAAATTTTGTCACTACACCTGCGAATATTTCCTCACAACGATCGTTGACCAACAAAGGAACTCTGAGTGCCAAAATCTCTGGAGATCTGCGGGAAATAATGGATATGTGTTTTCCTTCAATGGTGGCCATCCAAAAATGGATACCTAGCGCCAAAATCCCTGCAATATGTGCATGAATGACGCGCTTATCTCGATTTCTCCACCATTATTCTCGGTGCATGGGATCTGTTTCTAAAAAACTAATACCAAACTTCACATGTCCACAATTTGTAGAAGAGACAGCATCTAAATACATCGTCGAAATCCTAGAGGATCTGCAAACTACACCACGAACTGCACCCTGTTTAGAGTTGGCCATTGAATTCAACGTGAAAATCCATTTCTTTCTCTCCGCAGATATTCCACAGGGTCAAGTGAGTTCTATTCTTTGGATGGATTCCTTGTCATCCTTCACATGCCTTAGACTCTTACATGGATTTTGACTTTATATCAACGAGAGATGCAATTCTGCTTCTTCATTAATATGAATTTGCTCCCTCGATGGTTCTTGATTCCAAGCGTGCCATCCACATTCAATCTTAGTGATGGACATGATCTTTATATACTANGTAGAAGAGGCCACATTTGAAGACCTTTCACATTTCTCTGTTGATTTTATGGAAACCATGGGCATCGATTAGTGTAATCCTACTATGGTCGAGTTTGATGCTAAAATAATGCCTCTCTCATGTTCATGTTCAAGCATAGGCAAGAATTCAAAAAACAGAGTATGAAAAGACACAACAATGGAGCTCTTGATCTCTTCTTCACATTCACATAGAAAACTGAAATCAAAATACATGAGATGAGATATTTCTCTATAATTCTCCATCACCTACCTAATAAATGAAAATTCACCTATCTTATCTATGTAATTAATATGCCTATCCATCTATCTATTTTAGTCAAATAAGTAATGAGGGAGAAATTACATCATTTAACACTCCCCCTTAATTTCGACCATTACAAAAATTAGCACAAACAATGCCTAAGTGTTGTCTCTGAAATTCGAAAGTATTTCTTCCCAATGGTTTGGTGAAGATATTTGTTAATTGTTCTTTCGAACCACAAAAATGTAGTATGATGCTACCATTGTTGACAAGCTCACAGATTAAATGATAGCGAGTGTCAATGTGTTTACTCTTGCAGTGAAACACATGATTTTTAGATAATGCAATTGTTGAACTGTTGTCACAAAATATAGGAGTTGGCTCCTTGTCTTCATGTGCAAGATCACTAAGGATCCTTTTCAACCAAACTTCATGACAAGTTGTTGAAGCTCCTGCCACATACTCTGCTTCTGCTGAAGAAATTGTGATGATGGGTTGTTTCTTTGAAGCCCATGAAATTAAACATGTACCCAACTTAAATGCATACCCTAAATTACTTTTCCTATCATCAACGCTACTTGAAAAATCACTATCTATATATCCAACAAGTGAATCATTTTCTGAATTGGAATACTAAATTCCAAAATTTGTTGTACCTGCAATATACCTTAGAATTCTTTTTCCAACTTTCCAATGAGATATTTTAGGATATTCCAAAAATATATAAATTAAGTTTGCTACATACATAATATCTAGTCTGGTAGTTGTAAGATACATTAGGTTGCCTAAAAGCCTCTTATACATAGTATAATAAATTGATGTTCCTTCATATTTCTTACTTAGTTTTGCACCTATTGCAATTAGTGTATCTATTGGTTTGCATTTGTTCATTTTGAACCTTTTTAAAATATTTGTGGCATATTTTCAATGACGAATAAAAATTCTCTTTTCACATTGCTCAACTGCAATTCCCCAAAAAAAATTCATAATACCAAGATCAGTCATCTCAAATTCACATTGCATGGTTGTTTTGAATTCATTCAACATCGAAGTTCATGTATAAATCATGTCATCAACATAGAGACAAACTATCAAAATATTACCTTTTTTATCTCTTTTTATGTAAAGTGTGGGTTCATTGTTGCTCCTGTTGAACCCATTGTTGAGAAAATAGGAATCAATCTCTTGGAGCTTGCTTCAAACCGTATAGTGCTTTCTTCAATATGTAAACTTTGTATTATTTACCTTTAATCTGAAATCCTGATGGCTAATCCACATCAACTTTTTCCTGTAAAATTCCATTTAGAAAGGTTGATTTAATGGTCATTTGATAGATTGGCCATTTGTTTTGAGATGCAACTGCCAAAACTTCTCTGACAGTGTCCAAATGTTCTATTGGAGAAAATGTTTCTCCATAGTCAATATCGGGTTGTTGAGAAAACCCTTTTGCTACAAGTATTTCCTTTTTCTTTTCTACTTTTCCTTTCTCATTGAATTTTTTTACTATGCACCCATTTAACTCCAATGTTAGTTTTACCTATAGGGAGTTCTACAAGATCCCATCTGTTGTTTCTTTCAATTGCTTCAATTTCTTCATTCATTGCATCAACCCATGTTTCTTCTTTGACTGCTTCTTCAAAGTATATTACTAGTTAATAGGATAACATAGCAAAGTGTTCTTGTTGATCCACATCATCATTCTTCTCATAAATTTCTCTCAAGCTTCTTGTTTTTTGGTTCGACATATTTTCTATAGTGAGATCTAAATCATTGCTAGAAGAAGAATATGGACTATGCTCTCTTTGTTCTCCTTGGCCTTGCACTTGCAATCTCAGAAGTCTTGGTGGAGAAGCTTGATGTCCTGTAGCTTCCATCTGCTTATCTTCCTATATAGAAGGAATCTGATCTACTATTATTTCACTTGTTTGGTTATTCCAAGATTTACCTTCTTGGAATTTCACATCTTTGCTTACTATCAACTTCTTGGTAACAAGATTATACAACTTGTATGCTTTAGACTGTTCACTATATCCAACAAATATGCATTTTTTTCTTCTATCATCAAGATTTCTCCTCAACTCTTCAAGAACATAAGCATAAGCCACACAACTAAAAACTTTAAAATGAGAAACACTTAATTTCATACCACTCCATGTTTCTTGAGGGACTTGATTTTCCAAACTTCCAGTTGGTGACAAATTCAAAATATAAACTAAGCATGCCATTGCTTCACTCCAGTATTCATTTTACAAATTCTTGGCCTTCAACATACTTTTGTCCATATTCATTATTGTTTGATTCTTCTTTTCATCTACTCCATTATGATGTAGAGTGTATCTTCTAGTAAATTGTCTCTTGATCCCATGTTGTCTGCAATATGATGAAAATTGTTTGGAGTCATACTCACCTCCTCGATCTAATATGAGTAATTTGATGTATTTTCCACTCTGCTTCTCTGTCAAATATTTAAATTCTCTGAATTTTTCAAATGTCTCTAATCTGTGCTTGAGAAAATAACCCCAAGATTTCTTGCTAAAATCATCAATAATTGTTAGAAAATAAAATTTTCCTCGTATTGACTGAGTTTGCATTAGACCAAAAAGGTCTGTATGCACTAACTCGAGGTGTTCTTTTTCTCTGTAGGAAGCATTGGGAAAACTATCCCTGTGGTGTTTTTCCAAAATACAAATCTCAGAGTTTTTGTGTTCATTTATAATGGGAAAAACTTTGACCATATATTACTTCTATAAAATACTAAGACTACTAAATGGTAAATAACCTTATCTAATATGCCACAACCAAGTCTCATCTAAGCTTGACACATTTTGAGAATATGTCTGTGACAAATTTACATTTCTCAATATCAAAGGAAACATCCTATTTTTGGCCATTTGTACTGTAGCTATGATTTTCTTACTGGGTGGTTTGTCCAAGATTGTACACTCGGAACCTTCAAAAAAGACACTATAGCCATGTTCATTCATCTGGCCTACACTCATTATATTATGTCTAAGACTAGGAACATAATAAACATCATGAATATCCTTATTTTCATCTAGTTTGGTCAATACATAAATTACACCCTTGCCTAAAACTTTATTTTGATAATCATCTCCCAATTTAATTTGAGATGTGACAAATCTATATAAACTAGAAAACAAATCTTTTTTACCTATCATATGATTGTTGTAGCCACTTTCCAACAACCAGAGATCATGATCATTGTTTTCTTCTTCTGTGACTTGACATGAAAATAATATTGATTCAGATGTTGCTTCTTCAGTGTTGGTAACATTTTATTTACCCCTATTCAAATATGCTTTCTTATTTCTGCATTCACTTTCGTAGTGATCAAATTTATTGCAATAATAACATCGAATCCTTGATTTTTCAATCCATTTTGACTGATTAAAATTTATGCCTCTCCCCCTTTTCTTTTGAGAGTGTCTATGTTCTGAATGTTCACTGTCTTCTGAACATTCTGAAGTTGAGCTCTCTCCTATTTGAGAGCGTCCTATACCTCGTATGCCTCTGCTTCTATTCCTTTGACCTTTGCCTCTGCTTATGGAGGCATAAGACTGAAATGTGTTCTCCAAAGATTCAATATTTCTACTAAACCTATTTTCATGGGTTAACAAAGATCCTTTGAGTTATTCAACTATGAAGGTTGGCAGTTCTTTTGACTCTTCTATGGAAACTACGACCATATTAAACTTATCAGGAAGTCTACGAAGTACCATCTCAATGATTTTTTTCTCTTGAATGTCTTCTACATGCATGCACAGTTGATTCACGATGCTCGTGACATGGGTCATGAAATGATCGACGAAATCATAATCCTTCATCCCTAGAGTCTCAAAACTCTTCCTAAGTGTTTGCAACTTGGAATTTTTTACATTTTTTGTGCCTTGATAGGATATTTCGAGAATATCGAATATGATTTGTTATTGCGACTTTGGGGAAAATATATTCCTGTAACCCTTGTTGAATGAGCCACAGGGCTTTGTTGTCCTTCTTCCTAAGTTCTCCAAGCACATTTATTTGCGCATTCATCATTGCCTGTAGATCCGTTGGATATGGTTCCTTGAACCCATTAACTATTGCTTTCCAAAAATCTTCACAAC
This sequence comes from Picea glauca, assembly GCA_000966675.3. Lineage (NCBI taxonomy): Eukaryota > Viridiplantae > Streptophyta > Pinopsida > Pinales > Pinaceae > Picea > Picea glauca. The sequence goes on from JZKD02S1610005.1 coordinate 108,827, forward strand.
ATGGAATATTTTTCATTTTTATGGACCATACATCATAATTCTTACCCGTTAAGATTGGTCCTCGTGATTGATCTGAAAACGAGTGAGTACTTACTCTACACAAGTTTTCAATCGAGAATCGTTTTCTGATGAATGATTTGCATAAGGATTAAACGGCATATGATTCCATTATTAACCATGCTTTTAAACAATAATACATAACACACATGAACTCAAAATGGAATAAGCATATGAAAAGACAAGAGAGAGACAACCGATGTTGATAACAGAGTTCGCCCCTCCTGGGCTACATCTCCGGACCCACTTCAATTGGAATATAGATCACTTTCATTCATTTTTCAAAATATGTTGGGACATTCTCATAGGTGATTACATAAGAGATTCCTTCTCTTTCAATGAGGATTCAAAAGCACCACTCACACTCATATCTCTCCATACATCAAGAAGGAGGCTTCCTTACATGAATAAGTCTCTCAATACTTAGGAGTAGTAGCATTATGGCTCTCTAACTCCACTCATTAATTCTTCATTACTCTCCCGTCTCCCTATATAGAAATCACATAAATAATTATATAGTTTTTCACATAAAAACCAGTTTCCATAATTACAATTTTAATGAAAAATATGTGAGTCTAATTTCCCTCACAAGTATTAATCATTTTACAAAAAGAATTAGATGCATAAGCTTTTTCAAAAGCTCTTTTAAAGCATGATAAAATGCATGAGCATCTCACAAAGGATTAATCAAATAAAATGATAAATGCACTAGACTTATCTCACAAAGCATTAATAAAAATGTGTGGTATTATAAAACTCATAAAAGCATAAATTCACTATTTTCACCACTTTGTCCCCAACTTCAAATCAACTTGGTGAACAAAGTAAAGTTCCTACCATGTGTGGAGATCTGCCCGAATCACTCCTCCCCACAAAAGAACCTTTTGGTCTCCAAAATGATCAATTTTATCTTTATGAAAATGTCTTCAAAAGACACATTCCTTCATGACTCTTTCACCCACGTGCTTCAAGAATGCAAAGACAATACATGCCACTGTTGTAAATAAAATGTTTAGAAAAATGAACATTCCTTGTCTTCCTTCACATTTTTACTTCGAAAACAGAATGTGAAGCCATCATATTCCACAATATGCAATCCTTTAGATGCCTATCATTTCTCTTGTGCACAAGTGAAGGGTAGTAGGAGATTGCCCTACTGTAGATGTGCAGGTGACCCAACGCCCCGAACCAATCAAACATGTACGCGGAATGCTACTATGAGTAACCCTGGCATGACTACCAACATCGCAATCTGGGATCACCTCTGGACTCGCCCTTCTCGACCGCAGATGTTGTCCTATGCCCCACACCCAATGATGATCAAATCGATGTGGCACTTTTTCTTGTGTTGTTGTTTCTCCTTCTAGTAGATGTGTGGGGTGTTGGACAGGGCCCACGAAGAAGTAAAAAAAAACACAACATCTTAGTCAATGTTCAAACAAAGTTTACTGAAGTCATTACCCTCCCATAAATAATGCACCATATTCCTTGAAAGAACAGGAAATAAAATGCCAAGTAGTTTAACAATCAGCTCAATGGAATCACAATAATATTTGAACGAGTTAAGAAGGAATTCCAAAATTTTGTAAGTCGCCTCCGGACCCATCTCCCTTCAGCCGCGATGATGGATCCCTGAGTTCATTGTCTCGGGACGAGCCAGATCATAGTGTAGATATCAAGCACACTCAGTGAAACAACCGATCATATAAGCCTCATCTCTTCGAGAGAAAACAGATGACGTCAGGGCATTCTACACAGCGAAAACAATTTTCTTCACATCAAATCCATAGTTTCCCAAGATAAAATCCACCAAACCTTTAATGGTGCAATAATGGAGGCCTTGATTGTCGTAGAGAGTATCCTGGTGATAGAAAATTTTGTCACTACACCTGCGAATATTTCCTCACAACGATCGTTGACCAACAAAGGAACTCTGAGTGCCAAAATCTCTGGAGATCTGCGGGAAATAATGGATATGTGTTTTCCTTCAATGGTGGCCATCCAAAAATGGATACCTAGCGCCAAAATCCCTGCAATATGTGCATGAATGACGCGCTTATCTCGATTTCTCCACCATTATTCTCGGTGCATGGGATCTGTTTCTAAAAAACTAATACCAAACTTCACATGTCCACAATTTGTAGAAGAGAC
>JZKD02S1610005.1:118520-131790 GCA_000966675.3 Picea glauca
CTTTCACTCCAAGAATTTTGAGAGCATAGATCTGATAATATTCACAATCTATCTTGACAAAGGCAAATCTCAAAGCCACTCCAACCAAGCTAATAATTCCAAGCCAACCAAAGCTTACAAAAACTAACTTTCTCCATGAGAGCTCCTCTCCTTTTATAAGTTGAAGAGGATAAGGTGAGGAAGTTAGGATGATCCCACCAAATCATGAAAGCGAGTAAGATCCAAACCATTTGGATGCCACCTCACCATGAGAGTTTCTCCTTCTAGAAGATTCGAGAAAACGCTTGTTTTTCCCACATGTAGGCATTCTCGCACCCTAGCTATAGAGCAACCTGCGAACCTCTCGCAACCCAGCTATGGTGCAACCTGCGAGAATCAGGCATTCTTGCACCCTGCCTATATAGCAACCTGCGAACTTCCTTTTTTATGGGGGTTTTATAAAGGAGAATGCGACCTCTTTTCTCATGAAAAGTTCTTCTGCCTTCCTTCTTCAGGAACTCAAGCCACTTTCCCCTCTGAAGGCAACAGATAGGTTTACATCATTAACGGTCATAGGGATGACGAAAATAATGTGTAACAAACCGGGTGACCAAAAAGGCTTGGTTGTAGCTCCTAAACTAGATAGGGGTGACTGGAAGGGTTCGGTCCCACTGTGTACAAAGGCAGGGGGCGAGCGAGCTCTAAAATGCAATTTTTTGAAGCGTTTTTCTTGAAAATTTTGCACCTGAATTCCTTGAAATGCCCTTCCTCCTGTTGTGGGTTGATCAAGATTCAAATTTCTCTGTAGTAGCTTGCAAATTTATCTCCAATATTTGAAGAGTCTTACTCCTTCTCTGATACCATTTTCATGTTCAAGCAGAGGCAAGCATTCACAAAACAAAGTATGAACACACACAACAATGGAGCTCTTGAGCTCTTCTTCAAATTCACATAGAAAATTGAAATCAAAATACATGAGATGAGATATTTCTCTAGAATTATCCATCCTTCACCTACCTAATAAATGAAACTTCACCTATAATATCATCTATGAAATTAATATACCTATCCATCTATCTGTTTTGGTCAAACAAGCAATCAGGGAGAAATTACATCATTCAACATCTCACCGTATTTTTCCAAACATTGTTGCGATTTTGTTTACGCCTTCGATAGTAGGGTTTGCGTGGACATTCTAACCTACATCGTGAGTGGAACAAAAACTCTTTCGACATCATCCACTGCACATGCTTAAAAATAAACAGTGGGAGACCATCTGCAGAAAGAACTACTCCTTTATTTGCTTTGTTGTAGCTCTAAGAGAATTGATCCATGAGGAAAGGAGACTCTTGCAGAGGATTTAGAAGGAAGATGATGAGGAGACCCATATGATTAAGAGAGAAAAGATTATTGGTATGTATTCATTACATCGACATAGAATACTCATCATGTCCAACAAATGTGTTGCAGCTTAAAACAATCCATTTCTAAAATAATGCAAAATATTACATCAAATTTACAACGAAATCGAGCATTTTGTGAAATGATTCTAAATGATTGGAAGTCGCTTGGTTACAATTCATGATCATAACCCTATCATTGAGTGCAATTATATCACTTTAAATACCTATGTTGTCTCCAAAGGCATTACCCTTGTTGAGACAATCTACATTTGAAGAGTCTCAAGCCTGAGAGAGATTATGACTTGTTAGCAATGAAACCATTTGGCATTCCATTGGATTCTTTCAAAATAATGTTGGCATATCTTACTGAGAATTTTGACCTTTACATCATACATCCACGTCGAAATATCAAAGTATCCCATCAATGGATTTTAGACAATTCAACGCCAGTGTTAGGGTCTTATTTGAGAAGGATATCATAAATATCTACATTGTTTATCTTCTTAGAAAATAGATAAAGAGTTGGTTGATTGTTGCATGTTTTTTGGGTGTTTTCCAATTTAATTTAGAGATTATTAAAACCTACATACCTATCATTTGTGTGTGATAGCACCATCATTCCCATTAAAGTAGAAGGGTAGGGCTTCGAGCTAAAATACAGTGTCATCCACCAGTAATAGCCAAAGGATTTTTCCACATTTTCATGTTGGTAGATGATTATTGACTTCTTGAGAACTACTGAAAATTTTCAAGCATAGGATACATCCTCTTTCATTGAATTGTTTAGCACATTTAGTTTTGGGTAGAGTACATTTTGGAACTTGTTGGTGATGTTGCTTGGGACAACAAGAATAAATTCACTCATACCGCTCTCGAAATAAAGGTAACTTGCAAATAGTTTTATTGTAAGTTGTATTTGTTTGTAAACATGTGCATTTTTGATAGAAACCAACACCCTCCATTTATTTTTTTCATTGTAGAGTCTGATTGTTAAAGGTTGGAGTTGCAAGAAACCCTGTGAGGTCTAATTTTTTGTTTAAAATGGCTCGATTTAAGAAACTATGAGAGTTACTAAACACTCTAATCCTCTCTTCTATGGAAAATATGGTCACCAGTGACAAAGCAACTCTGCATTTTATTGTAACATGCTTACAAGTTTCACAAGCCAAAATAGCTTTGTTGGAAACTTAGAATTGACATTTTCATGATGCACTTAAGACAAAGAATTTTCGACATTCTAAACTAGTCCTTTTTCAGAACAACCCTCTTTTCGAAGAATTTGATGATGTCGATTCACCCCAACAACCATCACATAAGAATCTTAGTAATCCAACTTCACATATAAGTGCATATTAGCCTTATATTTCCAATCCAATCATCAGACCTTGGGAAGAAATTAGGAACAATAAACACATAACTAGTATTGGATATGAAAACGAAGTGACCTTTCATATTTTGGATTATACCAAACTGATCCAATTCCAAAGTGTTGGACTACTACAAGAAATTTCATACTCACCTACTCCAGTTCAAGGGAATATTTATAAATTCCAACATTATCTACAAGTTCACCACATGGAAGACTAGTGCTTTGATCTTCGTCCTTGTGATCATTGCATAAAGAAGAGTCATCCTTCATAAAGATGTTTTAAATGAAAAAAAACTGCGAGAATAAAGAACCACTATGGGTGGATGGATTCCTATAAATGATCATCAATATCCAAGAAGATATCTCAGTCATACCATATAATTCATTCTCAAGTATTGATGCATCTTGGAGTGAAAGGATTTTCATTTTCTCACCTTGTACCTGAGAGGGGGGAACAACATCAATGATTGATAGTGAGGATTTAGGTTTTGAATTCTTATCAATCGAGTAGTAACAAGAGAATGTGAAAAGCAAGAATGATTCAGTTTGTGGTCACCCAAAACCACCTAATCAATTTGTGGTTTCCCTTAAACAACAACTTAGTAGAATACTTTCAACTTCTACTAGAGAAAAATTTATGGTCATAATTAAAACAACACTCAAGAGCACTTCCAATTAGTAGAAGACATCGGCTTCAGCTTCTAGCTAACTTAGATAATGTTTTGGGAACCATTGAGCCCTAAAGAAAAGTTACATAGTTTTTGGTCATATTTAAACCACTAGATTGGTTTATGGTCTCCATTAAACCACCTCCACCATTTAGTAGAAGACATCAAATTATGTTATCCTCTTGGTTTTTGGTCATCCCAAAACCACCAGATTGAAAGAGCACATGCATCCATCAGTGGTTGCACGCTTCCATATTTATGTTTCACACTTCCATACTTCAGCTGTCTTCTTGGACTTACATACACCCCTTTGGATTAAGGGGGGGTATTTTAGAAATGCAATATGTTAGGGTTACTCAGATGATGGAATATGAATAGTGAAGTGATAGTGTAACAATCATCAGGATTCCAAGAGACCTTGGAATACAAATCCAAGGGTGAGGACTACGTATTTATACATGTATCGTATTGATGAATAAAATACAACTCACACTTATGCATTTGTCATGTTCCAATAGTATAAGTACACCATTGGTTGCATATGGTTTATCGAAAACTAAAAAGAAATCAAGAAACAAGCTTTCTCTTCAATGTCCTTTTAATTGTTTAAATTATATATTAAATTTGATTTGAGCCATTTTGACCATCACTATTTTATGTTTTCCTTACTTGATCAAGATCCCATTTTGTTTCCACCATTTTCACCAATATAGTATAAGTACACCACTATTTATAGAGGTTTTATTGAAAATTTAAGAAAACATTTGTAGATCTCGATTTTCCACTATTTCTCGTAGATATTGGAAAACAATATCACAGGCACAAGACAACTACAAATACCAAACCTTCTACCAAAAGAGAGAATGCTTGATCTATTTTGTTGTGTGTAATTACAAGGACGAACTCCTTTATTTATCATAGACTGAGAGGATGAGAAAATAATGTAGGTGGTTGGGAAGTTCAACTAATGCAGTGACTTGACCTAAGTAAACTTAGTCACATGGTGTATGTACACCAAAACCCCGTATAAGTGCACATTGGGGAAGTAAAAAAAAACATTAAAGCTCAAAAATGGGTCTTGACTACTAGGACTACTAAGTATAATATCTCCATAATTAAAAATATAAAATACTACTAGAAATAAAAATAAAAATATATATTGCAATATTTAATTTCTATTTCTTGAAATAATTATTCTCCCGGCTTCATCAACATCAAAAGGACATATTATTCTGCAAACCAAAAATAGCAATCAGAATAATATTCCCGAAGCATGTAGATTGATAAATGCATAAATTCATATTAATTTTCTATAACTATATCCTACATGAATTCCAGCAAGGTTTTGTTGTAGCTAGACAAAATCAATTTGTTGGAGATTTCCAAGTTATTGCAAACATCCCTATATGCTTTATTCTTTAAGTACAAGCAGTTCCCTTTATAACTTAAGCCATTATGTCTCTCTTTACACTCTGAGAAGATACTCCTAATAGAAAACAAAACGATTGCACTTATGTGCATCTAAAGGGGTCTCATGTGGAAGTTTACAGGTCAGCTTGGACTGGGAAAAAAACCCAATTTGTAGCAATTTATGTAGTTGGTAGTAAATATGTTTAATTATGAGATCATACTTCGAAAAAATAGAAAGGAATTTCATGGAAAAGTAAATACCTTTCAAAATCTTGAGCTAAGAGATCATCGAAATTCATTTCCCTTGGGATACAAATTGCATAATACAAATGAGTGTGTTAGAAATAAAATATATAAATCAGACCTTTGTTCAAATACCATGAATCCATTGCAATATTAATTATGTCAATCAATTTGATTGTAAGAAATGAGATCCTACGGACCAGGTTGGTGGATTGAGCGCATACTATGTATCCAAAAGGAGATACATTTGATTTTACAATGTTGTTATTGATTTAAGTCTTAACACAATTGCTTCTTATTTGTTTCACATATGATTTCTACAAATCAGAAAACATATTGAAACTTTGTGCATATAAATTCTATCCATTCTCATATATAAAATACCTTTTATGGAAAGAAAGGTTGCGAGTGAATAAAAAATAATGATGTTTAAGAGAGAAAGTATGCAATCAAATTCATTGAAAGAGACACATGACACAACCTTATAACAAAAGATGGGATACAAAGAAACAAAATACTTCTAAAATCCATTTGCTTTCTCAACTATTTCATAGCACCTATATAGAACAAAATTCCATATATTTCTGTAGATAAACAAGAATTGAAATAATATATATGAACCATTCCCAACCACTGTATATTTTTGAGGAAAACCCTTCCAAATTTTCTATAATTTAAGAACATCGACAATCAAGAATCTCATAATAAGAACATGAAAAAAAAAACATGCAAGTCTCGTATCATTATCACTAAGAATTAAATTTTCTAAATGATTATTTCAAATAAATATAGATGGTGTCTTTGTATCTTGACATTCTAATTCTTCTTCTTCATTTTCTTCTCCTTCTTATTATTTTGCTTCATTGCATGTTGGCTCCTCTATTTGAACACGTTCTTTCACCTTCTGATGACTTGCTTCATCCTCTTTCACATTGGAACTCTCTATTATTTTTCTCAATGTGTTATTGTAACATTGATAAGACTTGCTTATTCATGAATAACCAAGAAAGATACATTCATCAGCTCCATAGTCAAATTTTCCCAAGTCGTCATCATCTCTCTTTATGTAGCACTTTCTTCCAAAAAATTTAAATTATTTAACTATTGTTGGTCTACCCTTCCATAATTCATAAGGTGTTTTTTTTTTGTTGACTTTGATTTTCCCTTTGTTCGGAATGTAGAATGTGGTGTTGATTGCTTCTCTCCAAAACTTGTTTGATATAATCTCTTCATTCAAAATAGTTCTATCCATCTCTTGTACAGTTCGATTCTTCCTTTCTACCACACCATTATGTTGTGGAGTTCTTGCAGTTGAAAACTTTTTCTTTATTCCATGAAGCTCACAAAATTATTCAAACTCATTTGAGAAACATTTACACGAAGTAATTTTTACCTTGTAGACTTTGTGTCCTTATAGACCCACAAGGTCCTATATGAACTGTTTGCAATGGCTTCGTTGTTGAGTACTCCTTTTATTTGAATATTTCTCTTGTCTTTTTCCCATGTTGACATTGCTTGAAAAGAGTGTTTGAAGTCTTATAAATATTTGGCATATCTCTCGTTCCTTGTTTGGTGTTGATTTTTAGTAGATTATGAAAGTTTATATTGCCCATTATTCTATGCCATAACCATCTCTCATCTATTTGTCATATATAACATTTTTCTCCCTTGATCTCATTGATGATATATAAATTATTTGAGGTTTTATATGTATTTGTCACTAATTTTCCCAATCCTTTCTTCCTTATCTCACAAACTTGAGAATCAAATGTGAGAGTGTGTATGTGATCACACATTTGACTAACACTAAGAAAATTGTGTTCCAAACATTCAACATACAAGACATTCTCAATTTTAGCCTTTCCATTATCAAGAATAACACTACCTTTTGTAACTATCCATGTCGTATCTTTATCTCTAAATGCTACACTTCCTTCATTTATTTCCTTCAAAGTGTGAAAATTGTTCTTGTCCCATGTCATGTGGCTCGAGCATCCACTTCCAACATACCATTTGTTTCCTTTGTTTTGAGAAAGGGAAGTTTTCACAAGCACATATTTCTCCTTATTCTACCTTTCTTGTTCCTACTTCCTTTTCCAAACTCCTATGGGTTGTTTCTTTTGTTTGGCAAGGGTATCTTCTTAAACGAGTATCATGAGATCAAATGTATATTATCAACTTAAAGAACAAATTTATTGATCAAATCGAAATTTCTATGTTCGTTGATGTATAAAAGAATTCAAAAAAATAGCATGGGATGAAATATATAGTATCAACTTCAATGTAAACAATTTCTCTATACTAAATTGACAAACTATAACTGAATTACTCTTTATCAAGATCCTTTTTTTGTTCATTTGGAGTAGATCCCCTTCCCTTTTATTCTCATCTTGGTGGTCATTCAAAACAATTTCCCATGTTGTGTCGTCAATTTTCTTTATGTACGCATTGACATAATAGAATGACTTGCATACTACGTACCCCTCTTCCGTAGAGCCCTCTAGTTTTTCCCTTTGTAAAACAAACCCCTTCAATCTTTTCATGTATCTCTCTAAGAAGAACATACATCAACATGAGATCACCCGAGATAATTCAACCTCATCAGGTAGGTGAATTAGAATATGGACTTGCAAGTCCATAAAATTAATGGGAATTTTATTCTCAAATGTACAAACAATCTCAACTATTTCTCAACGCCACCATGGAATGCTAGCCATATGAATCTCCCTTGATGTGATCCATCATATAAATGCATATAATTTCAATATGGAACATCATAGGTCCTGGGGGAAGTCATGGTTCACACAACCAAACACGAGCAAAGGATATTAACACTACAAAATAGACACATGCATCATAAATTTCCATAAAACTATGAGTGTGTGGCATATTTTTACTGACGATAGTATATAAGAAGAATTGTGTATTCAACATACATACCCTTAGAAGTTTCATATGGTCATGTGATTTCATCCCTGATAAATTCTCGTCTAGAGTGAAGCAATGTCGCAGAGTCAACCCATATAAAGAAGGGCCTTCACACCCAATATAACATCCTTCAACGTAGAAAGATCATATTTATTCAAAATACATGGGACATCACCTTATTTAAAATACCAAGAGGGACTAGCCTCTCCATTTTTTTTTCTTGGCCAATGTCTCTTTTTAGTATTCAAAGTAATAAGATCTCTCCTGACAGCCAATGTGTCACTTTTATTCCATGATATGTGCCTCCATAAAGAAGATGAAAAATTTTTTAATATATGCATGAGATATAGTAAGTGGTCAATCTTAAGATGATTCCAATAGGGAAGATCATAAAATACATATTTCATTTTCATCCCAATGGTAATTTTGTCAACATAGGTGTCAAAAATTCATGATCATCGAACATAGGTTCCCCATTTGAATCAAACAATTATTCCATTTTATTTTCCTTCTCTCTGTCATATGTCCTTTTCCAATCTATCGGTGTCATTATTTTAGGTCTTCAGGTTCTCTCTAGTTTACCATTGAAATTAGATGCAAATATTCTATATTGGTGGTCTTATAGGATGAATACCCTCGAACAGTTGCAAACCGGCTTTTGTAGGTGGTGGACCACCTAGCATTTAAAGAAGGTCCACAACATTTACATCCATGATACTCTTTTTTTACAAGACATGCAATGCTATCATATACATAGTATGTTAGTGTAAAAAATAAAGTTTCACCAAATTAAGTATTCCAAATAAAATTAGAGATATAAACAAATAGATGAACATTGTTACTAGAGAAAACTCCTAGTCATGGATAATCGTGTGTGGTGTATGCGCATGTGCCACACAACATAAAATACCTATCCATTGGGATGGGTCTTGAGACATCATATACATGTATCCCTTCCCATAATTTCTTAAATTCATCTATCAATGGTTATATGTATACATTCATTCTATTCATTTTTCTTCTACCCGGAACTGTAAGAGCCAGCATAAGATGTTCATTCTCACAGACAACTATGGGGTGACATTGTTATTGATCACTACCACTGGAGAAATATAATAGTTGGTGTTTTAGAGGGAATATAGGTTAACTTCATCCATATCTATCCTCAAGTAGAGGCTTGGTACTTTATCCTTGAATTGATCAGGCCATGTATCCTCTATATGCTTCATGGATATTGAATCTATTGATATTCACATAACGTTTGGCACACGTATATGTGAGACATGCCACCCATGCAACATGGATAATTATTTACAATGAAAGAGATTTGAGTCCTTGGAATTGTAGGCCTCAATATCTTATGAGGAGGACCATGTTCCTTACCCTTGTTTTATGATTTATGGTACTTATCATGCCCACATTCTAGACATATCTTTTTTTTTGCATATATGTTTCAGTATATAATACAATCATTTAGACATACATGGTATGCTATGTACTCAACACCCAAAATTTTCAACATTTTCTTTTCCTTTGTGCAAGTATAGAGAAAGATACTATCACTTGGAAGTACCTTATCTTTGAGTAACCTACAATAAGTGGGAAATAGAAATGTGCATTTTTATTAAGCATTAATAAAATCAACCATTTTCTTCCTTCAATGTGTGACAATATTCCTTAAACATTTAGGGGACTTAATGATTAGTTACCTCAAAAGTGTCGAGAAACACACATCTAAGATACCATACATTGCTTTCAATTTATACAGTAACATTGTTGCCCCTAGTTGGGTATACCTTGCAGACCCCCATACTGGACCAAATAGAGGGATGGTGGAAGCATATTTTAGGATTTTGTAGAAGGTATCTACAACATCAATGTCATCCCCTAGTTTATTTTTTTGGAATTCATCTAACAACATTCCCTCCATGGCCTCGGTATCTCACAAGAAATCATCCATACCAACCTATATATCATTTCCTTCGTCCTCAGCATGAGAAGAACTAGTGTTATTGTCGATGTTTTGAATTGGTGCATCGAGATGTAGTGGGAATTGAATACACGGTTGTTTCAACCATTCTCGATATGATTCCTCTCTGAGCTATTTTTTTTAGTATCAATCTTGTGACTTGACATAATAGTGGGGTGAAAAAGTAGATGGTGGATAGGTCTCTCATCATCAAAATCCTAATTACATATTTAACATTACATCGATAATATTATTAACAAAATGTTTTTAATATGTTCAAACATTATACCAAACATTTATTAGAAGCATGAACATTTTTTCGCAATAACAAACATGAAACCAACTCCTTTATAAAACAAATGTTGAATCAATCAATAGATTTACATTAGTTCCATTAAAAATACAATTACTCAATCATCTTTTTCTTATTCCCCACATGATTGTCTACATAAAATAGATACAATTCATGGTGTAATATCGTTGAACCAGGATGGTTACTGGAAGATTTCATGTTAGGATTGGTATGGTAAAGAAGTTGTCCATTTTCATCCGGTATCTTTTTCATGATAAGATCTTGTGGAATTTTAGGACCAGGGGAACAACTTGAGCATATGAACTCAATCCTAAATATTGATCCTGCAAAATTCAATGAACACTTATTAAACTGCACCTACATACATAACATAAATTTAATGATATAAATGAATTACCAATAAAATATAGACATACTGCAAGATCAACATGAGAGAACTTGAAGGAGTTCCAAAGATATAGATTGAGTTGGAATCTGAAGAATTGTCCATTTGATATTAGAATTTTTTTTTCCTTCAATTGAGCCAAAATCGTCATCTTGGGTAGCATAGAACAATCTAACTTCAAAAATAATTTTGAATAACTTTTATAACTTGAAAAAACACTTAAAAAATCATTTTTTTCTCTACAATATCAATTTTTTCCATCCATCTATATAAGAAATCTCAATACTCCTTTACAAAATATGAAACAGTTACTCAATCCCTAAAAATATCCTCCTTGAACATAGTAAATGTGAATTTGATGCTCTCTCTCTCTCTCTCTCTCTCTCTCTCTCTCTCTCTCTCTCTCTTGTTGGATCTCTCCCTCCCTCCCCTTCTATCCCTACCCCCCTCTCTCTCCTATTTCTACCCCTCTCTCCCCCTCACTCTATATCACTCCCCCTCTCTCACTCATTGTATCCCCTTCCCCCTCTCTCCCCCTCTCTCTCGCTCTCCCCCACCAGTGCACTTCATCATATAAAAATGCATCAATGCATATGGATAAACCAAATGTACTGGTGTGTGTAATTGAGAGAAACATCGAAGACTGACCTCATTTATTACCTCCAAAAAATTTAAATACATATGTTTGCATTTTCATAGTGAAAATTTAATTGTCTTACGGTGAGTTATTACTTACACAGTACCCCAATATGTTATTAACTACACTTCACATCACTTAAATTAAAACTATATAGTGCACCCATTCAAGCAAGTTAGAAAAAGAATGCATTCATACTATCAATACTTTGAAATTTATTACGAAAAAAAATCCTTTTGTTATACGTACTAATCGCACCAGTGCACTATGAACACTATAGCACACTGAAAATGTAACTTTTGAAGAAAACAAATTAGTGCGTGCATTTATCATCAATGCACTGAAATATACGATGAAAAAATGAGGGAGAGTTTGAGTTTTTTGTTTATGAAGGAAAAGCCTATTCATTCTTTTATTTGTTTGCCAAAATTTAGAAAGGATATTTTGCAACATAGATTTATCAACAAATATTTCATAGTGGGTGGACTTTTTTTGAAGAACCAAATTCGAGGGGGATTACTATAGATCACATAGAAATCTACATAAGAGAAATTGCAGGTGTATAATTTCATTATATTAATCATCTTAATCTTTATCCTATTTGATTCAAACAATTTTCAGTGCATTCCCGAACAAAAAAAATGGTTTCATAGTTACCTTCAGTATTGGAATCCCTAATTTTCTCACTATTATTTTTGCTTCCCCCTTCTATATTTCACGAGGAAAAAAAATTAAGAACGATTTGTTTATAGGGTTTTTTTATTTATATATGGGTGTTTCCTATCTATTGAAATGAAACCACTGATTATATTGGATCATAATCCATCCTATCGCTATTGTGTTTTTTTTAACGCCTTCACAGTGACTGGTGCACTCTGTACATAGTAAGCACATCAGTGTGTATTTTATTGTGATCAACACCTCTTTATTTCAATTAGAAATATTGTTAAAAAATCATTTTCACAAATGATGGTGCACATTTTACCCAAACACACACTGGGACACATTTTTTACAAGGTGCATCATTAGGTTTCAAATGGAAAAATTAATGTTTTTATATGGAAATTGTCAGTTCTTAAAATTTTTCACTACTCGATGGTGCGTAATAAATAGTAATTAGGAAGCCACACTTTTATTAATTCATAAAGCATCGGTTGAATAAAAAAAATTGTAAAATGTTTTCAATTTCGTAATGACATTGTTATACTATATCGGTGCATATATGTATGGTTGATACACCAGTGCATATAATTATTGTTTACGCCCTGGGGAAAATGATGTTACTATACACATAGGGATCTTATTTTTAAAAAAACTAAATAATTTTTATGGGTGAGTGCACAAAATTGGTGGAAGATAAAGTGGTAATGGGGTGAGAAGGAACGCACACCCATAGGCAAGCATATGCATTACTAGGAATGTGCATGTGTTCTTGATGTGAGAGGTTCCACATAAACCAAAATTCCATTTAGTGTGCCACATAGGCATGTTACCAGGACGTGTATGCATTCCTAAAAACAATTTAAGTTAATTTTTTTTTAAGGAAGGAAGATAGGTAGAGAGAGAGAGAGAGAGGTGGAGGGAAGGGAAGAGAGAAGGGGGGAAAGAAGAAGAAAATGAGGGGGGGAGAGTGTGGAAATGAAGGGATGAGGGAGGGAGGTAGCGAGAGAGGGGGAGGGAGAGTGGGGGAAGAGATATAGAGAGAGAGAGTGACAAAGAGAGGGGGTAGGTATATAAAGGTAAAGATAGATATGGGGGGAGTGGAGGAGACAGAGGGAAAGAGGGAAAGATGGGAAGAGGGAGGGAGGGATATGAGAGAGAGAATGTGAAAGGGATGGAGAGATATATTGGGTGGGAGTGAGGGAGTGAGGGAGAGATAAAGAGAGAGAAGAAGTGAGAGGAAGGTAGAGATATATGGGAAGAGAGGGGGAGGGAAAATATATATATGGAGAGAGAGAGAGAGAGA
>JZKD02S1610005.1:131840-147096 GCA_000966675.3 Picea glauca
AGAGAGGGGAAGGGATGTAATAACACAAGGGTGATCCCCTGTGAAATGTGATGATGTTTGTAGGATGGTGATCCAAGTAATTATAAGCTGGCAGGATTATGTGTTTATTAGGACGAAGAGCCTAGATGCTAAGGTCAGTGGGCCTGATTTTTATATATGTAATTATGTAGATTATTAATAAAAATGCATCGTTGCGTGTAGACCGACAACGAAGAAAGAGTTATGGGGTGACTAAGCTCCACTGGGTAGGGAAAGGAATGGGGCTGAGAGGCTAGGAAAGAGGGGCTAAGCTTGAGGGATTAACCCAAGGGAATATTATAATGTATTCCTAAAAAGTAATAAAGTTGGGAAAATAAACCCATTTATCCTAATTTCCTTTGAGGAGAGGAACAAACTCTAAGTGGAGAGGAGCGTTCTCCTTGAGAGCCAAGTGTTACCCAGGAAGCATGCAGATTTATGTGGGAAGTTTCACCTTTGTTGGGGTTCACTAACCATTCTGGCCACCTTCCTGAGGAGGGGGAACTCACCATTTTCCTTGCTCCCTCTCTACATTTTGACTAGTCTTGACATTTAGTTTCCCACGAGTTCATCCCCAACATGCTGACCATCCCTTGTGTAGTTCAGGCACACACTGAACAAGTATGCAACCATCGCCATTTTTGTTGTGGTGAACCTCTGTAAAATGTTGAGTCATCCCCTTGCCTTACCCAATTTTTGGTGTTTGTCTATTGAAGAGGTAGGTTGTCAAGCATGTGAGCAAATCTCTCTAGGTGAGAGAGTTTGTTGGGAAGTGATTTCTCCTAGAGGCGGTCCAGTACCAGCTACATAGCTCTGAGAATTCTTGATCCGACCTGTTGTTGAAAGCCTGGAAGGGAAGTGGAGTAGTTGATGGACTGTGGAACAGTGAAGGTGGATATTCTCAAGGTGGGATAGGAATGTGGGGAATGGGAGTCTATGAGAAGTGGGCATAAGTAGGCTCCTTTGAGAGAATCCTTCCAATTGCACAGTGCAGTTTCCCATAGTCTCATCCTAGGTCTAGGATTCCTTTTCCATGGGTGGAGTTTAGTCCTAGCTCGGGGGTGACCCACTGCTGAGCGTGATGAGAAACATGGTCTAAGGTTGGGAGGTTCGTGGAAGGTATGCATGCAGGTGGTGGTCATCTATTGAAGGATAAGTACCAAATCTTTGTTGATTATATATTGTGTAACTGTACATGTGTTATAATTGATGAGTAATACATGGATATATCGTATATGTTGTATGTGTAGGTTTACAATTATTTTTTCATTGATCTGTGTATGGTTAGGATATGTCGTCTATATGCATATGATGTTTGTATGTTTTAATGATTATTTCCACATGAATAAGTGGCATGAACAAATGTTGTATCTGTTAATTTGTGTTAGATATACATGCATATAAATTTGTAAATTGGTATCAGAGCTAAGAGAGATGTCCAAGAAGTGGTGTTGCGCAGTCTGTTGGTGGCTGAGGACGTCACAAAATTGTATCAGAGCCATGGTTTCAACACTGAGCCTGGATGGGCCAGGAAAGTAGAATTTGAAGAGAAGGTTTCAGAAGGAAATTGTTGTCGAAATGGACAAAATTGAATTTCAGAGCCCAGTTTTCGACACAGATCCTGAATTAGGCTGTATAAGTGGTTATGGAATCAAAATCTCAAAGAAAATTGTTGTTGAGAAAGACAAAATTTTAATTTCATATCATTCCAGAGTGTCAAGAGAACACCTTGGCCATGTTTGAAAGCTCATGCAGTATAGCGGTTCAAGAAAGATAATAGAGAAAAGAGACTGCAGTAACTGTGTGTTTGGAACCACAAGGTTTGAAGTTGGGTCATGAGATCTGTTCAGGAGAACAAGGATCCTTCACAACCTTCAAATCTAGAGAAAGGTGCATGAGGATTAAACCCTAAGTACTTTGAACTTCGCAACTTCGTGAAGTTTATGTGTGATAGAGAACAAAGGGTCGAAGCCCAAAGTTCCAAAGTCCCAAAGAGGATCTACATTGTAGATCCGAGGGGGGTGTTAACCATTGGATTTGACCAAGGATGGATCAGAACTGTAGGGATAAGCTAAGAGTGGAAGGTAATAAAGTTCGGGAGTTCAGCGATTTGGGAGAAACGGGGTATGCTAAGATGAAATCTCCCAAAGCCCAAAGTCCCGAAGTGACATGGCCTGCTGACGTCACTAGGGATGACGTGGACACATGGGATGTGTGCCATGTGTCAGTGAGTTAAGAACCTTTGTAAGATAGAAATGTAGTTAGAACAAGACATGTGTCACCCACCTGATTGGGCCATGAGTCAGCTTCGTGTGTCCTGCCACGTGTCACTCCTGGTGGTGGCACAAGGTAGTTAAACTTGGAAAAGAAGTTAGCTAGATCAGGGTCACATTAACTTTAATCATGATATATCAAGATTGATGGTCGGAAGGCATGGCGGAGATCGAAGTTGCATGACAGATAATTCTATAGAGTGGTCTTACAATTCAAACTACGGTTTCCCAGAAGGGGTACGTGTCAGGGTGGGGACAATTACGTAAAAATCGGCAAGTTACTCCAAAACGGCCAACCCATGTCCCTGCAATTTGAAAAAGTATAAAGTTTGATGTGACATTTTTAGTATTTATTAGTTCAAGCACGAAAACTATGGACCCCAGTGGATGCGTGGTGCCAGATTGTGAAGTATGGAGACTTAACACTGTTATAGAAAGATTTTCCTCACCATTGATATCTTGCACAGAGGGCCCTTTTCCATTTCCCTATGCAGACTTATCATCCCTTTTTGATGAATCCAGAGATAAAAATTTACATTTTTCCACATATACTCTCCCTATCTGCTATGCAAGATGCGTATACGTTGGTTGCTCCACTACAACTCGCGTACATTGACATTTGTGCCAGAAAATACAAAATGAGGTCGGTTTTCCATGTCACGATAGAAGATCTCTGATCCTTGGCCTTCCATATACTAGAAATGTTCTGACTCGGCCCTTCAGTTGCATTTTGAAGGCTATAAGAGCACAATTTCGAGCTATGGAAAAGGGGAGAAAACATTCAACTTTGAGAGAAAAGTTACACTGAAGAAATTACTTCATATTGAGTCTACATCCCTTTGTCCCTCAAGTCTGAACACAGTGTTCATCCCCCAAGCTCTTTCCCTATTATTGAGAGGATCTCAGCCACTTTAGCCCATTTGCATGCATATTGGCCATTTGACTTTTTGGTATGTTCTTTGATTACTAGTTGGCCTTAGGAGTCTATACTGAGTCTTCATTATCATGGAAAGTGGAGTTCCTTTTTCTCCCTCATTTACTGCTACTCCCCCCCATGATGTCCACTCATTTCATGGGGATGGATCCTTCTGCTTCGCATTATGGTATGAAGAATTATAATACTCAGTCCATGCCTTGGGTCTCTAATCATTTTTCTCATGGTATGCTTGATATGTCTTCGCACTTTCCATCCTCTGTCTCACCTACTTATGCAAATACAAGTTTTGGGTATGGGGGCATGATGCCTCCTTCTCATCCCTCTCTGTTTGGTGGGAGTCATATCCTTCAAACACCTCTTACGGTAGGAGGTTGGAATCTTCCTTCTTACAAATCCACTATGCGAGAAGTAAGTGCCCAATTAAGCAATCATTCTACTTGTTACACTCCGCCCACTTATCCTTCTTCTGCTATGTCGGTTCCTATGAACACTTTTCCCATGGTGGGCCTCCGTCTGTCCTCTGGTGTTTCATCCAGGGGGAATTATTTTTATAATATGGGAAACTCCCCTCACGAAGTTCCTTCATTTAGGGGAAACATATATCCTCACATGAGTAACCCTTGTCATGTCGCTTTCTCTTCGCAAGCGGCTTCCTCAGTGTCGATGCCCTTACAACTCTTTATCCATTAGTATGGAGGAGGATACTATCCCATCGGACAGGGATAGGGTGTAAACCAGGATCCTTCCTGGACTGCAATTTCTCAAAACCAATCTTTCCTTGGACCTTGGTCTCAAATTCCACAATTCATCACCACCACAAGTCTAGTCACTGCGTGTCATACTGGCATTATATCACCAACCTCTGCTAGTCATGTTGGATATTGGTTGACAACCTCTACGAGTCATGTTGAAGACCTGCAACCAGTCGCTGCAAGTCATGCTAGGGGCACATGTATGGTCACTTCTAGTCACACTACACATACATCACCAACCTCTGCTAGTCATGTTGGGGATCCATCACCAACCTTTGCTAGTCATGTTGGAGATCCATCAACAACCTCTGCTAGTCATGTTGGATGTTTTCTAATAGCCTCTGCAAGTCATGCTAGGAGCATGTCACCAGCCACTACAATTCATATTGGGAGCATTCATATGATTGAGAATCCTAGATGTCTCGGATGTAATCCTAGATTCCTTTGCAGGACTTGTGAAGGAAGTCACCTTACTCATTTGTGTCCTATTAATGTTGGGATACCAAAAGCGTGGGGCTCACCTAAGGGCTCTTTGGGTTCTGAGGCATCTATGGTTTCACATCACTCCATTCTTTCTTTGGTTAATACAATAGTCATGTCGATGCATTCTTCGGCTGACACCCCTTTTCCTTTAGGGGTTGATGTGTCCTTTGACCTTGTTGTCTCACATCCCATTCAACCTATGGTCATGTCGATGCAATATTCAACCGACACCTCTGCTATGTTTAGGGGTGATGTGTCTCTTGACCTTGTTGTCTTGTATCTTTTTCAACCAATGGTCGTGTCGATGCAATATTCGACCGAAAACACTCCTATTTTTGGGGGTGATGCACCTCTTGACCTTGTTGTCTCACATCCTATTCAACTAATGGTTGAGGAAGTGGTTGTATCGATGCAATATTTGATTGACCCCACTCTTCTCTCGTAGAGTGACAAGTCTAAGGAAGTGGTCATGTCAATGCAGTTTTTGGTCGATCCCACTCTTCTGGTTCTAGTTCTATACCTTCTATGCCATGTCCTTAGCATTTCTATTACTTCACCTTCTGAACAACAAAGAATTTTTTATCCAGATTATTTTCGACACGAAATGAGAGCGGAGATATAATAAAGAAATGCAGAGAGATATCGCAGATATTCAATAATATAACATAAATGTATTAGATATGCAACCATAAACACAAATATACAGTAATACATGATTTCTATTAATGAAAGAAATGTACAGAGACTATAAAAATACAGAGTGAAAGACTCGTTAGAATGGTGGCAGATTATCTCTGAGAAGAGATGTGATGGCTACTTGCATTCACAAGAAGGTGATTAGAATGAGGCTCTGAAGGCATTTTTACAATAAGAAGGAATGCCAAAAGTCCTTGACATACAAAAACCTAACCCTAGGAGATGAAGCACCAAAAGTCATGTGGGCCCCGTTTGGGTAAGTTAGTACAACAACTTCCCTGGATCGTAACTTTTGCGTACGATCTTCGTTTTAGGCGTATGATAACCCGTTGGAAAGCTATCATCAAGGAGATTTATTTTAGGTGCAATATCAAAGGAACTTCCATATTGCAAACATATTCCAAACCTATTTTCCCAAAAGACATCTTTTAGGGCCTCAAAATGGCCCCGGAAGTTAAAAACTGCTAAAAATAGTAAATTACCAAAATTGCTAGAAAGTTGTTCTGAGTCAGTTGGAAAAGGTGGGTGGCCACCGATATCCACCTAGATAAATCCTCCATCCTTAGGAATAAATGGTCTCAATTGCGTTGAGTGACCAGGGGAGAGGAAAAAATGTTTGTCGAATCTTAATCTTGATGAGCTGCTTGCCTTGTTGGAGACGTCACACTGCTCAGTTTGTGGAAGTCAGTCAAAGACCTGTTGAGGATGAGGTTGTTCAACAAGTCGAGATACACGAGAGGACGGTGTGAAAAAGGAATCTTTGCACTTTGTTGCAACCTTTTCAACCTGCTTCTGTTGGATAGAAAGTGCTTGTGGTGAGGCTGTAGTGGTTGCAGTGTCCTTCTTTTCCCCTTTTGAACAGATTGTGAAGAAGCTGAATTTTGTAGTATGAGATACTATCTTGCAACACTTTTTTGGTGGAACAATAGTCAGAACTACCTCTGGTATTCTGTAGAGATGACCCCCCAGAGAAACAATGACACTGTGGGGTCGAGACTCATAAACAACATGGCACTTCCACATATATGGTTGGCCTAAGAGAACATCACAGACATCTAGTGGGGCAACATCACATAATACCTCATCCTTGAAGGGCTAGATGCCATATGAAAATCAACACTGTCGACTAACACGAAGATCTTGTCCTTGGCGAAGCCACCCGATGTTGTATGGTTGCAGGTGTGGTGTTGTCAAAAATCCCAATTGTTTGATGACCTCTGCTAAGATTAGGTTCTTCTGGCTTCCGCTATCAACAATAAAATGCAGTGGGGTCCCCTTCACCCACATCTGTGAATGAAAAAGGCGCTCCCCCTCTTCAGGATCTGTTGGTTCTTCTGGTTGAATTGTCGCGGTCGTGACAATAGCAATGGGGTCTGCGTCGATGATCTATCTTTTACCATTATTTTCAAAATCAGATTCTAAATCAAGTTTCGTCTCCTTGTCTTTGATCTTGGCCACCAATGACTATTTTGAGCGACATTCATCGGTGTTGTGCCAGGGGATTTTGTGGAAATCGCACCATTTTTCGGTGTCCTTCTTTGTATTCCTGTGACCCTTCTTTTCCTGTGGCTTGAACTGGTTGTTGGGAGACTGTTTGCTAGGGTCGTCTTTTTCATACTTTGGTTGTTGCATATTTGTAGACCAGAAATCCCATTTGTTTTGGTGCTTAAATTTCTTCTCGATTTTAACAACATATCGATAGGAAACACCAAGTGATGAGATCTCCAGAAAATCCATTTCAGTTTGGATGTATCTGTGGAGAGCCCCATGGTATTTCAGAACCAAATGTCGTTCGGAGTCTTTGATACCTAGCTTGGTGCGCCAGGTATGGCAGGTATTGGTGAACTCCAGAACTACTTGGCTCCTCTCTTGCCACAATGTGGTCCATCTCATGTACTGGTCCTCATAGTTGCCAACAGGGTAATATTGTTCATTTACCACATCTGCAAAAAATTCCCAAGTGGGCTCAGCCCCATATATTCCAGACTCCTCTATGGAAATTTGCTCCTAGTAATTTTCCCACCAATGTTTGACATGAGGGAGAGATTTAAGGAGTGCGAAGGTGATATTTTCTCAATCGAAAAAATTGTGAACAGAGAAATAACCTTCTAGCAGATTTAACCATTTGTCTAGGGCTTTTGCATCTATTTGTCCTTCAAATACAAGAATATCAAAATTAGCTTGTACCTTGAAAGGAGAGGTGATTCCAAATTGGTCTCTTGATGAAGATGCACCTGTTTCTATTGGCAGGCATTGAAGGATGTGGGAAAAATTCTCCATCATTTCATCCCTCTGTCGCGTGAGAGCTTGCTCAAGCAAGAGACTAATAGGATCGTCTGCTCCGTCGTTTTTATTTTCTTCTGCCATTGATGGTTTCTTGGGTGTGTGAGAGAAATTGTCCTCAAGAGAGATAAGCTCAAGACACAACTTGCTATACTCGGACCTCGTCGGGGACATGCACTGAAAAATGATCAAGAGCAGCCTGCTCTGATACCACTGATCTAGATTATTTTCGGCACAAAATGAGAGTGGAGATATAATAAAGAAATGCAGAGAGATATCACAGATATTCAATAATATAACACAAATGTATCAAATATGAAACCATAAACACAAATATATAGTAATACATGATTTTTTTTAATGAAATAAATGTACAGAGACTATAAAAATACACAGTGAAAGACTCGCTAGAATGGTGGTAGCTTATCTCTGAGAAGACATGTGACGGCTACTCGCATTCGCAAGAAGATGATTACAATGAGGCTTTGAAGGCATTTTTACAATAAGAAGGAATGCCAAAATCCCTCGACATACAAAAACCTAACCCTAGGAGATGAAGCACCAAAATTCATGTGGGCCTCATTTGGGTAAGTTAGTACAACAACTTCCCTGGGTCGTAACTTTTGCATACGATCTCCGTTTTAGACGTATGATAGCCAGTTGGAAAGGTATCATCGAGGAGATTCATTTTAGGTGAAATATTGAAGGAACTTTCATATTGCAAACCTGGTTTCCCAAAATACAATTTTTAGGGCCTCAAAATGGCCCCGGAAGTTAAAAACTGCTAAAAATAGTAAATTACCAAAATTGCCAAAAAGTTGTTTTGAGTCAGTTGGAAAAGGTGGGTGGCCATCGATATCCACCTAGATCAATCCTCCATCCTTAGGAAGAAATGGTCTCCATTGCGTTGAGTGCTCGGGGGAGAGGAACAAATGTTTGCCGAATCTTAATCTTGGTGAGTTGCTTGCTTTGTTGGAGATGTCACGCTACTCAGCTTGTGGAAGTCTGTCAAAGACCTGTTGAGGATGAGGTTGTTCGAAAAATAAAGAGACATGAGAGGACGGTGTGCAAAAGGAATCTTTGCACTTTGTTGCAACCTTGTCGACCTACTTCTGTTGGATAGAATGTGCTTGTGGCGAGGCTATAGTGGTTGCAATGTCCTTCTATTCCCCTTTTGAACAGATTGTGAAGAAGTTGAATTTTGTAGTATGAGATACTACCTTGTGGCACTTTTTTGGTAGAACAATAGTCGGAACTACCTCTGGTGTTCTTTGGAGATGACCCCCCAGAGAAACAATGACACTACAAGGTCGAGACTCATAAACAACATGGCACTTCCACATATATGGTTGGCCCAAGAGAACATCACAAACATCCAGTGGGGAAACATCACATAATACCTCATCCTTGAAGGGTTGGATGCCGTATGAAAATCGACACTGCCGACTGATACGAAGATCTCATCCTTGGCAAAGCCACCTGATGTTGTACGGTTGCGGGTGTGGTGTTGTCGACAATCCCAATTGTTTGACAACCTCTGCTAAGATGAGGTTATTCTAGCTTCTGCTATCAACAATAAAATGCAGTGGTGTCCCCTTCACCCACATGTGTGACTGAAAAAGGTGCTCCCCCTCTTCAGGATCTATTGGTTCGTCTGGTTGAATTGTTGTGGTCGCGACAATATCAGTGGGGTCTATGTCGATGATATGTCTTTTACCATTATTTTCATAATCAGATTCTGAATCAGGGTTCGACTCCTTGTCTTTGATCTCAGCCACCAATGACTTTTTTGAGAGACATTCATCGGTGTTGTGCCAGGGGCTTTTGTGGAAATCCCACCATTTTTTGGTGTCCTTCTTTGTCTTCCCGTGACCCTTCTTTTCCTGTGGCTTGGACTAGTTTGCGGGAGACTGTTTTCTAGGGTCGTCTTTGTCATTCTTTGGTTGTTGCAGATTTGCAGACCCGAAATCCCATTTGTTCTGGTGCGTAAATTTCTACTTGATTTTAATAACATATCGATAAGAAACACCGAGTGATGAAATCTCCAGAAAATCCATTTTAGTTTGGATGTATCTATGTAGAGCCCCATGGTATTTCAGAACCAAATGTCATTCGGAGTCTTTGATACCTAACTTGGTGTGCAAGGTATGGAAGGTATTGGTGAACCTTGGAACTGTTTGGCCCCTCTCTTGCAGCAGTGTGTGCCATCGTATGTACTGGTTCTCATAGTTGCCAACAAGGTAATATTGTTCCTTTACCACATCCACAAAAAAATCTCAAGTGGGCTCGACCCCATATATTCTAGACTCCTCTGTGGAAATTTTCTCCCAGTAAGTTTCCCACCAATGTTTGACATCAGGGAGAGATTTAAGGAGTGTGAAGGTGATCTTTTCTCTGTCGAAAAAATTGTGAACAAAGAAATAACCTTCTAGTAGATTTAACCATTTGTCTAGGGATTCTACATCTATTTGTCCTTCAAATACAGGAATATCAAAATTAACTTGTACCTTGAAAGAAGAGGTGCTTCCAAAGTGGTCACTTGATGAATATGTTCTTATTTCTATCGGCAGACGTTGAAGGATGTGGGAAAAATTATCCATCATTTCGTCCCTCTGTCGCGTGAGAGCTTGCTCAAGCAACAGACTGATAGGATCATCTTCTCCATCGTTTTTCTTTTCTTCCACCATTGATGGTTTCTTGGGTGTGCAAGAGTGATTTTACTCAAGAGAGACAAGATCAATACCCAACTTTCTATACTCGGACCTCATCGGGGACATGCACTGAAAAATGATCAAGAGCAGCCTGCTCTGATACCACTGATCCGGATTATTTTCGGCACGAAATGAGAGCGGAGATATAATAAAGAAATGCAAAGAGATATCACAGATATTCAATAATATAACATAAATGTATCATATATGCAACCATAAACACAAATATAGAGTAATACACGATTTCTATTAATGAAAGAAATGTACAGAGACTATAAAAATACAGAGTGAAAGACTCGCTAGAATGGTGGCAGCTTATCTCTGAGAAGAGATGTGACGGCTACTCGCATTGGCAAGAAGATGATTACAATGAGGCTATAAAGACATTTTTACAATAATAAAGAATGCCAAAATCCATCGACATATAAAAACCTAGCCCTAGGAGATGAAGCGCCAAAAGTCCTGTGGGCCCCGTTTGGGTAAGTTAGTACAACAACTTCCCGGGGTCGTAACTTTTACATGCGATCTTCATTTTAGGCGTATGATAGCCCGTTGGAAAGGTATCATCGAGGATATTCATTTTAGGCACAATATTGAAGGAAATTCTATATTGAAAACCTGGTTTCCCAAAATACATCTTTTAGGGCCTCAAAATGGCCCCGGAAGTTAAAAACTGCTAAAAATAGTAAATTACCAAGATTGCCAAAAAGTTGTTTTGAGTCAGTTGGGAAAGGTGGGTGGCCACCGATATCCACTAGATCAGTTTTACTCGTCCCAATTTCTCTCCATCCAAGTCTTGACGAGGTTCCCTTTGATTCGGATGGTCTTGTGGGGTATCCAATGCCTCCGCCTATGTCTTTTCCAGGAAGAGACATTATTCGATATAATATGGAGACGATAACCTCCATTAGCACTTTTCCCTCCTCAACTCGGAGATCTTTGGGTTTTCCTAAGATTATGTTGGTTCTTCGTAATATGATGACATTCCACAAAAGGTCTGCACGAGAGCCTTGACCTCCCCCTAGCTTGCTGCTTAGAATCTTCCAAATGAGTCTTAATTAAGCTCTTTTCTGACTCGTCTAAAAACCGAAAATATTGCTGAGTGATTTGTCCCTTTCACACACATCAAACTGGATTTGAAAGGTCATGAGTCTTAGTTAATCTCTTTTCCAAATTGTTATCAAAAATAGAAATGATTGCCGAGTGAACTTGTCTTTTTCACACTCATAAATTGGATTTGAAAGGATGTCTATTTGGCACAAGTTTACCCCTTTTTTACACCAAGTAGACTAAAAGACATAAAAAAGGTCATTTTTGGCATTAAGTTGTGATTGCATCTCATGCCCTCGCTTGCAGTATTGATCCTTTAGCCGGTTCTCACTTTGCGCTATAAATTGTTGCCTAAGCAGTTTTTGCATCCTCAACCAAGCAGAACCTTGTTTATATCCTTCGCAATTTGACACCCTATACCCTAGAGGGAACATCACCCCAAGTGTCCATCTCCTTCATGCATTCCCCTGCATTGAGCATAGGTACGTTCAACTAATGGAACTATTTTTGCTTACTTGCGACACTCATTCCCTTCTCTATATCATAGCATTCATTTGTTATGAAAAAAAAGAAAAAAGACAGGAGGGAAGGGAGTACTATATTGTAATTGGCTGTAGTCGTTTCACCTTTGAACAGAGCACAAAGTTATTGAGTCCTTGTGTCATCATAATTTTGGGCTTAGCATGGCCTTAGGAAGCTGATCTCGCTACAGAGTTTTCTCTACCGACTGGTTACTCTTCCAGTCCCTATAGAGAATATTATGGATGCCTCCTACATCTAATTGTCACATCATTGAGTCTATGCTGCCAGAGTCCACCATATGTCTCATGTTCTTGTTCAAAGGAAGTTTATCAACCTGTGTTGCCACTCCTCGGAAATCTTGACTTTGCATGTTGGCCATACCCTCAGTTTGTCTCAGAATTACATGATACTTTGGTCTTATCATGCACCCTGGCCCTACTTTCATCATTGGTAGGTCACCTTGAACCCAACAATTGACATTTCATCATTGGTCATTGACTGGGTGGTTTCCCTTGTGTTCGATGACAAGACATGTATTCACACTTTGTGATTCGTGTAGTGTCTTGGATGCCATTATCCTTATTGGTGGTTTACTCCCCTTTGTCAGCAGTTTTTCATCATCGGTTGTTATTCAGAGGGTCTTTTTCGTGTACCGCTTGCATTTGGCACACGCTAAAGATGCACAGGGTCATTGGTTCGTGAACATGTTCTTCGTCCGATATCCACCAAATCATGAAGCTCCTGCTTTGTTCCTCATGCTGACTGATGAGAGATGCCTCAGTGATCTCCTTTCAGCGGGTCTTTTTCCATCGACTTCTGCTCATTTATTCTAGATATGGGACCTAGATTTTTATGAGTACCATTGAGGCTTGCAGTCATTAGTGGCAGGACCTCTCACCATTGACAGATGGGAATACATCAATGTCTCATGAACAATGGATTTCTCAAGTGTTTGACATCGACTCCTTTTTCACGTTTGTAGCAATGTACTCAGTGCCTTGATACCTACTTTCATTATTGGTAGGCTGCCTCGCATTTGTTAACAGTATACCTCAATTATCGATAATCAAACAATGTCTCATTGTGTTTGACATCAACTATTTTATACACATGATGTATACCTGCACCTTTGGCAGATAGTGTAGAAGACTTGAAGACATCACTATGTGGTTGCAACTTTCCTGAGTTGTTGCTTCCCCTTCATTGGACCAGTACCTATTTGACTTCAGTGATCATGGGAGATCAGATTGTACTCCATGGTATATAGATATCTTCAGATTGATTTTGAGACTAGTTTCACTGGGCCTTCTCCGTGACTATGAAAACTTTTGGCATGTAACTACATTTGTATTTGCCTATTCATGGCCATGAACAATTGTTTGGTATATTTTCCACATGGATCTGCATTGTATTCTTGGCAGCCATGTATGCAAAGTCAATACATAATGTAATGAGCAATTGAGTTCATCTAACTGGTTCTCTACCACTCCACTTCTGGGTTATTTATAATGTATTTCGTCCATCGCAGATACTCCTCTGATGTCACACATTAGGGGGCATCTATTATAGAAAGATTTGCCTCACCATTGCTATCTTGTACAGAGGGCATTTTTCCATTTCCTTATGCAGACTTATCATCCCTTTTTGATGAATCCAGAGCTAAAAATATACATTTTTCCACATATATGCTCCCTATCTGCTATGCAAGATGCGTATACATTGGCTGCTCCACTACAGCTCGCATACATCGGGATTTGTGCCATAAAATACAAAATGAGGTCTGGTTTCCATGTTAGGATAGAATATCTATGAGCCTTGGCCTTCCATATACTAGAAACGTTTCGACTTGGCCCTTCAGTGGCATTCTAAAGGCTATAAGAGCACAATTTCGAGCCATAGAAAATGGGAGAAAGCATTCAACTTTGAGAGAAAAGTTACTCTAGAGAAATTACTTCATATTGAGTCTGTATCCCTTTGTCCCTCAAGTCTGAACACATTGTTCAACCCCCAATATCTTTCCCTATTGTTGAGAGTACCTCATTGCCTCTTTCCTATGAGCTTGCCTTTGGTGGAGGATTGAAGTGGTGGAGACCCAGTTGGAAGGAACTTGGTTTCTTGGTTTCGAACCTTGCCGACATGGAAATCTGTAACGTTTTCACTTATGTTGATCAATTATTAATAGAAATACTCCTTTCCCATCCTATCGATATCTTGGAAACATATGATTATTATCCATGGGCATGTTTTTTTTGTTTATTAGTGGATTATGTTATCTGATGTGTTAACCCCTTTAATATCATCACTATATGCTTTCTTTGCTTGTTTGTTGAGAACTTCTTGCAGGTATAAAGATTTGGGTCAAAGTGCTCAACAGTGGAACATCATCAAACATTAGATCGAGGTAGGCCTCTTTCTTATATTTCACATTAGTCTATCTAGCATATGTTGGAATTGAGTTGATTTCTATAGTCATACCTATATTTTGTGGTTTACCCTTGGCCATAGAGAGTTTTTCCCTTGTAACAGACACTCCAGAAGAAATGACTCGTGATGGAATGGCAGGAAGAAACACCCAAAGTTCTATAATGCCGAAGTAAAGTGACGTGATGACATCACCGGGGTGACATGGAAATATTCATAGATTCACAGTTTGGGAGTTTGGGGTGTGTATATGTGAAATCCATCGATGCTCGAAGCCCCAAAGTCTCGAAGCCCTAAAGATCGAAGCCTATATTTTCGTGGATCTTGCAAGGAAGGTGGACCATAGATCCATCGTTCTTCACATATTCTAGAGTTTGTTGTTATGTGATGTTGGGATGTGAAGAAAAAGGGAAACCTTTGAAGCCTAGAGCCCGAAGTTTCAAGTCTCCGAATAAGTGCCCAAATCATAAGCAATGGGTCAAAGATGTGGTCCCATGCAAACCAAGGGCAGAAGAAAAGAGGCTAATGCCTGAAAATCTATTGCAGAACAGAGTGAGGCTTAGGGATAGAAGCCCAAGGGGTTCTTGACCGACCAAGACCCACTGAAAATGAAATCTGATATTTCTTTTATTGAATCAAATTGGTTTATTATGGATTTTTTTTAAGTCTATTATCCTGACAAAAATTCGATTGACTGCACATTTTGTAGAACTAACAATTGTCAGAACCGAATCAGATTGTCACATAGTGCAAAGAAATGGGGAAGGAACAAGGTGCTTACAGTTCAGAAAATGAAGTTAGAGGAATGGATGTCCATTTAGGAATTGAAGGATCAAACTCCAATGGGCATGGAGCAGCGATAGATAAAAATGGAAACATGATGAAAATCATTTAAAAGTTACAGAAAGGTGTCTAGACTCACCGAGCAGATAAAAAAAATCTCACGAAGGCTCGGGAGAAATAGGGAGAATTCAACATCAATTTGATGCAGAGCCTGGAAAGAATAGAAAATAAATTGGATAAGGAGAATGGCTCAAGCAAATCAGGAAGTCATAGAAGAACAAAAAGTGATAGCAGACATCACCAACACTCCCTGAGGCATTCCAATAA
>JZKD02S1610005.1:147146-162169 GCA_000966675.3 Picea glauca
GCCCCCGCCCTCTCTCTCTCTCTCTCTCTTCCCATATATATCTACCTTCCTCTCACTTACTCTCTCTCTTTCTCTCTCCCTCCCTCCCTCACTCCCACCCAATATCTCTCTCCATCCCTTTCATATTCTCTCTCTCATATCCCTCCCTCTCTCTCTCTCTCTCCTCCCCTCTTCCCATCTCTCACTCTCTCCCTCTTTCCATTTGTCTCCTCCACTCCCCCCATCTCTCTCTTTACCTTTATCTACCTACCCCCTCTCTCTCTNCCTTTATCTACCTACCCCCTCTTTCTCTACCTCTCTCTCTGTATATCTCTTCCCCCACTCTCTCTACCTCCCTCCCTCTCTCACCTCATCATTTCCACACTCTCTCTCCCTCCTTTTATCCTTCATTCTCCCCTTCTCTCTTCCCTTCCCTCCGCCACTCTCTCTCAGCTTGTGCAGGAGCAACACATTAATGAGAAAAATCTCACTTGGAGGGAATTCAGGAAGTATTCTGAAAATAAATACTTGACTAATAGGTACTATGATAAGAAAATGAAAGAGTTCTTTTAACTCAAGCTAGGAAGTATGGATATCAATGAATATGAAAGGAGATTCTTAGAGTTGTTGAAGTATGTCTCCTTCATCAAGGATGAGATAGTGAAGATTCTGACATACCTGAGTGGACTTCCATCTTTCAAAAGTGATAAACTCCAATATGATGATCCCAAGACTCTGAAAGAAACTATAAGGAGAGAAAAATGCTTATATGATCAACAAAAAGGAAAGCCTACTTTCCAGAAGGCTTGGGAGGACACTAAGAAGTTCAAGAAGGAACAAAGGTAGAAGGGAAACAAGCCTTCATTTTTCAGAAAAAATCCTCAAGGACAACCATATTTTAGAGAGCATGGAATAGCTAAGGTATGAGGGAAAAGGTCAAGGAAGGAACCCATTCAATGTTGGGGTTGTAAAGGAGACCACAAGTATATAGATTGTCCTCACAAAAGTGACAAGGTAAGAGTTGTCCACAATGTACAACAAACACAAATGGTGGAGGACATGGGTAGAAGAGTACCAAGGATCTATGCAGTCTTGGACAACAAGCAAGTTGAATTTCAATCACAAATGATTGAAGTTGAAGGTATGATCAATAACCATGCCTTTACTATTTTAATTGATTCAGGGGCTATTCATGGCTATATAGAACCTAAGGTAGTGAAAATATTTCTCTTTCAAAGAAGCAAGCATGGGAAATATTGGTTGGTACAGCTAGCTACATGAGCCAAGAGGAAAACTGTGAAGTTGGTTAAATCATGTCTAGTGGGCATGAATGGACTGTGTACCAAGGCAGATTTGAACATCTTATTGTTGGGATCATATGATTTCCTAATTGATATGGGTTGTTTGGACCAACACGATGCCATATTAAACTTCCATAACAAGGCATTCACTTGCTTGGATGAGGAAGGAAATCAGAAAACAATCTAAGGAATTCCTAGGGCAGTTACTGTCTAAGAAATCTCATCAATGCAGTTGAAGAAGTGTTAGAGGAAGGGTTGTCAAATATTTGCAGCCCATATGGAGGAAGCATCTAAGGATAAGGTGCCAAATCTAGAGGATCATGCAGTCCTAGAATATTTTGAAGATGTGTTCAAAGAGGTACCAGGACTACCTCCAAACATAGATATTGATTTCTCTATTAATTTGATACCTGGAGCAGCTCCAGTATCAAAGACTCCTTACAGAATGAGTACACAAGAGCTGAAGGAATTGCAGATACATCTTGAAGAGCTTCTGAAGAAGGGGTATATACGCCCAAGTGTGTGACCTTGGGGTGCCCCAGTCTTGTTCTCAAAGAAGAAAGATGGGGCATTGATATTGTGCATCGAATTAAAATAGTTGAACAAAGTGACTATAAAGAACAAGTATCCTTTGCCAAGGATCGATGATCTCTTTGATCAGTTGAAGGACACAAAGATATTTTCAAAGATATATCCCAGGTCAGGATATCATCAAGTAAGGATTAAAGAGGAAGACGTCAGCAAGACCACCTTTAGGACAAGGTACAGTCATTATGAGTTCACAGTGGTGCCATTTGGGTTATCAAATGCACCATGTTTTTTTATGTGCTTAATGAATGGTGTTTTCCGAGAATATTTAGACAAGTTTTTCATTGTTTTTCTGGATGCAATTTTTGTATATTCCTATATGGAAGAAGAGAATAGGCATCATTTAAGGAAGGTGTTGCAAGTGCTAAGAGAGCATTAGTTGTATGCCAAATTGAGAAAGTGATTATTTTATCAAAACATAATTCACTACTTGGGGCATATCATTTCAAGGGATGGGATGGAAGTGGACCCTAAAAAGATAGAATCCATTAAAGGGTGGACAACACCTAACTATGTGACAGAAGTCAGATCCTTCATGGGTCTAGCTAGCTACTACAGAAGGTTCATTGCAAGGTTTTCAAGAATAGCTCACCCCATCACTTCCTTGCAAAGGAAGGGGAAGAAGTTTCAATGGAAAAAAGATTGTGAAAAGAGTTTCCAACAATTGAAGCAGTTGTTAACCAGTGTTGCGATTCTGAAGATCACAGATCTGAATGAAGATTTCATGGTTTGCACAGATGCATGCAAAGAAGGACTTGGTGGATTCCTTAGCGAGAATGGGCTTGTGATATGTTTCAAGTACAAAAAATTGAAAGAGCATGAAAGGCTCTATTCCACTCATGATTTGGAATTGGCAGTCATAGTGCACGCTTTGAAGAAGTGGAGGCACTACCTCATGGGAAGGAAGTTTGAGCTAAGGATAGACCATAACGGTCTGAAATATTTGTTTGATCAACCTACTTTGAATGCTAGGCAGAGTAGATGGTTGGAATTCCTTTATGAGTATGACTTTGATATCAAGCACATCAAAGGAAAGGAGAACAAAGTGGTCGATGCACTCAGCAGGAGAGTGCATGAACTCCATGCTACAACCATTAGAATGTATTAGACAGATCTTAAAGAAATAATTTCTAAAGCAGCAAAAGAAAATTTGTAGTACAAGGAATTGGTAACAAAATTGCGGCAGAAAATTGAAGATTATGAATTGGGAATTGATGGAATTCTCTTGTACAAAGACAGAGTTTATGTACCGAATTCTCTAGAATTGAGGAGTGTAATTTTAAAATACATGCATAATTTGCCTTATGCAGGACACCCAAGATATCAGAAAACAATTTCGACAATCAAGAGCCAATATTATCGGCTCAGCATGAAGAGGGATATTGATGAATACATATCTAAATGCTTGGAATGTCAAAGGTTCAAGGTTGAGCATAGACACCCAGCTGGGTTACTACATTAATTACCCATCCTTGAGTGGAAATGGGAAGTTGTGACAATGGATTTCATCACAAGATTGCCCAGAAAAGCAAGCAGCATGATGCAATCATGGTAGTAGTGGACAAGCTTACTAAAGTTTCCCATTTCATTCCTATGAAGACTACTCATAAGGAAACTAATGTTGTTGATATTTATATGAGGGAAGTAGCACACTTGCATGGCGTACCCAAGACAATTGTGTCTGAAGGAGACCCAAAGTTTACATCAAAGTTTTGGAAGGGGTTATTCAAAGGGTTCAGAACAAATATGAACTTCAGCATTGCTTATCATCCTGTGTTTGATGGGAAGATAGAGAGGGTGAATGAAGCAATAGAAGATATGCTAAGGATGTATGTGATGGAGAAATCATCTAAATGGGAATATTATCTACACTTAGTAGAATTTTCCTACAACAATGGATATCAAGCATCACTGAAGATGAGCTCGTTTGAAGCACTTTATGGAAGAAAGTGAAATACCTCAGTAAGTTGGGACAACCCAACTGATAGGGTAGTGGTTGGGCCAGAGTTTCTCAAGGAAATGGAAGAACAAATGTTGAAGATAAAGCAGAATTTGAAGGCTTCCCAAGAGATGAAGAAAAGTTATGTTGATAAGAATAGAACTCACAGGGAATTTAAAGTAGGAGATCATGTATTCCTAAGAGTGAAGGCCAACAGAATCTCCCTGAAGTTTGGAAATTGTTCAAAGTTAGCAGCCAGATATTGTGGGTCGTTTGAAATCCTAGAGAGGATCGGTCCAGTAGCTTATATGCTTGCATTGCCTGCATGCATGTATATACATAATGTATTTCATGTGTCATTGCTTCAGAAATATGTACCTGATGCTAATCATGTTATTGATTGGAATGTGATTCAGGTGGAGCAGGAAATCACTTTTTAGGTGCATCCGGTGCATATACTGGATCGAAAAAAAAGCAACTCTAGAATCGAGCCATAGGGATTGTAAAGGTTCAATGGACCTAGTACGGTCCTGAGGATGCAACATGCGAGCATGAATATTGTATGCGGGCAAAATACCCACATCTGTATGAATATTTTGAAAATCTTGTTGATATTATGTAAATAAGTTGCACTGAGGACAATGAAAAAATAAGGGGAGGGGATTGTAATACCCCAAGGCTGAGCCCCTATGAAATGTAATGATGTTTGTAGGCTGGTGAGCCAAGTAATTATAAGTTGGTAGGATTATGTGTGTATTAGGCCGAAGAGCCTAGAAGCTAAGGTCAGTGGGCCTAATTTTTATATATGTAATTATGCAGATTATGAATAAAAATACATTGTTTCATGTAGATTGACCACGAAGAAAGAGTTATGGGGGTACTAATCTCCATTGGGTAGGGAAAGGAATGATCATGAGAGGATAGGAAAAAGGGGCTAAGATTGAGGGCTTAACCCAAGGGAATATTATAATGTATTCCTGAAAAGTACTAAAGTTGGAAAAATAAACCCAACTATCTTAAGTCCCTTTGAGGATAGGAACAAACTCCAAGTGGAGAGGAGCATGCTCCTGGAGAGCCAAGTGTCACCTAGGATGCATGCAGATTTATGTGGGAAGTTTCAAACGTAGTTACCAACTTGACGAGAACTCTCCAAAGTTATCGTTTTTTGGGGGGTCCAATTTCTTACCTCGTTTTTAAAAAAAGTGCTATCGGTAGCACCCCCTCTCCGTTTTTAGGTGGTTTTTGATATTTTAAATTGTTCGATCCACAATTTTTCCACATTATTTTTTTAAATGCTCATTTTTCATCTATTTTCAATTCTCTCTCTCTCTCTCTCTCTCTCTCTCTATATATATATATATATATAGTGTTTTTAGTCAACTCCATTTTTAGTCTTTTTTTCATGCTTCTTTCAATCTTAAAAATGTTTTTTACCATTTACTTTTTCGAAGTTATGATTTTTCATATAATTTTGTTTCCTTAATTAATTTATTGTTCCATACTTTTTAAATATAGTGAAAACATCATTTCAACACATTGTTTACATTTACTTCAATAAATCGGAAAAAAAAAAAGTAGTTAAATAACACTACTTTTGAATATTTATCAAAAAAATACACATTTTATAGTCATATATCATAAAAACCTATACATTTTGGTACATATTCATTAAAATAACATGTCAAATAAAGCATTTTTATGGACATAATTGAACCAAAAAAGTCTAAATTTTCTAAACATTTATCATTTTCTTTCATATTTTTATACATTTGAAGTAAAAAAATGACAACATTTAATAAAATTTTCCAATGTATAGTGATTCACATACAAATAAAATGAAAAAAAGAAACAATAAAAAGATTCATCACAAAACAAAAAGAGATACATCTTTATTCTTATTTTCAAATATGAAATTCAAATCATTACAGTTATAACTCATCAAAAATTTGCAAAATTGAGCATCGTCTTCAAAGCCATATTTAAACTAATCAACAATATCATATATCCCAAATTCATCATGCTCAACATACACATCATCATCTTCTTCAACATCATTTTGTGTTTCCATTGTGTCATTTGGTTCTTCCATTGGTTCTTTGATATCTGCAAGTTCTCCAAAGTGATCCTTTCCAATCATTCCTCCTTCTGGTACTTGAGGTTCCTTTGACAATTTTTCCACCTTTGATTCACTAAAATCTCCTTTCCTCAAGCCAACGTCTTCCATTTCATATGGAAGAGCTAGAATAGCATTAATTCTTTGTTGAATAAAACTGCACTACATTGGGTCACTTTCAATGGCTATGCAATTTCTTCCTTTCTGTAGGAAACATGCTAATGTTGTACCTAATAACCAAATAAAAAATAAATAATGAAGTTAGATACTGTAAAAAGATAAATTAAAAATAATTTAAGATTGAAGTATGATTTCATACATATTAGATCATAATTCTTACTTGAACCCGAGAACAAATCCAAAACCCAATCTCCTTCATTTGAAAATTTATCTATAAGATAATTAATTAATGCTTGTGGTTTTTGATAAATGTTAACCATCTCTCCTTTCAAATCTTTTTCCTCATATGTTAGCTTTCTAACCACATCATTGTATACCAATATACTACTAGGCGTCTCTCCATCATTTTCATTGACAAGAATAGAATTATAAGAATCATCTTTTGTCCAGGTTGCAAGATGTATACTCTCAAAATCATGTTTAAATGATTCTTTCTTGGAGCTATGAATATTTGGCTTGTTCTTGTAACATAAATAAGTGAAAATTCAATTAACTTGTGAATTAATAAAATTGTTTTATAATATTAATTGCTAAACATACACTTTCAATATCTAACCAAATAAACTGCCTCCTTGTCTTTTCTTTCCCCTTGAAACTTGATTGTACTAATCCTTTTTGTGTGTCTGAATGAAATACTAGAAATCTCCAAAATGGTGATGTTGTAACTTCTATAAATCCCATAACCACTTTACCGAAAGCTTCGTAAGTACAAGGCTCAATATCATATTCAATGTTTGGGATATTATAACAATGAGGGATATCTGCAATAACTAGGGAGTATTCTTTTTTAGGAACAATACTTGCAAGTTTTTCACAATCACCTAATATCACTTTATATTGAACAGTGTCGAGCCCATTCCAAATGTAGTGATCAAGGGTGTCATCAAGTTGAACATTTTGAACACATTTCCTTCTTTCTCTTTCAAACTTGGCTTTTTGAATAAAAAATTTGAAAGTTTTAGGTACTCCATCTGAATTCTTCTTTGGCATCTTTAATGAAATAAACAAACATATAGTTATATATCTATAACTATTAAAATATAAATAGATTAACTTACAAACGAATAATATGAATGTAATAAATCAATATACCTTTTTTAATGCAACAAAAAATTGTTTCACTACTGCTGAAGAGCTTGAATCTGGATAGTTGAGTTTAACATCATCCTAACTTTCTTCATTCAACATCTTAACCATTTCCTCTTGTATTTTCATATACACCTTGTGACTAAATAAAACAAAAATAATGTTAAACTAATATTAAACTGAAAAAATTAATTGTCTTGTCCTAACATAAATAATAATAACTCAATAGACTTACTTTTTAAATTCATCACATTTCTTCCATTGAAAATTCTCCCAACTTAGCACGTGATAATATACTTATGATAAGTTTATCATCCTTTACTCTTTGTATTGATCTCCAAGGTGTTATAGTCATATCATCAGGAAGATTTTTTATGTCAGGAATTGTCTTACTTGTGCCACATATCAATGGTTTAGCCTTCTTAACTCTCTAATTCTTTATACCAACATTTTCCCATAGGGTGAAGATCTCATCTATCAAATCCCATACATGTCCAGTTATAAATCCCAATTGAAAATAGTTATCCATAGATCTAAATATATCACTTCCTTTGCGATATTTTTCTTTTGTATTTTCATCATCAAGTGGGAATCCTATTTCCATGCAACATTGCTTCTGAAAATTAACATCAACATTTGATCTCTCCCTGTGGCATATTTCAGAAAATTCATTGTGGATAAATCTCACCCTTTGAATGAAGTTCATAGACATTATGTACTCATTGTTTGTGTTATGATCCCATGCCAACAACTTTGCTTCTGAATATGTTAAACCAGCATAAATTATGCATTTGACTATCTCAAAATGGGGATTATTGGGATATTCTTGCATCAATTCTCTTTTAGCCTGTGCAGAATGATTTCCTCCAATCACATAATATTTGTAGTCAAAACATTTTGATCTATTAAATTCTTCCCTCGTAGGAACTTCCATTGGGTTAACAAGAACTAGGTAGTCAACCACATGTGCATATGGATTGTATCTAATCAATGCTTTCAAATTGTAAATATGCAAGTGATGTGGTTTTCTAATCTGATATTTTTCCTTCCCTTATGTGTGTTTATAAATGTGTTTCACATTCAACTGAAATGCATGGCCATCATCAATTAAGTTTGTCGTTCTCATTCTATTTCAAATGGCATTTTGTGTTGTTTTCATAATACCATCCTCTAGATCAACACCTGGTGTTATTATTTCTCTGCTACCTTTAGAACTTTCACTATAATACTCTGAGATAATGATGGCTTCTTGAACATTATCAACATTTGTTTTCTTCCTCTTATGATTTAAATGTGTTTCATCTAAATCAATGATTTCTTCATAATCAATAGGAATAGACTCATCATCAACCATCGTTGTTTTATGTTTATCTTGTTTGTTGTTTTTGCGAGAAGGAATGATAACCTCATTGGGATCAATCTCAACAAAACCTTCATTTGGAGTTTCCTCATTTTCAAATATAACCCTTTTAGGATTTCTAGAATGAGGATTTTTCTTTCTTCTTTCATGTTCTTCTCTGTCTACTCTTGCAAGTTCAACCTCCATTAATTTGTGTTTCTTTTTCCTTCCTTCTTGTGTCTTTTCAATATGAAAAGTGTTGATGAAATCCATGATATCATTCTCTGTAGAGTAAATCTCCACTAACATATGTGAAAGTCGTTCAGCAAAATCCTGTAAAAATAAAATATAACATTTTCATGTTAAATAAAATTAAAACATTAGCATGATACTAAAAATAATAAACGACATAAAAATAGAAATAAAAAACTTACATTGCCTTTATCAATGCCATCAACAATGGATGCACATAATTCTGAAAAAACATTCATTCTTGTTATAATTGTTCAATTTGAAACACTATCTAAACTTGATATAAGTTCTCCCTTGTTTGACAAGTTCATAAACAATATTTGTGGCTAGCACCAAACATAAATTCCGTAACAAGCCAAGTCCCTGAAAATTTCCTTGCACATGTTCTGATTCGACACAATACAAATATA
Organism: Picea glauca; assembly: GCA_000966675.3. Classification (NCBI taxonomy): domain Eukaryota; kingdom Viridiplantae; phylum Streptophyta; class Pinopsida; order Pinales; family Pinaceae; genus Picea; species Picea glauca. The sequence continues at coordinate 156,334 of JZKD02S1610005.1, forward strand.
TATGATCTCCATTGTTTCCTTGCTTGTATTTAACAAACCAAGAATATTCTTGTTTGTTTTCACCTTCCACAGATTTCCACTCTCTAACATTCTTCATTGCCTTTGATAGCTCAGGTGTTAAGTTATCATTTTGTTTCCTAACATTGATGGAGGTTCCAGTTGCATTTTTTGATGCAATTACTGCAAGTCGCGATTTAGATATATTGATAGATAATCTCTTTCTTGACATTTTCCTATATTAAGATAAAAAAAAAAAAAAAAATTAGGCCTTTGACATTATAATCAACTAAAAAACATAACATTGATTATAAAAACCCATTTAAAAAACAATTAAATGTATTTAACCTATATGTAACAAAAATTCAATTCACATATGTTGTGTTATATGTTATAAAATATAACAATATGTGTTATATGTTATAACATATAACAATATTGTTATGTGTTAAAACATATAACATATTGTTATATGTTATAACATATAAAAATATGCTATATGTTTTAACATATAACATAGTGTTATATGTTATAACATATAGCTATATGTTATATGTTCTTACAAGCATCTCTCTAGACCCCACGGCCAAGCCCTGAGCGCGCCTGAGGCTTGGTCGTGGGGGCTAGGGTGATGCCCGACATCACCCCAGCCGCCCCGTAGCTAAGGCATAGTCCCATGGGACTCCGCCTTAGCCGCAGGGGGGCTGGGGCGATGTCGGGCATCGCCCTAGCCCCCATGACCAAGCCCTGTGTATGGAACTGTGCCTTAGCCATGGGGAGTTGGGGCGATGCCTGTAATGTTATATGTTATATAACATATAACATATGTCATATAACATATAATGTAGGTTATATGTTATATGTTATATAACCTATAACCTAGGTTATATGTTATAACATATAACCTAAAAAAACATAAAAAACCATAGAAAAACTAGACAAAAGCTAAAAAAAAGTTAAAAAATTATATCTAAATTTAACCTTTTTTAGCCTTTTTTTTTTTCAAAAAATCTTAAGGATTTTAGAAAAAAGTAGAAAACATGTAAGTATTTAACAAAAAACTAACCTCTGAAATGCTAAATTCTCCTCTTTGCTTGCTAGACTCTCCTCGGATGTCTTCTCAATGTTTTAGCTTGCTCCAAATCCTAAAACAAATACTCCCCAAGATATAACACAATATAAAAAGATAAAAGAAGACTATGTATATATAACACAGATGATATAAATTACTGTTAGTATAACCAATGTGCGATAAAAAAATTTAGGTATATTGTCTATATATATACCTAAAATTATATGGATCATCAATATGTTTAATAAATGTGGGATAAATAGATAAACATGATAAATATTGTATTTAACATGTAAATAACAAAATAAAAGAGTAAAAATTGTTTTTAATTTTTAAGGGAAAATAACTGAAAAAAATTGGGGGGAAAATTTGGAGAGAAAATTTTGAGGGGGAAATTTTGGAGAGAAATTATATTTTTTTGGTGGGGAGATTTAGAGGGAAAATCTCATTATGCATGTTATTATAATGTCATAGGGACAGTGAGGATTTCTATCATTCTATGTTCTCAGAGAGAAGGGATGGCTTCATCAAATAAAAAAAATTGTATTTCTGAGACATCAACAAGTTCTTCACATACCTCTTCTGTTGGGACTAGGAAATGCCATAGAAATGTTTGTAATGAAAATGAGGCGTCGTATTTTTCAACTAGTCATAATTTTGATCATGGTGCAAGCAATTTTATTCAACATGTTCCTCATGAAAGTCCTAAATCAGAGGACTTTGAAGGCACCAATGATGAAGAGGAGGAATATGATGGTGATAAATCTAGTCAGTAGTTTAATAGTAATGAAAATAATCAAAATGTATATCAAAGTGGAGACTATGATCAACGTTTAAATGATTGGGTTGAAAAATTTCCTCCAAGTGAAGATTTTGAACGTACCGATGAAGATTTCCAAGGCACCAATGAAAATGATGGAGAAATTCCCTCAAGTGGAAATTTTAAAAGCAGGGAAGATGATTATGACAATGGTAGACCAAATTCCCCGAGTGGAGAATTTAAAGACAACAATGTTGGTGATTATGATTTTCCTCCTAGTGAGGATTTTGAAGGTACTAATTAAGAGTTTCCTCCAAGTGAGGATTTCCAAGGCACAAATGAGGATGGAGAAGAATTTCCCCCAAGTGGGGACTTTAAAAGCAGTGATGATGATTATGACAATGCTGGACAGTCTTTCTTGAATGTGAAATTTAAAAGAAACAATGTTGGTGCTGATGATTTTCCTCAAAGTGAGCATTTTGAGGGTACCGATGAGAATAATGAAGATTTTCCTCCAAGTGAGGATTTTGAAGCTAGTAATGAGGATGATGAAGAATATCTTTCAAGTGGTGAGTTTCAAAGCAGTGAAGATGATTACGCCATTGGTGGTCACTCTTTTCCGAGTGATAAATTAAAAAGAAACAATGTTGATGTTGATTTTCCTCCAAGTGAGGATTTTCAAGATACTAATGAAGGTTTTCAAGGCACTAAGCAATATAGTGGAAATTTTCACTCAAGTGGGGATTTTGAAAGAAATGAAGATGATTATGTCAATAGTGGACATAATGTTGATGATTATTTTTCTCCAAATGATTATGTTGATGATGATGTTCTCAAACATTCAGCTACAACAAATGAAGGTAATCGACATTCTCTAGTTCAGTCTCCTAACAATGTTTTGCTTGATACTCCTTGTGGTGATAAGGAAAAAACTTCTAGTGAGGATGATGAAATAGTGTAGACATTGCAAAGAAACATTGTGTCTAGGACCAAGATTATACCTTTTTATATCGATCCAAAGAATTCTAGTTATACAATGTCTAGGAAAGAATTTCTCACTAAATCAATTTCCATAAAAGAATTGATTTCAAGTGAATGTTGTCAAAAGCATTGTTTGAAAATCATGGACTACATGTATGCCTTGAATAAAAGGAAGACATATTTGTCAATGAATAAGAGCGTGAAAAATTCATATTTGATGGGGTGCATGATATCCACCAATACAATATATGATTATCGCATTGGGAATATTTTACTTTGCAGAAAGGCTTTCAAAAAATTTCACTCAGTTGGTAATCTTCGTCTATCAAAAATCCAGACAAGGTTGGAAAAATATCCATAATTTTATTCAAAGGTAAATCATGGACGAGAGAGTGGGCCATTCACAAACACTGCATTGTCATGGATGTGTGATTTATTTTCCAAACATGGAGAGTGTATGCCAAATAGAGACAATACATATTCTAGATAATTTTTCAAGGAGGGAAATCTACAACTTGTACAAAGAATATTCTAAAGATGTTGAAGGAAAGGGTAATTTTATTACATATGCATATTTTACAAGAATATGGAAGAAACAATTCAACAATGTCTATATTCCTAAGAAGTCAAGGTTGGGGATTTGTAGTATATGTGCTACTCTTAAATCAAGAAGATATAAATCTGAAGGGACCAAAAGAGGTATGTATTTCTATTTTTTATTTTTTTTAATTGAATAGTTATCAACTATGAAAACATACGATCAATATTTCCATTTTATGTCATGTGCAGATTCCATAATCAAATCACTTCAAGAACATCAGAATCAACAATCAAGTGAAAGACAAAAGTTTTACAAACATCAGAAGAAGTGATATGATGCTCCAAACAAATATTTAGGTATGATAATTGATGGCATGGACCAGAAGAAAAAACTTCTACCACATTTTGTTCATACACCCAAAAATTTACAGGAAGAGAATTTCATTCAGTTTCACTTGGTTGGTTGTATGGTTTTCAATGGAAAAAAGTGTCCAAGAGTTTACTTCAGAGCTCCAAATATTCATAATGATGCAAATCTGAACATCACCATAATTCATCATGTGCTCACTCACTGGTCTGGAAATCTTCCTCAAGCTCTCTATCTACAGTTGGACAACACTAGTCGTGAAAATAAAAATCAAATTGTGTTTGGATATCTAATCATGCTTGTTGAAATGGGAATCTTTCAAAAGGTGAAAGTTGGTTTCCTTCTTGTTGGACACACTCATGATCATATTGATCAAATGTTCAGTCATTTTTCCGTAACATTGAAGAGGAAAAATGTTGGAAGCCTACCATCATTGATTGAATGTATCAAGAAAGCATACATTCCAGATCCTGTTTTTCATATATTAGAAGAAACTATTGACATGCGAAGATTTATTCAGGGATCACATCGTGAAGAAAAATGTATTGGGTAGCTTAATGACATTAGCTTCCAACATCAATTTTGTTTTAAAAAAATTTATGGGAAAACATTTATATGGGGAAATCAGTATTCAACTACTACAGAATAGGGGCCTTCATCAAGTTTATCATTCTTGAAGTTCACTACAGATCATCCAATTTTTGCATCAAATTTATTATTTTTACAATCACTTGCTCAAATCCATAATGCACGAAGGCGTAATAGAGATATGGATTATTTTGAATGCCTGGAAGAAATTAAAAAGTCCATTAAGGATACATATGAGTACTTTGATGTTGTTGATTCTATTTAGTGGGAGTCTTTTTTCAATAGTCAAAGTGACATAATTTCAAGCTCAACAAATGAAGATACAATGTTGAGGACTACATTTCATTGGCCACATAATATGTCAAACGAATATGAAGAAACAAACATTGTTGAAGTTCAAGAATCTCAAGGTGCTATTGAGATTACACAAGTAGAGGAAAGAGAAATGTATATTGGTTCACGAAGGTCACATGCACAATGTGAAGCCATGAAAGACCTTTACAGTGGTTCAGTACAAGATATTAAGGAGGATAGCATGATTGCAATTTTGGCGACTAAGGATCCACATGGTTATCCATTCTGGATAGGAAAGGTTATAAATATTGAGAAAGAAAATGGTGATGTTGTTGCAATTGAAGTGCGCTGGTATGCAACAAGTACACACCCATTCAATGGTGTGTACAAGCTAGAGATGGTGGTTGAGAAACATGTCAATAGAAAGAGAAAAAGAAAGGGTCAAAATACAACTCGTCGCTGCATTGACCTCTTAAAATTAGACAATGTTGACATACTTGTTTATGACTTCAATTTGACAAAGAGAGGAACTCTTCACTCCAAGACAACGGAGATTATCAGGAGGTTATTGCCACAAGAAATAAATGCAAGATGGGAGTCTTTTGAACCTAGTCATAGATCTAAAAGGCATTTGGCATATGAAATGTTGGGCATGCATGTAGACTCAGATGGTGCATTCATCAACAATAGAGAAGAGTATGGATCATCTACATCTTCATAAAAGAATTCATCTGAAGACAATGTAGACTCTGATGGTATTTTAGAAACCATGAGTCAATATGAATAAGTGTATGGAACATTTTAAAAATTAATTATCCATATGATGTCTGTATGGTAACTAAAAAAGAGCATTGAACTTACATATGATCTTACATGAAGTTATGCATATTTTGTTATGTTTTATGAATGATATGTTTTTTATTATGGATAATATAATAAAATTTCTTAGCTCATATGTTTTGAATATGGTTAATATAAAAATGTTTTTCAGAAATTATTTATGTTTCATTCAATGTAACTTGTATTTACTTTTTTATTATTAAAATGAAAAAATTATTAAAAAGTGACTTTGAATTTTTAAAGTATATTGTGATATTTTCATGGCATTATGTATTACCTTATTCTAAGGGTTGCTTTTATGATTTTGTTTATAGTAATGATGAGTTATTTTACCACATTATAAAAATGTGTCATTTTAATACACCAATTTTAGAATGGGTGCTACCGGTAGCAGTAC
>JZKD02S1610016.1:31102-53327 GCA_000966675.3 Picea glauca
ACCCTTGCCTGAAAGATCCACAACCTGGATGGCAGCAGCTGCACTGATGGCTCTTCTCTGGCTGACTGCAAATTTCCTCCAAGATCATAAGTTTCACATATGTAATTCCTCCTCCCTCACCACTTATGAGATCATAAGTTTGGTGTGATTCTCTCTTTGCAATCCCCCATTTCACCATTAGAAAGCTTGTTTATATAGCCTTGGAGAGGCTCAAAAATCTTGAGATATCCTTGGGGAAGGTGAGTATTTTCCTCCTTCAGTTGAGGATCTGCCCTAGGATCATGGCTGGACTAGGGATTCGAATCCAACTGCCTTCCAAGAATGAAAAGATGCTTCCCCCATTCGTCTCAACAGCTTAACAACCGCCCAGAATAGGTAGCGCTCCCTCAAAAGGGACATCAGAGAGTTGTAGCGCTCCCTAGTAAGCTTTGGGGGGCGCCAGCGCCCTCAAAATCTATAGCGCTCCCTCAAAAGGGGCAGGGGAGCATTATAACGCTCCCTGACAGTGTATTGGGAAGCACCGACGCTCCGAGATAGTGTAAGGGGGAGCTTCAGAGATAGTGTAAGGGGGAGCCGAGGCAAAAAAAATTGAATCAGAGACATGAAAAATGGGTAGAATTTTTGAAAAAGTTTACTTTTGTTATTAAACATATTGTTGGAACTGCTAACACATTTTCATATGCTTTGAGCAGGAGGAGTTTGATTGTACAGGAATTCCAGGTGGAGACCTTAGGGTTTGAACACCTCAAGGAGATGTATAGAAAATATGCAGATTTTAAAGAAGCTTATGAGGCATGCAAGAATCCTTTGTTAGGAGATAGAAGCCCATGGAATGAATATTTGTTCCAGGATGGATTATTGTTCAAGGGAAGCCAACTATGCATACCAAAATTCTTAATGGGAGATAACCTGTTGAAGGAGAAACATAGTGTAGGTTTAGCTGGACATTTTGGTCATGACAAGACATTTCCACAGCTGAGTAATTCATATTATTGGTCGAGCATGAGGGAAGAGGTGAAACGTTTTGTGAACAAATGTAGAATTTGTCAATATGCAAAAGGAAGACAATAAAACACTAGTTTGTATCAGCCATTAACGATTCCAGAAAGGCCGTGGGATGCAACTAGTGTGGATTTTGTGTTGGGATTGCCTAGAACTCAAAAAGGGAGAGATTTCATATTTTTTGTGGTGGACATATTTTCAAAAATGGCACATTTCATACCATGCCATAAGACAAATGATGATACATACATAGCCAATTTTTTTTCCAGAGAAGTAGTGAGACTACATGGATTGCCTAGGAGCATAGTCTCAGACAGGGACACCAAATTTGTAGGACACTTTTGGAGGAATCTATGGAAAAGGATGGAGACAAACTTGTCCTTTATTTCAACATATCACCCTTAGACAGATGGATAAAATGAAGTAGTAAACAAGAGTATGGGAAACTTGTTGAGAAGTTTAGTCATTGAGCAAAGTCTTCAATGGGATTAGATTCTAGCAAAAGAAGAATTTTCATTCAGCAATTCAGTGAATAGGAGCACAGGGAAAAGTCCATTTGAAATTGTGTATGGTATACAACTAAGAGGGATTACAAATTTGAGAGATCCAAATCAAGATGAGTTTAGAAGTGATGAATCGAAGGATTTTGCAACAAAAATGCATAAACTCCATGATAGAGTCAGAGAACAGCTACAGAACAACAACTAGAAATATAAGAACAGAGTTTATCAAAAGAGGAGAGAAGTTCAATTTGAAGTTGGAGATGAAGTTTTATATCATTTGAGAAAATAAAGGTTTCCAAGAGGAATGTATAACAAGTTAAATATGAAGAAGATAGAAACATGCAGGATTCTCAAAAAGTTCCTAGCCAATGCTTACGAAATTGAGTTTCTAGACAATGTTGGGATATCACTGATAGTCAATGTTGCAGACTTGTATCCTTATAGGAGATATAAGGAAGGAGAATCAGATGATCAGAAAGAAGTTCAGTGGGAAGAACAATTACTCACAGTAGAAAAACCTCAGATGGAGAAAATCATTGAACAAAGAGATGGAAAGAAGACTAGAAGGAAGACATATCCTGAGTATTTAGTGAAGTGGAAAGATCATCCAATGGAATATGGAAGTTGGGTCACAGAACCTAATATTTTGAAGCATGGAAAGAAAGTGAAAGAGCTCATGGACAGGAGTCCATGAAAATTTTAACTAGAGGAGTATGATGCAGGAGCATCGCCTTCAAAGTCAAAATGCAAGCGTGGAGGAAAAGGAACGACAGCTCTACATGATAGAGTTTCAAATCAGAAATTAACTCAGAATTAAATTGAGTTGTTGAGATATTTTTGAAAGAAACATTTTTTAAATATGTCGTGTTTGTAAAGTTGTGAAGGATTGTAAGGGGTTGCAGATATTGAGTGTTGACTCTTACCAAAAATAACTATTAGTTATTGTAATAGGAAAAAGTAGGTAACCACTAAGAGTTTGATAGGATAGGTTGCAGACATGACGACGAGAGCTCGTGGAGTCGATCCTTAGATAGTATGTTGTTGCATTGTAAAATTATTATGATATTAGGAGGAGATGAGATTGAGATCAGAGAGAGATCAATAGAATATAGTAGAGTATAAGAAATACTATATAATTTGTTTTCATGAATGAATGGAACATAAATAATTGTCCCAAATCCTTGGACTGCGTTCATCTTAATGTGTGATGGAATGAATGTTACATTTTGTATGTGTTATTTAGATTATTTCGTTCATGTATGATTCTTCGAGAGTTTGATTGTATGAGTTCATGATGAAACTAGATAAGTTTCAATTGTTTCTCTTCTGACACTTGTATGCAGAGTGTGCATCTCAAACGCAAAGGGTGCATCAATTGAGTCTCAGAGTGACTCAAAGAAGTTCAGGGATAACAAAGGAAATTTAGACAAGGTGCAAGGTGTGCACAACATCAAAGAGTGACCAAGTGTCGAAGAACCCGAAATAGAGGAACACCAGGTGGGCAAGAAGAATTTATTTCCAAGAAATCCTTCGATTTGAGTTATCGAAATCCCAAGAATGCAAGGTGTGCATGGGGAATCAGAATCCTTTTAAGGACAAAGATAAAAATGGATATCACTTTGACAAGTGTTGAAGAGATCCAAGAGTTGGACTCGTAGGAGGAGAAAAGGTTCGAAGCCTTTGAACACTTAGAAAATCTTCTAACTCATAGAGAGATCAAAAGCTCAGGAGAGAGGAGAAACAATGGTCGTTGGATCACAGCGTAACGGATCAACATTCTTATGATCAGGGTAAGGTGCATGAGCCTTAGCACTTTGCACACAAAGGAGAGAGAAACCTCACCAGGGTTGAGAACTGAGATTTCCGAAGCCCGAAGAGACAGAAACCCAATGTAGAATCTAAGTCATCCAATCGTAGGAACAAATCTGAGTCGTCAGATTGTTCAGGGTAAACTTCAAGCATCAGATTACCAAAGTGGATATGATTCGTCAGATATCATGAGTCCAAGAGGAGGCAAGTTTGAAACTTGAGATTTCCAAAGCATGGAGAGATGAAGGGCTGGAGAGAATCTGCACCGTTGGATCCAGGAGGACACGTGTCAACAGGTCGAAAGATCCAGAGGAAGGCGAAGGTAAATTTTTTGAAACACTTGAAGACCAAAGCATCGAAGAGCTGAGAGTCGTCGATCTATAGGTGGACACTTGTTAATAGATCGTGAGCTCTGGGTAAAGTTGTTATGTAGTTTCAGTTGAGAATTGAGACTGTCGAACCCTGAAAACCCGAAGTGATTCAAGGTTGTCGGATCTAGGAGTGACGTGGCATAGATCCATGCACTCCAAGTAAAGTCTCAAAGTAATCATCGATCATTAGATCAAGAGGACACACAGAATAAATTTGCATACTTTGCGAGGAGAGAAAAGTTGAGAGTTGAAAATTCTGAAGTCCGGATACGTGAAAGGATCGCAATCGTTGATCTGAGGAGGACACGCGTCAATGGATTAGAGTCTTTGGATAAAAGCCAAGGAAGGAAAGGGTTGAAGTTTGAGAACTTCAAAGTCTAGAGTTATGAAGTGATCAACACTATTGATTTCATGAGATAGGTTTCCACAGATCGTCAACTCCAGAGGATTAGAGTACAGAAGAGAGATGGGTTTGAGATTTCAAAACCCCGAAGTCCGTAATTGTGAAGAGATCATATCCGTTGATCTCGAAGGGATAGATCTGGCTCGTGGATTTGGAAGATGCATATCTAAACCATCAATTTAGACAATATCGCCAATATCGCTAGATCAACGATCTTGTAGCATTGTGGAGACAAGAGTTGCATGGAGTTTAAAATATTGAGGGTGGGTCATAATCCAAACTGTGGTTTCATCAGGAGGACATGTGGAGGCTAGAGGAGCATTGCGGGCCCAAAATTAGTTTGACTTCAAACCACTTGTGGACGTGTCCATAGTCACATGGTCATCGCCCAAGGTCATATCACGAGAGGGATTATTTGAAAAGGAGCTAACGCCCAACACTCTGATATTTCGTAGGAAAGAGAAAGGGAAGGTTGCGAGTGCCATTTAAACCTGCACCAACAAGCCAAAAGGGCCTATGTGTAGTCACGAAATGAGACCATTGATAATTCAGATAGTCATTCGACTCGATAATTAGAGATCCTTTGACGAGGAGGTCGTGTAGCCCTATGGAAGAGTAGGGGGGATGCATTAGGTGGTATAAGAGTTGATATTGATTTTCTTTGCAAAAATTAGACAAAAGAGAAAGGAGACAAATTGGTATCATTTTTTGTATCAAGAAAATTTGATTTATGTTTGTAGGTGATGTAGTGGAATCATTCCACCCAGAAGGCATAGAGAGAATGTAGAAATGGAAGAAGAAATGAGGCAACTCTGAATGAGACTGGCGCCATGGAAACAACAAAGAGAAGAGCACCATTCATTGGAGATGTTATCATCATAACAATTACACTTGAAATATGAGTTTCATATTTAGTAGGGGACTAAAGCGATGTAGAGACATGGCACAATTTGGAGGTCGAGGTCATATGTGGCGACATTCAGAAAAATATAGCGGGAGCGCAAAGGAGAGGCTATGACGAACCGTGGATCTTGAAGCAACCCAAATCAATCGCCTAAACCCATATCGGGGAGAAAAATAGCGTGAAGTTTAATTATGTGAAGGCAGGTTGGGGAAAACTACCACGGTTTCATTCATGGATGTGTGGCACCTTCAGAAGTACATCAAGGAAAAAATCATTTTTCCTAAAACTGTTTTCCCAAAATCCCCTATGTCACATGTTCTAATGTCATTTGAACACGTCAAATCAAAAATCCATGTGGAGGAAGGTAACGGATGGTCAAATCACCTCATGCCACTCATTTAGGTACTTCATGTCTGTGCAATGCTAGGTGAATGTCATTGGATAACTAAATCAAAGGATCATCATTTGAAATAGATTGTCCAAGCATGATAATTCAATGTACCTACAAGTAATCTTGTCAGTAATTCATAATTGATACTCGAGGACTACCAATCTTCAAATATGGGTGGCATTATTTTGCTATGGGAAATCTTCGTCTAATTCATAAGCGAAGTAATCTCAAGCTGGATTGATTTCCTGATCTCTGTAGAATTAAGGAAAACAAAAATTGTTGTCTTTTCAAAGTTTGAAGACATGGACAAAGCCAATCAAACAATATCCAGTGAAACAAGGTTTTCATCTAACATGGAAATCTTATCAATGAGTAAGAAGGAAAGGTCGATTGCAGAGATATTAGCAAACAAATTCCATACTGACCCTGTGACATAACCAAAATTAGGGGTCAGATTAAATACTTTTATGAGGGAATTCATCATCAATAGACACATGGACGAACTCTACAAGCGAGCAGTGAAGAAGAAATAGAGAAAAGGATAGAAGGAAGAAACTAGAGCTGAGGCGGTTGAAAGCGTTGGGAAAAATCAACAAGTCTAGTTGAACACTCTAAAAGAGGAAATCACCAAGCTATAATAAATTCTCAAGTGGAATTGAGTACGTTCCAACAAATTTTGGACATATGGTGTTCAAAGAAAAAGCCTCAGATATGTTAGAACTGTTTCTAATGATCCCTATAAAATAGGAAAATTGTTGTTATACATTACCCCTTTTTTGTAACCAACCTCTATCTTTAGAACTATGGGGAAGTTTAATCATTTTGAATTCCACGTGTAAATCTTCTATATATATCATCCCAAGGATATAGAAGACATGAGAGGAGGAGGGGGCCTACCCTCGTTGCAGGTAGACTTTGTAAAATCATGGAGCTAAACTGAATATATGATGCAGAAGCAACTTTTTGACCTATTTATGAAAAGATTCTAATTGGTTGTGATATGCGTTATGTCTTCTTTCATAGTGCATGTTTCCTATGTTTTTAAAATTCCATTTGCAATTTCCTCTTTTAAATTGGAGAGTTAAAAGTATGGAGTTCATCTGATGATGTTGTAGACATAGCAATTTAAATTCATGTGATTTCTCTTCTCAACTATTTCAGAATTCATTTTAATATGCTCTAAAGCAATTATGTGTTTTCCTTTTTCCTCTTTTGACATGCAAATTTCAATTTGAAAACTCAGACTCATTGCCTCATTTAGCCTTTCTCCTCTAGATAATTTTTAATGACCTGATACTACATTATTTACTTTTGACTCCATAGCCCAAATTTTACCCACCACTTCTACATCAACTTCATAATACCCCCCAAAATGAACCAAATCTAGCCACTAATTTCTAAAGAAATAATAGTGACACAAGATAGCCCTTGTTGGAAAAGGGGCAGACCTAGGTTTGAACGCTACAACAATACACCAACAAAACCCTAACTACTAACCCTTTAAGAAACACCTGTGAAGAAGATGAAGTCTCACCCAAGGTAGAAGCAGGGGTGGTTGCAGGACTCAAGTGTCTGCAACCTTAGCTGGGACACATATCTATGATTACAATACTTAATAGATCACTTAGCACCATCGGTTTGTTCTTAGTTAACCAATATCTAGTCCTCAAAGAAAACAAAGCATCGCAACATTCACCCTGATCTAATGTATTTAAGCACTTATAATAAAGAAATGGATCATATCTGGCAGATTCAAGCACTAAGCACATTCATCTATCTTAGATATAACATCCAGATTCATCATAAGTACAAAGCATAAACAGCTATATATATATATATATATATATATATATATATATATATATATATATATATATATATATATATATATGCCAAAGCACTTAGAAAATAAAACATAAACACATCAGAACATTACACAGAGCCAAATAACACAATATTTACGTGGTTCACCCCGACCCTGGGGCTACGTCCACCAAATATTCTTCTTTATTAGCTTCAATCAGTCATCTACATGCACAGAGCCACAAAACCCTTACTCCTCATAGGACAAGATATCTGCGTAGCTTGCTAGATCCTCCTTCCTTGTGTTACAACACAAAGCCTTCACAGTCTCTTACAATGACTTGCAATTATCTCTGCAAGTATCATATAGTATGCACTGAGGCTTACAATTCTTGATCACACAGATCCAACTCCTTGTACTTAACCAACTTGAAAAAATCTTGCAGACTACTTCTTACATTGCCTAGCCTTGTATTTATACATATAAAATAGACCTAAACATGGGTAAACCCATGGGCCGACATCCCATTCCTGTTACAAATCCCAAAAAAGGACCCGAAAGGGGGTTGATATCCCGCGATCTCTGCTTCGTCTTGTGCTCCTCCTTTGATAGGATTTCGAAGTCCCAAAATAGGTCAAACTTGACCAAGGATCTCCCAAAACTTTGTCAAGGGCCAGCAGGCCCCCAAACCTCACCTGTGACTCATCTCGAGTCAATCTGGTACGACTAGTTGTGCTTCAAATGCCTCGAGCTTGTCTCGAGATTCTTAGAATTGTTGTTGTGCCACAACCTCCTATTTTGTGAACTCCTGGATGACTACATCATTGATCGTTCCTTCTAGACATTGTTCAGCTGTAGTGACAACCTGCTCTAGTTCTGCTCCTTGGCCTTCTACTTCTATAAAAAAATGATAGGCCTTATCTTGCGCCAGTTGGAGTTTCTGAGTTACCTCCATAACTCTGCTTTGGATAGTATGTATTTTTTGATGTGCAATGTGTTTCTCTTGGGAGTGATTCATTCTTTCCATAGCTGAAAGGGAATTCAGTTGAGTCTATATCTTTTCAGCTTGATACTTCGCCTCTTGGAGTTGCGACTCCAGTGCCTTCAATTACGGGTTCTCCATGAGTTGTTCATAGGTCTGGGCACTACGATTGGTGAGGTGCTTACATTCCAAGGTAGGAGCCTTGAGCCATTCAACTGTGCTCCTGGTGGTTTCTTCCCTTTGGTATCTTACATCTTGTGGGGTATCGAGTACTACTCATAGTTACAAGTCTATGATGCATTGTTGTAGCTACCAGAGCACTTCTTCAAGCTGTGCTACTTGTTGTGGAACTCGATCTTTGGCATTTACTTCTATGACTGTCACAGATTGAAGTGCTATGTTGACCATTTCCTTTACTTTGAGTTGCTCTGTGAGCAACTGTTCCTTTTCTTATTGTATTTGTTCTTTTTCTTTGTCAAACTTTGCTTGGAGAGAAAGTTGTTCTCGTTCTGTAGCACTTTGTTTCTCTACTAGTACCCCTTGTACTTGTGTCAAAGCCTGGGTGGTCTACGTTGTCTCTTCTTGTGCTTGTTGAAGGCAGGCTTCAATTGTATCGACTAAGCAGTGGAGTTGAACTGGATCATCTCCCAATTCTAGCTCTCCCGGCACAGTGGAGACTGTGCAGCTAGACTGTAGGGCTTGTTGTACCCCTCGGAGTTCAGTCTCAATTCGATCATAAAACTCCTCTTTCTTTGCTTCTTGTTTCTATGCTATTTCCAATGAAGCATCTTGCAGGGCTACTATGAGGAAGTCAAAGTCATTGGAGGTGAGGACAGTCTGCATATTGGTCATGGTGGCCTTCACTTTCTTTCTGGAGGATGGTTTCAAAGGCGAACCTTTTCTCTTCTTTAGGGGATCAACCTCGTCTCCTTGCTTATGTTTGACTTCTTTTTCACCTAACTCTTCCCTATCACCTCCTTTCTCTGGTGAGATGGAGGCATTCTTCATGGATGCACTGTCTAATTCTTGGACCTCTTCAATTTTCTTTGCCCTGCTAGGTCCAGGTGTATGTTGTGCATTTTTTGGGCTATTAATGTCAGATATCTCTGTAGGGTCTACTGGAACAAGGAGGTCCACCGAATAGTCCTTGGTGATCTCCTCCAAGTCCTCCTCCGTCATCTTGTAGTAGGACTGAAGTTGTTGCTTCTGTTCATCAATGCGTGTTGTGATGTAAGTAAAATGTCGATATCCACTGAACTTCATCAGAGGCCTGAATCGGTGTAGAGTGTTCGGAGTCATGTGAGACTTGGACTGTATGGATACCTTAAGCTGATTGTAGTAGGTATGAAAAATAACATTTGACTGCCACTGTTTATTCATGTCACTTGAGTACCACAGTGTACTGAACTTCGTGGCTAGTGGTTCAAAAGGCTCGATATCCGGGAAGGTTGTACCTTTTGGCATCTCCCAGGAAATAAAATCTATTAGTATCAAAAGCCAGCTGAAATGAAATTCATATCCTTGATCTTTTTCTTCTCTGCAGTCGATTTCCAACTGGTTCGCCAGGTACTTCACCCAGTTCATTTGAAGGCCTTCTGCGCACTTGCTTGCGAGGTCAACTACAAAATTGATGACTTGGGTGGGTTGGTTCTTTCATATTAACTTCCCTGTAATCAATTGATAGGTGAGGTGCACTACGCTACTCTGTATAGAATCTACTTTGTAATATCGCGTGCCCTTCTTGACATTTCCATAAGTGTCCCTGATCCGCTGTGCTATAGCGCGATCCATGGATTTTCCAGGGTAAAACTCTTGTGGATTGGTTCCTTTCATACTCAACCCCATGATCTGATTGATCAGCGTCAGATCAACTATTATACAGTAGTTTAGCCACAAATAAACGCCATGGTAAAAATATAGCAGTAACTTGACACATGGATTTACCACCTGGTTTTGTCCGAAGTGAGGAATCTTCATGACATTGAGCAGGCTGGACTGTGCGAGGTTCATAGTCCATGATTGGGGATTATCTTTGAATTATTCCCCTTACTCTGGATCAGGTACTTATGTGGGGCAAGCATGTTGTAAAATTTTCGATCTTCGAGGTTGAAGTCGCTAAACTTCAACACCACAATCTTATCTTAGTTTGCTCGAACTGGGCATATCCCCTTTAGGAGGTATGCAGTTACCAAGGTGTATTCAAAATCTATGGGTACACTATCTTGATTTACTGCATCGCTCAGGGGTGGAATATAGGAAAGTAATATGGTCGGGATCAATTTAGCATTCGCCAGATCATCCATTTTCTTGGTCCACTTTTCATCAGATGGATAGGATGATATGTCTCTGTGAGCAGTGGATGGAGAGGTTGGCAGTCCTCTCATCGATGATGCTTGTACACCTATAGACATCGACATGACTCTTTCGGTCATGGGGTCGATAAAAAATTCTTCAACATCTCTCTCTACAATGCTCAATTCATCCGAGATACACACTCGGGGTTAACAATATCAAGTTTGGAGGGTAAATTAGACACTGTAATAGGATATATAGCAAGAGTGCGATGATCAATGTATAAAATCGACTTAGTCTGTGGGCTCAAATTCTCAGTTGGAAATTTTTTTATCGTTGCATGACGTGATGGGATAAATATGTAAATCAGCAATGAGTCGCTTACAACGGGTATGAAGCCTTCATTAAATCTATTTTGTCCATTATGGTGCAGTCCCAACGATCGGATGGTGAGCTATCTGTCCATAACTTTCTTCCTACCTGTTCGGAGTGTTGGTCTAATGGTTATAATGTCCACAACGACTATATTTCTTCACCATTACGAAGTGCCATGTGTCGATGTTCTGATATCCCAACAAAGCGCCAATTTTACAAATGTTTCTTCTACAGGGTTTCCTCTGGAACATTTTGCAACTGGTCAATCTTATCTTGCTTCTTGCTTAGATTTCTAGCCTTTTTCCCAGTGAGCTTTGTCTCGGTATGCTTTTTTTCGTTCTAATTCTTATCTTCTTTTGACATAGTGATTTCACGTTGTTGAAATTCTTTCCTAAGATTCGAGGGTGATCCTTCTTCTTTATTTGGAATAGGTGCTTTAATCTTCTGTAGGTCTTCTAGTGTCCTTGCAACTTCGACATCTGGGTCTTTGGTGTTAAATAGCTTCGATCTGTTCTTATGTTCTTCAACCAAGTGTGTGATCTTTCTAGTCATGAATTCTTTTAACTCTTGCTTCTTCTTCTCTAAAGCTTCCTCTTCTTCTTGCCTTCTGGCCTAATCTCTTTCAATCCAAGGTTTTCCTAGTAGCATGGTAAATGGGGCATTGTTCTCAATAAATCTAATAATCTCAAAATATTCCTCTATCGAAGTTCCATTGGCATTAATAGGTATCCGAGTGAGTTTTCCACATAAGTTTATCAACTTTCCTTTGAATATTCCTATTCCTTCTAATGAAGGAATCATAGCAGGCTTCCCTATAGATTCCCATGCTCTCTCTATCATGATATTTACCTGTGTTTCCTCATATAGAACACAGTCAATGTCAAAGTCTCCTATTCTTTCTTCAAGGCATTCTTTTTCTTTCAAGATCCATGATAATATGACATGTCGATGATCATTCATGGATTCTCTTATCTGTAGTAATACTTTCTTTGATTCTTCCTAGGATTTTTTCATAATCTTAGTTTCTGGATCTACCTTAGGGTTTTCTTGTCTCATGTTCATTTCTTCAATCTTAGCAATCATTCTAGGGCAATCCAATACTTCATGGTTCATAGCTTTACAAAAAAGACAACTAGGTCTTCTCCCAGGGCATTCCTTAGCAAGATGTCTCGGTTTTCTGCAATTGTAACAAAGGGTTAATCCTCTCTTTCTTTTAAATGATCTCCAGCCTTTCCTATACTGCGCATTAGGATCATGGTAGCTAACCTGAAAAAAATTCTTTCTAGGATCCTGCATACACTTATTATCCTAGACATTCTTTCTATGCATAGGTATAACATATTTTTCACTATTCTTATCAGATCTATTCATATCAAACCTTCTTTCATGTATGAATACCCTATTTTTCAAGATAGGATAGAATCTATCAAATATACCTAGATCCATGCTTTAGAAACAAAAAATTCCACTTATCTTACTTCTATAGAGCACAAGCTTTCAGATATAGAAATTTTCACTATTCTTACCTTTATCAGAGCACAGAGCTTTCAGATCTTACCTCTTTTCATCAATAATTCTCACTTTTACCTTTCTTAGAGAACAAAGCTTCTGGCTCTTACCTCTTTTCTTCAGATCAGACTTCTTTTCCTTAGCACAAAGCTTTCCAAACTAGTAGAGTATTGCACATTAGAGCAACAGATCTATGCATAAAGCTTTCACAATTTCAGGTCGTAGCTTTGCACAAAGCTTCTTCTTCCTTAGTTCCTAGCAATCACAGTTTCAGGTCCCAAAAACAGAACCATTTGTTGGCATAGGGGAAAACCCAGGGTTCAACACTACAACATCGCACCAACAAAACCCTAACTATGGACCCTTTTGGCAACACCTGCGAAGCATATGAAGTCTCATCTAAGGTAGATGTAGGGGTGGATGCAGGACTCAAGTGTCTGCAACCTTAGCTGGGACACAGATCTGTGATTACAATACTTAATAGAGCACTTAGCACTATTATTTTTTTCTTAGTTAACCAATATCTACTTCGTAGAGAAAACAAAGAATCACAACATTCACCCTGATCTAATGTATTTAAGCACTTAGCATAAAGAAATGGATCAGATATGGAATATTCAAGCACTAAGCACATTCACCTATCTCATATCTAACATCCAAATTCATCATAAGAACAAAGAATAAAAAGATCTATCTATATATACCAAAGCACTTAGAAAATAACACATAAACACATCAGAACATCACACAAAGCATAATAACACAGTATTTATGTGGTTCACCCCCACCCTGGGGCTACATCCAAGAAACTCTTCTTATTTATTAGCTTCAATCAGTCATCTACATGCACAGAGCCACAAAACCCTTACTCTGCATAGGACAGGAGATCTATGCATCTCGCTAGATCCCCCTTCCTTGCGTTACATCACAAATCCTTCACAGTATTTTACAATGACTTGCAATTAGCTCTGCAATTCTCATACAGTATGCACGAAGCCTTACAATTATTGATCACACAAATCCAACTCCTAACACTTAGCCAACTTGCACAACTCTTGCACACTACTTATTACATTGCCTAGCCTTTTATTTATACATATAAAATAGGCCTAAACATGGGTAAACCCATGGGACAACATCCCATTCCCATTACATATTCCCAAATCACAAAAAAGGACCCAAAAAGGGGCCGAGATCCCATGATGTATGCTTCATCTTGTGCTCCTCCTTTGACAGTCTATCGAAGTCCCAAAATAGGTCAAACTTGACCAAGGATCTCCCAAAACCTGGTCAAGGTCCAGCATCCCTCTCTGAGTTGAGCAGGCTAGTGCCTCAGCTCTAAATCTACTTGAAACAATTACCTCTATCGTTTTTCTATCAACCAGACAAAATTTATAGAGTGATAATAGGAGATATCAGTGAAGCTTAGAGCAAAGAAGAAGAGGTAAAAGAAAATGTAGCAGAGGATGCTGCACAAGATTTCTTAATAAAAGTTGTTTCAAAGATAGGATCAAGAGAAAAAATAGAGGTACCGATGTATGAAAGAAATTTAGAAGTTGAAGAATTGTTAGATTTTGTATGTTCTATGGACAAATAATTCTATTACTAATATGTCGAAGAAGACAAGATGGTGAAGCATGTAGTGACAAGAATGAAAGGTCATGCAACGTTATGGTGGGATGAACTGCAAGCCGAATGCAGGAGCAATGGTAAGAAAAAAATTAAAAGTTAGGATAGGATGGTAGCTAAACTGAAATAAAAATTTATCCCAAAGGACTATCAAATCAATTTGTTTAAGAGATTGCATAACCTAATGCAGAAGAGATTATCAATGAACGAGTACACTGAGGAGTTTTACATACTGAACATCAGGGTTGGACAGAAAGAGAATGACGATAAAAAAAAAACCAGATACGTCAATGGGATTAGATGTGAAATACAAGAGGAAATCAACATTATGTCTGTTAGTAAAGTCAAGGATTATTATCAAGCAGCCTTGAAAGATGAAGAGAAATTGGCCAGGAAACAAAGCCAATGAAACAAAGGAGGAAATTCAAGTAGAGGTAAGGGAACCAACAGAGAGAAATTCCAGAAGATGAAGCATGAAGCTGGAAAACGACATAGTCACCCAGAGAAAGGTGGAAGTTCTAAAGAAGGAAAACATGGAGGATTAAGTTCATTTTCCATAGGACAAGGAAGAGCCAAGGAGAAGTAGTTAAATGTTATACCTGTGGAAAAAAAGGACACAAGTCTTGGGAATGTCCCAAGAGAAAGAAAGAAGGAGGAGGTGAAGCACACATTGTTGAAGAAAAAAAATCATGTGGAAGTAGAAGAAACAGGAGGAAGGAACCTCATGATGAGGAAGATTCTTCTTACACTAGATAAGTAACTAGAGGAACCAGTTGAACAAACAAGCCTGTTTAGAACTGCTTGTAAGACAAAAGACAAAGTTTGCAAGGTGATCATAGATAGTGGGAGCACTGACAATCTAGTATCCATAGAGATGGTGGAGAAGATGGAGTTGAAGACATCTGCACATCCAAACCCATACAATGTATCATGGTTGCATAAAGGACATCAAGTAATGGTAAGTCAACAATGCCAAGTTCAATTTAAAATAGGAAGTTATAGGGATGAAATATTATGTAATGTAATTCCTATGGATGTCTGTCATATTTTATTAGGGAGACCATGGAAGTTTGACGGAAATGTTATTCATGATGGAAGGAAGAATACTTATACCCTAGAAAAGAATGGTAGACCACATATGTTTTTACCCATAGAAGACAAAGAGAAAAAGAGGGAAGCTAGTTCAAGTATACTTCTCGTGACTAGGAAGGAACTCTTGAATGAAATCAAGAAGGAGAAAGAAATACAATTTGTTGTAGTGAGGAAGCCTAGAGTTATACTTACGAATACTTCTATGGAATATTTTCCTGAAGAAATCCAGGACTGTTAGATAACTTTGCTGACATAGTAGTGGATGAGTTACCTCACTAATTTCCACCCATTAGGAGTATACACCATCATATTGAACTTATTCCAGGAGCTAGTTTACCAAACAAAGAATCTTATAGGTTGACACCTAGAGAGAATGGGGAAGTCAAAAATCAAGTCCAAGAGTTGTTGGATAAAGGTTTAGTCAGGGAAATCCTAAGCCCATGTGTAGTACCAACTATGTTAAGTCCAAAGAAGGATGGAGGATGGATAATGTGTACAGATTCCAGAGCCATCAATAAGATAACCATTAGATACAAATTTCCTTTATCAAGGATGGAATATTTGATCGATTGGTTTAGTGGAGCAAGCTATTTTTCCAAGATAGAATTGAAGAGTGGATATCATCAAATAAGAATGAGAGAGGGAGATGAATGGAAAACAACATTCAAGGAAAATGAAGGATTGTTTGAATGGTTGGTCAAGCCATTTGGATTGACAAATGCACCAAGAACACTTATGAGACTGATGAATGAATTATTGAAAGACTTCATAGGAAAAAAATTCATAGTATATCTATATGACATACTAATCTTTAGTAAGACAAGGAAAGAACACTTAAGACATCTGACATTAGTGATGGAAAAGCTGCAATAGGAAAAATTGTTGATAAATATGAAGAGAAGTTCTTTTATGAAGACAAAACCCATATATTTGGGTTTTGTGATCTATTCAAATTAATTTAAGATGGATCCAAAAAAGGTGAGAGAAACCATAGAATGACCATTGCCAAGCAACATATTCGAGGTAATAAGTTTTTATGGGTTAGAAATATTTTATAGAAAGTTTATCAGAAATTTCATTGGTATATGTGCACCCATGTTGGACACTGTGAAGAAGAAACACAAGTCCTTTAGTTAGACAAAGGAAGCTAAAAAAAGTTTCAAAGTTTTGAAGGAGAAGATCACAGGACAACCAATTTTGGTCTTGTTAGATTTTGGAAAAACATTTCAAGTGAGATGTGATGCATGTGGATTTTCTATTATTAGCAAGTTCGCAACCAATGATTATGAAATTGAGTTGCCAAACAATGTTAGGATATCACCGATATTCAATTTTTCAGACCTGTATCCTTAGAGGAGAGATGAGGCAAGAGATTCAAATGATTAGAAAGAATTTTAGTGGGAAGAACAATTGCCCACAACAAAAAAACCTTAGATGGATAAAATCATTGAACAAAGAGATTGAAAGAAGACCAGAAGAAAGAAATATCCTGAGTATTTAGTGAAGTGGAAAGATCATCCAATGGAATATGGAAGTTGGGTCATAGAACCTGATATTTTGAAGCATGGAAAGACAGTGTAGGAGATCATGGACATGAGTCCATGAAAATTTTAACCGGAGGAGTATGATGTAGGAGCATCACCTTCAAAGTCAAAATGAAAGCGTGGAGGCAAAGGAACGACATGTCAGCATGACAGAGTTTCAAATCATAGATTAACTCAGAATTATATCAATTTGTTGAGATATTTTTGAAAGAAACATTTTTTAAATGTGTTGTTTTAATAAATCCATGAAGGACTGTAAGGGGTTGCAGATATTGAGTGTTGACTCTTATCTAGAAATAACTGTTAGTTATTGTAATAGGAAAAAGTAGGTAACTACTAAGAGTTTGATAGGATAGGTTGCAGACAGGACGACGAGAGCTTGTGGAGCTGATCCTTAGAGACGAAGGGTCAGAACAAATCTATACCATTGGATCCAGGAGGTCATGTGTGGATAGGTCAAAAGATCTAGAGGAAGCTGAAGGTTGAAGTGTTGAAACACTCGAAGCCTGAAGATTCAAAGATCCAAGAGTTTTCGATCTATAGGTGGACACTTTTCAATAGATCGCGAGCTCGAGGTAAAGTTATTGTGGATTTTTAGTTGAGAACTGAGATTGTTGAACCCCAAAAACCCAAAGTGATTCAGATTCGTAGGATATAGGAGAGACATGGCATAGATCCATGCACTATGGGTAAAGTCTCGAAGTAATCCTTAATCGTTATATCGAGAGGACACACAGTATAAATCTACATACTTCGCGAGGAGAGAAAAGTTGAGAGTTGAAAAGTACGAAGTTCGGATACGCGAAAGGATCGCAACCGTTGATCCGAGGAGGACACATGTCAGTGGATTAGAGTCTTTATATAAAATACAAGGAAGGAAAGGGTTTAATTTTAAGAACTCTGGAGTTTGGAGTTCTGAAGTGCTCAACACGTTTTATTTCATGGGACAGGTGTCCGTAGATTGCCAGCTCTGGAGGATTGGAGTATGGAAGAGTGATGGGTTTGAGATTTCAAAACCCCAAAGTTAGGAATTATGAAGAGATCATATCCATTGATATTGAAGGGACAGATCTAGCCCCTAGATTTGGAAGACGTGGATATGAACTATATATTCAGGAAGTATCATCAATATCGCGAGATTGATGATCATGTAGCATTGCAAAGACAGGAGTTGCGCAGAGTTTAAAATATTTAGGGTGGGACACAATCCAAGCCATGGTTTCATCAAGAGGACACATGGAGGCTGGAGGAGCATTGCAGGCCCAAAATAGTTTGAATTAAAACCACTTATGGACACACACACTATCACATGGTCATCGCCCAAGGTCATATCATGAGAGGGCTTATCCAAAAAGTAGCTAACGCCCAACACTCTGACATTTCACAAGAAAGTGAAAGGGAAGGTCGTGGATGCCATTTAAACCTACACCAACAAGCCAAAAGGGCCTATGTGTAGTCACAGAATGAGACCATTGAGGTTTCATATAGTCATTCAACTCGAGAATCTGAGATCCTTTGATCGGGAGGTTGAGTATCCCTACAGAGGAGTAGGGGGGTTGCATCAAGATGTCACAAGAATTAAGTGCCTCAGCACTTGATAGATTAGGTCAAGAATTCATGTCACCACTTGCATTTGAGAAGAGGAGAGATTTTGTGCTAGAGATATTGAAAAGGACCCTACTAAGGAGGAAGGGGAGAGACCAACTATTTTGTTCCTACCTTTGTGTTGTTATCAATTGAATGCCTTGTTCATTGGTAATGATTCCCTAAGTTTTTAATTTATTTTTGTGTTTACAAATTATGTATTTGCTCATGTAATCATTCACATTTATTTACATATATTTATCATGCATGTGTAGCTATTAAGAAAATTGTGATGTCACTAATGGTCTACACTTACATTTGGAGTGACATTTTGCACACTTGTTCTATATTTATCCCATTACAGATAGAAACTCCACCATGTTTCTCAACTCCAATTCTTACTTTGTAGGTGGCTAGAGCCTATTTTCTTACTTATATGGTTTTGCAGGTCACCCAACCAATCTTTATGGATGTCCAATTTGGGAATTTAGGCCCTCAACATTCCAAAAACCATCAAGTTATCTTCTTTACATAATTTTTCATATTCCACATGACTTTCAAAGAGATAGTCGCATTGAAGTTTTCCATCGGCGCATACACTACATTCAAGTTTTGTGTTGCTAGCACTATTTAGCACACATATTGTTCATAAAACTACATTGTTCAACTATTCTCCTAAGTTAAGGGTGGCCCTCATTCCCCTTCCCTTGTTGGGATTTATTTTTTTTATTTTTTTCACTTTGTAAATATGAAAGTCTCTTCTTTCAAGTCTCATTTTTGCGAGGTTAGTTAGCTCATCTAGGTTAATTAGGGTGGATAAAATGAACCAACATTTATCTTATTATACCACATGGATGGATATTTAGGAATTTGAATTATTAGTTAGAGGTATTTCAATAATCAGTGTCTATTTGTTTTCTTTTAGGACCAAGAAAACCTCTTACTCATCTCTTATTATGCTCTTCACCTCGCGCTCTCTAGAGTGATCTTGTTGAATCATAATGGGTTGTATAAGTCATTCTTTCATCTCCCTTGCATATAAAACAACACATGAAATAAATCATAATATGAAGTAAGAACCCATACATGTGCACATCTTGTATTTTGGTTTCCATGCTTTTTCATTTTGCAAATCACATCAATAATTAGGTGAGGCTAGAACCATCTTGGCACCTCATAGTTTTATTTACAAGATAAGAGATAAGATATTGTAAGGACCCAAAATTTCCACATCATCATGCAATCTAGGATAGTTCCAGTTTCACAATAAAAAACTTAGGAAGTTTAAAGGATTTTTAAGGGCCCCACATGTCCATATATTTTACAACCTACAGATCAATTTTCCAATTTTGTAAGGATTGTACAAATTTTGTGGTTGCAATAAATAGTAAAGGACCCCATGATGTCCACATGATGAAATTACAAACACTTTTTTTTTCCAGATACACTTCTTTCACACAACAACTTGCACACATACACAGGTTTTCACAAGTTCATTTGAGTTTTAGTATTCTCTTTTCCCTACACCCATAAGTGATCTTGAATAATCAGAAGGAACTTACATGTTCTATACCTTTTTTCACACCCTTAAACAATGATTTTGGTTCATTTCCCCAATCTCACCAATGTTTTAAAAAACAACCCTAATAACTCACTAAAATCCTCCATATGAGGGATCAAAATACTCATTTAGTCAAGTTAGGATTTAGGGGTTAGGTATCCAAACAACCTCCCATTATCACTTTTTCATTATTTGAAAACATAGTTGTTCACTATTTATGGGGATCAATATTCTCCAATTCAAGAGTTCTTATGCCATAATATAGGGAGATACCCATGAAGGGGTGAGTGTCAAGGTCTATTTGTTTTGTATGTGCCTATTGAGCCACCCAACTCTTGTGAGGTTACCCAGCCCATGACTAATTTCCTAGGCCGAGAGTCCCTCTTACAGTTGAATGAGGTAACTTAGTGGTAAGAAAATAGGATGATCTAAAAAGGTGGTGGTTGTGGGATACAACTACACCTAAATCATATTTTGTGTGTCTATTGGGAAATATTCCCAACTCTTTTAGGATATTCCCTCTTTAACCCTCATAAATTATTTTTCATAACTTCACTAGTTCTTGGTCAGTGACTTCATACCCCACCATCAATATCTCTTGGAAGGACCAATGATATTTGAGAGGAGGGATGATAGGTCGATAGGAAATATGTATTTTTATTTATTATTACCCCCATGTGGAGGTAACCTCAACCTACCTAACCAAACATTTTACTCTACAGTTTCTATATACATGTATAATTTCTCATTTACATTTGAAAAAATATTCAACTATCGAATTTGGGTTAAAGTAGGCCATATTTGTTTTTACAAAAAGAACTTATTATTTATTTTTCTTATATTTACCACACTCACACACTTAGTTACTAGTCTAGAATCATAGGGGATGCACTAAATATTTGATGTTCTAGACGCTTCCAAGGTCTCTCCCTAGTGCTTGGAAGTATTCTTGGTTTTACTACATCTCTGGTACCACCTCACTCACCAGTGAGAGAAATGATTATCAGTTTTTCCTTGCTCGGTTCCACATTGTTTGGAATTGTTGGTCACACCCCCCATATGAAAATTCTTCCTCCTTCAGAATTGGTCCTAGACTATCACACACTATGGAAATACCACTACAACTTTCATACTTAGCTTTGTTTAATATACTTGACTTAATGAAACTTACCAATGATCCAATTTTATGTAATCCACTTGTCCCCTTCTGCCCACCAAACTTCCATCGAACATTGATAAGTTTGAGGGAAGAAAGACAAAGACCCTACTAACCATGTGGATGAAACCTTAGGGTGTCATGTGGATTTCACATCTTTAGCCAAATATTTTTTATCCTTCTTTCAAATTCCCGCATGTCATGACACTATCTTAGAAATCCTATCACATTTCCATTAGACAACTTCTACCCATATCGCAAATCATATCCACGAGTAGCGAAAACATCGGAGCCTATCTAAAAATGAAACTACCCCAGAGTTATGCCTCAATTGGTTCCTCAAATATTTTGTTCCACTCATTTCCAAAGATGTGATACAACAATTCCACAAATCAAAGAAGAGGCCATCACCAAGGCCCAACACTTTTACTTGATATACTCTTAGTCAGGGTATCTCTACACAATGCTCCTCGATGTTCCTTGACCTTTTTCTTTTGGTTAGAAAAAACATGGAACATATCATGTTGTAGATGGCCTTATTCGTTCCATGACTCATATTAACCCTTATGGTACCCCTACCCCTTTATATGGGGCAAATAGCTATGAAGGAATTCCATACTATCCTCCTTCTATAGGTACACCTTACCCATTTTCTCCCACATTTTTCACACACCCTGTCCACATGTTGGAGGACTCAAACCCTTGAAAGTTATGAACCCAATACCCTAGAAACGTATGTCGATATGAGGGTATTAGATCCCTTCATATAAACCACATTGTAATGAAGGACCTTCCACTTCATATACCTCATATGGATCTCCACAACAGATAAATCCATACTATCCCTTACCCAAGCCCCCTTATCCTAATGTGATCCCACCATAGGGACAATTAGATGTTGGGGTCAACTTTGTCCAACCTTCACCCACCCAATAGGTTCAATATTTTGAACAACATAATATGGTTAACAATACTACATCATAGAAAAGCAACAAGAATAAAGGGGAAAAAAATCCAACCTGAACTAGGGATAGGGGGGAAACCCTCAGTAGCCACATCCTACAACAAGGGATAATCCTAACTTAGTTAATCAAAACCTAGATCCTACCACTGCCAATTCCTAGCCACAACAAGGAAATAAAAATTACCTTCGCACCAATTTCCCTTATGAATTGTGTGGAAATTATGGTCATTATACTCACCACTACCTCCATGTTAAGAACCAAATATCAATATAGCATAGAAAATCCTCAGAAAAAGTACTCAACGCCTTGAAAAGGAGATAATTTCAGATAATAAGCCTCTTCAAGGGGG
>JZKD02S1610016.1:57102-83389 GCA_000966675.3 Picea glauca
TATCAATTGTTGAGATTAGTAAACTCTTATTCTAACTTATCCTATCCTTCCAATTTAGAATGATCTAACAGCTAAAATTTACTTTGGATGATCCGATGGTCGAGGATTTATTTCATCTCTCCAACTCTCTATACTCTAGGGATTTCAAATCTCAAACCGACGCTCTGGATCAGATGGCCCATATTCACTTCAGATGATCTGACGCTTGAGATCTTCTTCAGAGGATTCGACGATTGAGATTTACTTCAGATGATCCGATGACTGAGATTTTGTTTTGGATAATCGAATTCTCAAACCTTATGTCTTGTTTATCCTATCCTTTACTTAATTTGATCCGACGGTTGATGGATATTCGAATGATCGAATTCTCAATCATTTTTCCCTGCTAATACTATCCTTCCATTTAATTCGATCTGACGGATTACAAACATTTGGGTGATCAAAATCTCATATCTCAACCCTTTCTTATCCTATCCTTCCACTTAAGGTTATCCAACATTCATTGCATTTTCTCTAGATCTGATGGTCCTTATTCATTTCGGATTTTGGGCTTTGGGTAATTGGAATTTCAAGTTGCCAATTCTTTTGAAGTGAGATTCCCCAAACAATAACCTCCTTGCAACTTTTGACGTGAACCGAATGTTTTTCTTCAATCATGTTATTATATTGATGGCTCGATATATATTAGGTGTTTCTCTTATATATTATCATGTCCTTCCACTGAGAAGGATCCAAGATTTTTCAGGTATTCAGTTGAAGGCCCTTTGGATCAGTGATCCAACGACCATTGTCTCTCTTCCTCCTGATCTTTCTCACTTTTTTCTCCTCCTTCTTTTCTTTCCATCAATGACAAGAAAACTCTTCCTTTGAACATGCCAACAATCTCCCCCTTTGGCATTGATGAAAACCTTGAAAGGATGCACTATTCTACTTAGACATCCAACTGTAGCATCCATTCCACACCTTTTCTCACCCTTTGACATCAATGTCAAAGAAAACATGATCCCCCTGAGATGTTTTAGTACTTTTCATAGGTATCATATATTCAACCAACACATACTCCCCCTAACAAGATGGAATCTCTTAGGTGAGAGAAGGTATGACACCCAAATTATGACGAAGATATTCAAATGGTGTCTTGGCTATGGGTTTAGTAAAGATGTGTGCAATTTGTTATTTGGTTGGAATGTAATGAACCTGAACAATTTGATTGGTGACCTCCTCTCTCAGAAAATGGTATTTTATGGGGATGTGCTTTGTCTTGGAATGAAATACTAGATTCTTGGATACACTAATGGCATTGGTGTTATCAAGGTGAAGTGGAATTGGATCAGTATAAGTTACCTTCAAATCTGTAAGAGTTTGTATCATCCATAAGATCTGAGTGCAGCAAGTACCAACAACAATGTACTATGATTCTATAGTTGATAATGAAATAGATCCCTGCTTCTTACTAATCCATTATACTAATGAATCACCTAAGAATAATGAACCTCCATTGGTGCTCTTTCTCTCATCCAAAAAAAATTCCCAATCAACATCTGAATATGCAGCTAATTGAAAATTTTGATTTCCAGTATACCAGGGACCATAAGTCATTGTAGTCTTCAAATATTTGAATATCCTTTTGATATCTTCTAAATGAATTTGTTTAGGAGAAGACGTATAACGACCTACCATTCCAATAGCTTGCATTATATCAAGACGAGATGTTGTGAAGATTGCCAATCATTGATCGATATGTTCTTTGATCAACATCAGGTGAAATATCATCTTTACTAAGATTGCAACCAACCACCATAGGTGTTGTTGGCACAGGGGCAGACCCAGGGTTCAACACTACAACAATGCACCAAAAAAACCCTAAGTATTGACCCTTTTGGCAACACCTGGGAAGCAGATGAAGTCTCACCTAAGGAAGAGGCAGGGGGGTTGCAGGACTCAAGTGTCTGTAACCTAGCTGGGACACATATATGTGATTACAATACTTAACATAGCACTTAGCAATTAACATTCATTAGCATTTAACCCTTATTCACATCACAGGTAAAACCCTAATTATAGAGCAGCGCAGTATTCAACAAGAACTTAGCACATAGAAATAGATCATATCTAGCATTCATTCACATTACTAAACATTAAGATACTATATTAGATGCATCTAACATACATAGAGATGAAACACTAAGCATAAATCACATCAATCACACAAAGTAACCATAACACATGATATATGTGGTTCACCCCCAACACAGGGCTACATTCACCAACTCTTTGTCTTCTTTATTATTTTCTATCAATCTCCTTACATGCATAGAGCATTGAAACCAACTCTGCATAGGACAGGAGACCTGTGTGCACCTCACTAGATCCTCCTTCCCCAAGATTGACACATCACAGAGCCTTTCTTACAATAACTTTCACTTAGCCCTGCAAGTTCTCAATACACAATATGCACAGACCTAGCTCAATCACATGTATCCAACCATTTACGCCACTTGCAATTAGCACAATACAACACTTAGCACCACATACCTCTTAGATCTAGTCACTAATTCTCACAACACCTAGCTACTTATTTATAAATTATGAAAGAGGCCTAAGCATGGGTAAACCCATGGTCTGACATCCCATACCTGTTACATAAATCCTAAACCCAAAAATCTCACAAAGGGGGGTAAGATCCTGTGATCTCCACTTCTCCTGCTTGCTAGAATTTGTCGAGTCTACTAGTCTACATAGTTGGGCAGGTGCATCTCCTACTTCTATGTCCCTTGCTGACAATGGTGCATTAGGAACTAAGCAGCTCGAATAAATTTCCTACTGTAACCCTTTGAGATCTACCTCGATCATGTCAAACATTGTCTCCTGTTTAGCTTTGATTCACTGCAATATGTCCTCTGATGTATCTGATACAGCGGAAATGATAAGGTCAATGTCATCCACCATGAAGACAATGTGGAATGGAGGTTTATTGTCTTTTGACTTCTTCCGCGATGAAGGTTTCTTCGAGGAACCCTTTCTTTTATTGGATGTTTCTGTATCTATCAGGGGATCTTTAGGCAGTGTTACTTCACCCTGCTTCTTCTTTTATTCTTCCCCTTTATCATATTCTTTGTCTACTTCATCACCTCCTCCCCCTTTAGGTGAATTTGATGCAATCTCTTTTGATGCATTGTTCAGTTCCTATACATCTTCCTTCTTTTTCTTCCTATTGTTGTTAGGTGCATCATATTCTTTGTGAGTGACCATAGGGCTTCTGATGAGGTCAGGGTCAGAGAGTTCTACCTATTCAACTGGTACAAGGAACTTTGTAGGCCATTCCTTGGTTATTTCTTCCATGTCCTCCTCTGTGAGTTTGTAATAGGACTGAATCTCTTTTTTGTGTTCGTCTTCACACACAGTGATATAGATGAAGTGCTTTTCTATGCGGAACTTCATGATTGGCTCGAAGTTATGAAGTGTGTTCATCATCATGCGAGGGAAGGATTCAATGGCCCTCTTTAGTTGCAGATAATAGGTGTGGAACACCACATTTGACTGCCATTTCTTTGCCATGTCGCTCAAGTACCATAGCATAGTGAAATTGACAGCTAGTGGTTCGAACAACTCAATTTCAAGCAAGGTCGCTCCTTTCGGTATCTCCCAAGCAATGAAGTAAATGAGAATGAACAACTAATTTAAATGAAACTCATAGCCCTGATCTTGAGATTCACGATAGTTTTTCTCTAACTAGTTGACGAGGTAGCTCGCCCAGTTCATTTGCAGCCCTTCAATGCATTTTCTTATGAGGTTGATGACAAACCCTATTACCTACGTTAGCCTATTATTCCTGACGATATTACCATATATAAAATGGAAATCTAGGTGCACTACACCATTCTATATGGAAGCTACCTTATAGGCCCTCTTCCCCTTCTCCACATCGCCATAGGTGTCTTTATTGTCTATGCTAAGGTGCGATCTGCAACCTTTTGTGGGTAAAATTCTTATGGGTTTGATCCTTGCATACTCAATCCGGTGATCTGGTGGATCAACATCGAATATATTGTTATGCGCCTTTCCAAACATAAGTAACCACCATGGAAGCATGACATAAGGAGATTAATGCACGCGTTAACCTCCTCGTGTCTTCTAAAGTGTGGGATCTTCATCACATTAAGAATGGTAGACCTCGCAATGTCCATAGTACACAACTGGGGGATTATCTTTGACTTCTTTCTCATTGTCTTGGTCAAATACTTGTGTGGAGCGAGCATTCCATATTTCTTGCGGTCTCCTAATTTTAAGTCACTGATCTTAAGTGTTAAAATCCTCTCCAACTGTAGTCCTACTATGCGTATCCCCTCCGAGAGGTATGTAGTGATCACTATGTACTTGAAGTCCCTCGAGACACTGTCACGAATTACTACGCCAACTAGAGGTGGGATGTAGTCGGGCAGGATTGATGCGATGAGCTTCACATTTTCCAAGTCATCATGATGCTTGGTTTTTTTCTCTGTCACAGTTCAGGAGGGCCCAAATCGACGTGCATTTGATGGGGATTCTTTCACTCCTCTTTTTGATGAAGCTTGTACTCCTACGGTCATGACCTTATCAACCATGGGGTCTATGAGAATATCTTTGATGGATTTATTTGTTGCGCTAAATACACCTGACATACACACTCGAGATCTAATATCTCAGGTCGGTGAAAAAATAATCAATGTACTAGAAGGGATGACGAGGTATGAATAAGCACTGCATGGTAACAATCAGCTCTATGTGGGTTTGAATAATCACAATTGGAAAGAGTGTCCATGGTAATACATTCGACAGGTTAAATAGATAACATCGTAACAAGTTCTTCCAATGGTTAGGAATGCCTCAATCAATGCAATTCCATCTGTTATAGCACGGTCCCAACAGTCCAATGGCGAACGTTCTGACAATAACCATGTTTCTAGCCATTCTGGAGCATCATTCTAATGGTCGAGATGCCTCCAATGGTCATATCGCTCCACCATGGTGAAGTGCCAATCTGTGCTACTCTGCTATTATCATGAGGTTCAAGTTCTGCAATCCTTCCTTCTGCGAAGTCCTCTCTGGAACCTCTTGCAATTTTTCTAGCTTTTCTTTCTTCTTCAAGAGTTTTCTAGCTTTATTTCCTTTGATTTGCGTCTTTGTATTCCTCTTTCCATTCTTGTTCTTATCTCTTCTTAGCATAGTAAATTTGCATTGTTGAGGTTCTTTCATAGGGTTCGAGGGTAATACTTCTTCTCTTACTATTTATGGAGTAGGTTCTCTACTCTCCTACATAGATAGGTTCTTTAAGCCTTCTTGTGTTCTGTCAACTTCAACAGGTAGGTCTTTAACCTTTAGTTTCTTGGACTTGTCCTCATGTTCTTCTAGTAAGTGCGTTATTCTCTTAGCCATGAAATCATTTAATTCTTTCTTTTTATGTTCTAGAGCTTCCTCTTCTTCTTTCCTTTGGATCTGATCTTTCTCAATCCAAGGGTTTCATAACAAAAGTCCAAAGGGGGCATTGTTCTCAGCAAACTTAATGACCTCAAATTCTTCTTCTGTTGATACTCCATGAGCAATCATAGGTACATGAGTAAGTCTTCCACATAGGGTTATTAGCTTTCCTTTAAACAATCCTATTCCTCCCAGTGAAGCAACCATAGAAGGCTTTCCTAAGATTTCCCAAGTATTTCCTATCATAATGTTCACCTATGTTTCTACATCCAATACATAGTCTATGTCGAAATCTCCTATTATTTCTTCTATGCACTCTTTCTCTTTTAAGATCTCTGATAAACTGGTATCTTTGTGATCATTCAATGTTTCTTTCATATGCAATAATATAGCCTCTGATTCTTTCTTATTTTTTATCATATTCTTAGTCTCTTGGCATTCCTTAGGGTTTTCTTGTCTCATATTCATCTTTTCAACTTTAGCAATCTTTCTAGGGAAATCCAAAACTTCATGTTTAGTACCTTTACAACAAAGGAAAATAGGACTTCTACCAGGGAATTCCTTAGCAATATGTCCCAGTCTTCTACAACTATAAAAAGGAGTCAATCCTCTCTTTCTCTTAAACGATCCCCAACCTTTCTTGTACTATGCACTAGGATCATAGTGATGGATTCGAAAAAAATTCTTTCTAGGATCTTGCATCCACTTGTTAATCCAAAAATTATTTTTATGCATAGGAACAACATATCTTTCAATATTTCTATCAGATCTATTCATATCATATCTTCTTTCTTCGAGTTCTTCCCTGGTTTTCAGACTAGGACCAAATTTATCAAATATACCTAGATCCATTCTTTCAAAATGAAAATTTCCACTTATCTTACCTTTATCAAAGAACCAAGCTTTAAGATCTTAGCTCTTTTCTTTAGATCAAAATTATTTTCTTAGAACATAGCTTCATAAGTCAACTAGAGTACTACGCACTATAAGAACAGATCTACACACAAATATTTATCTTTTCTTCAGTTCCCAACAATCACAGTTTTAGGTCTCGGCAATGGAACCATTTGTTGGCATAGGGGCAGACCCAGGGTTCAATGCTACAACAATGCACCAAGAAAAACCTAACTATCAACCCTTTCGGCAACACCTGCAAAGTAGATTAAGTCTCAGTTGAGGTAGAGGAAGGGGGGGTTGCAGGACTCAAGTGTCTTCAACCTAGCTAGGACACAGATATGCGATTACAATACTTAACAGAGAACTTAGCATTTAACCCTTATTCACATCGCAGGTAAAACCTTAATTATAAAGCAGCTTAGTATTCAACAAGTTCTAACACATCCAAACACTTAGCACATAGAAATAGAGCAGATCTAACGTTCATTCACATTACTAAACACTAAGCTACTATATCAGATGCATCTAACATACATAAATATGACAACACTAATCATAAATCACATCGATCACACAAAGTAACCATAACACAAGATATACGTGGTTCACCCCCAGTGTGGGGCTATGTCCACCAACTCTTCATCTTCTTTATTATCTTTTGTCAATCTCCTTACATGCGCAGAGCATCAAAACCAACTCTGCATATGACAGTTCTGTGCGCACCTTGCCAGATCCTCCTTCCCTGAGCTTGGCACAACACAGAGCCTTTCTTACAATCACTTTCACTTAGCCCTGAAAGTTCTCAATACACAATATCCATAGAGCTAACTCAATCACATAGATCCAACAATTTACGTCACTTGCACTTAGCACAATACAACACTTATCACCGCATATCTCTTAGATCTAGTCACTACTTCTCACAACACCTAGCTACTTATTTATACATTAAAAAAGAGGCCTAAGCATGGGTAAACCCATGGGCCAACATCCCATACAGGTTACATAAACCTTAAACCCAAAAATCCAGCAAAGGGGGGTGAGATCCTGCGATCTCCATTTCGCTCGATGCTCCATCTTCGACCAACCTATCGAAGTCCCCAAAATTGGTCAAACATGACTAGCATTTTCATGAAACCTAGTCAAGGGCCAACATGTGTGCTCACAAGTGTAGAATATTCCATCTAAAACCTCTTTAACATTTCTTTCAAATACTTTTCTTGAGAGATAAATATCCCTGCAAAACTCTGATTAATTCATAAACCAATAAAATATGACAGTTCTGCTATCATGGACATCTCAAACTCAGTGTGCATTAAATTAGAAAACCACTGAACTAAAGGGTCATTGTTACATCCAAAAATAATGTCATCTACATAAACCAAATAAAATAATAAATCATCACCTTCAGACTTAATGTATATGTTACTATCAAAAGTACCTTTCTTGAACCCTTTGTCCTATAGAAATTTGTCTAGTCTATAATACTAGGATCTTGGTGCCTGATTCAGTCCATATAATGCCTTTTTTAGCTTATAAACATAGTCAGGATTATCTATCAGTTAAAATCCTTCAGGTTTCTCCACATATACATCTTATTCTAGATCTCCATTAAGAAATTTTGACTTAACATCCATTTGATATACTTTAAAGTTCTTATGACATGCATAGGAAAGAAATATTCTGATGGCTTCCAATCTTTCCACTGGTGCAAAGGTTTCATCAAAATCTTGTCCTTCAAATTGTGCATACCCCTTACAAACCAATCTGGATTTATTCTTAACAATTTGTCCTTGTTCATTCATTTTATTCTTAAACACCCATTTGGAGCCAATTAAATTCTTATCTGTAGGTCTAGGAAAAAGATCCCAAGTATTGTTCTTCTCAATCTGATCCAGTTCCTCATTCATTGATTTTAACCGGTTTACATCTTTACTGGATTCATTAAAGTTCTTGGGTTCCACCATGGATATGAAATCTATATGTGATTTCTTGGTGTCTTTGATTATCTTTCTCCTAGTTTGTACACCTTTGTCTTTCTCACCAATTATCTGACTTGCAATATGATTCTTTTGAGTAATTATGGAGGTAGGATTTGATGTTGTCTGTTGATTTGAGTCTGCCTGAGTATTTGTGTCTTCATCTAACTCAGAGTCTTCTCTTTCTAATTCTTGGACCTGTTCATCTTCAAATTCAACTATATCCTTTGTTGTTGACTCAACATTGCTTACATCTCGTACCGAGATTTCTTCGTCAACTTTTATGTCAATACAATCAACCAATTTATGCAGCCTCTTATTATAGAATTTGTATCCTTTACTATTTGTAGCATACCCTAAGAAGATACCTTCATAAGCCCCGTCATCATATTTGCCAAGATTTTCATCATTATTCTTGATATAGCATTTACTCCCAAATACTTTAAAATGCTTGATTGAAGCAGGTCTTCCAAACCATAGTTCATAAGGAGTCTTGTCACTTAATGGCATGAGATGAGCTTTGTTAAGAATATGTACAAATGTATGAATTACTTCTACCCAATATGTCTGAGCAATATTCTTTTCATTCATCATTGATCTTGCCATCTGTTGAACTAATCTATTATGCCTCTCAACTACTTCATTTTGTTGTGGAGTCCTTGGAATAATATACTCTATTTTGATCCCATGTTTATCACAAAACTCCTTGAAGTCTCCTGAACTAAACTCTCCTCGCCTATTAGACCTTATTTCCTTTGATATTTTTCTTGTTTGATTCTCAGTCAGATCCTTAAACACTTTGAATTTTTCAAATGCTTCATATTTTTCTTTCAAAAAGGAAACCCATGTAAGTCTAGAATAATCAATCAATAATCAACATGAAATAATTTTCTTTTCGTGTACCTTCCTTCCTTGATGGTCCACATAAATCCATATGTACTAACTGAAGAGGTTTCTTTGTTGATGCAAAGTTCTTATATTTAAACTGTGTCTGAGTAAGATTTCCTATTTGGCAAGGTTTACATACATAATCATATGAATTTGATATCTTTGGAATATCTTTTACCACCCCACTTTTACTAAGTTTGATTAGATGATCAAAATTTAGGTGTCCAATTCTCCTATCCCATAGCCATCTTTCATCATGTTTTCTTAGATGACACTCTTCTTTATATTATTTCAACACATATACATTATTATCTATCCTTATGCCTTTAGCCACCACTTGTCCTGAGTTTACAGACTTTATCTTACAATCTTTGGAAGTGAACACCACTTCACATCCTATGTCACACATTTGACTTACACTAAGCAAATTATGTTTGAGCCCATCTACAAGAAGACCATCATGGGTTTTTCCTTTGCCATTACTCAAACTCACCATCCATTTACCCTTGATTTTACCTGGTTCATCATTTCCAAAGGTCACATTTCCTGTTTTGCTTTTACCTATAGACAAAAACTTATCCTTGTCTCCAATTATGTGCTTGGAACATACACTATCTATATACCAGGGGTCTTTTTGTTTTTGAGCTGAAAGTACTAGACCACATTTTTCACTCTCTTTATTTTTCCAGGTGTTGGCATTTCTAGTTAAGGGTTTTATCCTTGGATGTGCTTTGTAATTCTTCATATGACAATTTGTAGCTTTGTGTCCGAAGTTAAGATAGTTATACCATTCAAGATCATTGTTCAATAGGTCAAAGTGATTGGTGCAACTTTTTCTACTTATTGGCTGTTTAGTTCTATGTTGCAAAGATTGTTTATTTCCTGATCTCCTCAATTGCATGTATCTAAACTTAACTTGACAATTTGCAATCTTATGACCAAAATTAGAGTAGTAAAAATAGTAACCATGGAAGAAATTTTGGTACCTGAAGGATGGCCTTCTTATTGGCATTTTCTTTTTATCAGGGATCATCTTGTATTTATTAGCTTTTGGTGGTAGAGTACTCACATGGTATGATTGTCTGCTAACTTGGAACTTGATCATATATAGTGACTCTTTGTTGTCTGGTTGTTTTCTACTTGAACCACTTACATAGCCTAAACCAACCTTCAACAAAGGATATCTTTGTTTTCTCATAATTTCATTTAGTTTTACTGGGGCTTTAATGCTTGGAAGATTGTGGAGATACAATGCCTTAAACTTCTCCATCTCTTTTCTGGTTTTTACTACCTCTTCTTCCAAGGCTTCACATCTTGCCTTCTTCTCTGATAATTTTTGTTTCAGAATGTCCTTTATTTTCTTTGCCTCTTATAATTCCACTTTTAGCAGGGAAAAGTCTTCATCAGGTTTTTTATTGTCTTTCTTGAACTGTATCAACAATTGTTTTTTCTTTTTCTTCTTAAATATGAGTCTAGGAATTTATTCTAGAGAACTAATCAGTTCTCCTTCCAATTCAACCATATCTTATTCATCATTAACATCACTTCCTATGATTTTATTATCATAATCCTTTTTGGACATAAGCATAAAGTAATTAACCTTATCTTCACAAGCAGAATCATTGTCCGTGTCTCTTGAAGAGTCATCAGTGTTTACGCATAAACTTTTCTTCTTACCAAATATCTTGGATTTGTACTTCTCTTCACCTTCAACATTTTGGTCCTTCTTCTTATGTGGACACTTAGATGCAAAGTGATCTATTTTTCCACAGTTAAAAAATTTGAAGGGAAACTTTCCTTAGTACTTTCCTGATCCTTTCTTTAGTCTTCTCACAAATTTTGCTTCAATTTCATCAAGCTCATAATCCTCATTCTTATCTTCTTTAAATGATCCTTTTCTAGAGGTGGGTTTATCTTTACCTATTCTCATTTCATATGCAGTCAACGTTCCTAGAAGTTGATCAAAAGGCAAATATTTTATATCATTAAGTTATTCTATCTCAGAGACCTTTGGGTTGAACCTGTCTGGTAGAGATCTCAAAATTTTTTGAACTAAAGAGGCTTCCTCATTTTTTTCACCAAGTCCTTTCATTGCATTTACTAGTTCTTCAATTCTCAGAAAGTACTTCCCAATAGTTTCATCCTCTTTCATCGTTAGTTGTTCAAACTGTAATCTGTAGGTTTGAATCTTGGCATCCTTTACTTTCTCATTTCCTTCATAACTTCTAATGAGTTTATCCCACATCTCTTTGGCAGAATCAAGCTGCATTTCTTTTACAAATTCATCTTCAGCAAGCC
The DNA here is from genome assembly GCA_000966675.3 of Picea glauca. Taxonomy (NCBI): domain Eukaryota; kingdom Viridiplantae; phylum Streptophyta; class Pinopsida; order Pinales; family Pinaceae; genus Picea; species Picea glauca. The sequence goes on from JZKD02S1610016.1 coordinate 68,622, forward strand.
CACTCAAGATAAAATTCATTGTCTTTGCATTAAAGATAAATTCTAACTTATCATCTTTAGAATCTAGTACAATTGGATTTACATAACCAGTCTCTACCACATCCCAAACATATGCACCTAAAGCCATTATGTAGGTTCTCATCCTAACTTTCTATAAGGAAAAGTTTGTTCCATTGAAAAGGGGGGCCTTATTGGTTGAATTTTCTTCATGGATAGGCATGTTTAAGATCTAGGATATGCCCTTAGATAAAAGGAACCCTCTCTGATACCAATTGTTGAAATTACTAAGACAACTGAGAGGGGGGGGTGAATCAGTTTTTACTATGCTTAAACAATTTTATGCCTATTGAAATATTATTAATCTTCTCCATGTGATCATCAAGATTATGCAACACATGAATAGTAGAAATAATAGACATCAATAACACTTATGGTATACAAAGAGACAAATATTCATGAGGAAACCCATAAAGGGAGAAAACCTCTTCTTCTTATAATGATAGGTAGTATTTTGTTTTCTGTACATCATAAATCTTTGAGCACCAATTAAAAATGAGGCTACAACCTCTTCTTTAACAAGCTGCAACTTGTTGAAAGAAACACCTCTCTGGTTTCTCTATCATCCACTAGAATGAAGCACCAAATCCCTGAGTATTCCAGCACCAACTAGATGGAAGCACCAACTTCCAGTCACACAGGAACTAAACTATATAAAAGAGAACAATGGTTCTCCCTTTCACCACCCTACCACCCTGGTTTTTCTAGTTGCAACCAGATGGAAGCTACAACTCCCTATGTTCAAGAACCCACTTGAAACTCTGAGGAAAAAAATCCTCCCTAGCACCACCCTACCACCCTCATTATAAATATTTACTTGAATAAGACCTTACAACAATAAATACATTTCAATGCTTACCACTTCTTCTCTTTTCTACTCTTCCTGCACCAATGTGTTCCTACTCACATATTCTTGCACTTAAGTTCTCATACCGTCTATTGTTTTCACCATTTCTTCTCTTTTTAGCTTATGTTCTTCATCTTTGCATTTTCTCCCTTAGATCATGCTATAAGCTTCATTGCTTACAGTTCGACTACTTTTTATAGAGAAACAACAACCTTCTTCTGTCACCGCATATTTCATTTATTCATGCTCTCATCATCCGTTACTCTGTGAATCTCCAATGCCCATGTCGAGAATCTCAGAAAACTTAAGAGGCATGATTCCAACGCCCCATAACAATGATTCAGTTAGTTTAACTGAATCATTACTAATCAAGAAACCATGAAGTGAAAAAAAAAACCCTTCGATCAGATTAGGTTTGATCAGCGCCGTTGGATTATACATGTAGTGGCTTTTTGAATTTTCAATGCGTAACCTCCGATATGGAGCCTAGTAGCACTAGCTCCTTCCTCAATATTTCACTCATGTTACCTTGGGTGATGCTCTCATGTGACCATGTGATTGCGGGAGTGACCAAAGGTGGTTTGAGACAAATCTTCTTTTCGCCCCGCAATTCACTATGGAGATCCACGTAAGCCTTTGGAGATACCGCGGTTTTCATTTCAGCCTGCTCATGAAAAATTAAGAACCGAGCATGTTCTGACCCCACAATGCAAAAAGACCATTGATCTCATGATATTGATGGTGCTCCTGAATGAACGATTCATATTTGTTCTTTCACGATCTTTGAATCATATCTAACCTCCCTAAATCAAGGTGTGATTAATTTTGTGATCCAGGCTTCTGGAGTTTCAAATCTAAAAACCTACTTTTTTCCTTACGCCAATATTCCAAAGTCGATGATCTACATACACCTATCCTTCTCAATCGATGGCTCTGCACTACTTTGGGAATTTGACCTTTCAACTAGGTCAATGGTTCTGTAGCCCCTTTCTCGATCAACGGTCGATATCTCCTTCGGGTCTCTGGACTTATGAAATCTCAAATCTCAAACTTTACTTTCCCTTGAAGTATACAGATTACTACCACATGTCCTTGTTGATGTGGAATTCTACATTTCCTTCCTGACGTGGTCTACCACATGTCCTTGTTGGGCTATTCTGTTCATGTGGGTGAGATGTGTAGGTAGTGTAGTGGAGTGTGGAGGCAAGCACGGTAGTGGAGTGTGATGTCGAAGCACAGAGGTGTTATGAATGAGTGGTTTGGTGGTTTACTTGGAGGGGGGGTTAGGCAGTAAGTGGTAATTAGTGAGGGGGGTCTAAGTTTATAGGAAGGTGACACGTATGAGGGTCTCACATGGAAAATATCACCAACTTGGATCCCCCCCCATGGTTAAAGGAAAAAATGTCGGGGGGGTCTAACATGCCCTATCAACTGTATATATGAGTTCCTGATTATCAACCATTGATATTAGAGCACCCTTGTTCTAACTTATTCTGTCCTTCCACTTTAGAATGATCTGACGACTGAAATTTAATTCGGATGATCCGATGGTTGGGGATTTATTTTGGCTCTCCAACTCTCTAGACTTCAGGGATTTCAAATATCAAACTGACGCTCTAGATCAGATAGCCCAGATTCACTTCAGACAATATAAAGCTTAAGATCTTCTTCAGATGATCTGACAACTGATATTTACTTCGGATTATCCGACGACTGAGATTTTGTTTTGGACAATCGAATTCTCAAACCTTGTGCCATGTTTATCATTTCCTTTACTTAATTTGATCTGACGGCTGACGTAAATTTGGATGATCAAATTCTCAATAGTTTTTCCCCACTTGTCCTATCCTTCCTTTTAATTCTATCCAATGACTGACATAAATTAAGGTGATTGAGATCTCATACCTCATCCCTTTCCTATCTTGTCCTTCAACTTAAGGTGATCCAACAGTCATCGCATTTTTTCTAGATCCGATGGTCCTTATTCATTTTGGATTTCAGGCTTCGGGTAACTCTACTTTCAGGTTTCCAATTCTTCCGAAGTGAGATTTCCCAAACAACAACCTCCTCGCAAATTTTAACGTGAACCAAATGTTGTTCATTTATCATGTTCTTAGATCAAGGAATTGATCTATCTTTGGTGCTTCTCTTCTAGCTTATCCTGTCTTTCCAATGAAAAGGATCCAACATTTGTCGAGTATTCAATTGAAGGTCCTTTGGATCAGTGATCCAACGACCACTGTCCCTCTTCCTCCTGAGATTTATCTCCTTCTGCTCTGCCTTCTATTCTTTCCATCAATGAAAATCAAACTCTTCCTATAAGCATGCCAACACAATAGGGTTCCCCATAGAGACTACGGTTCCAACTCCCATACCTCCAACAACTCGAGACCCAGATTCCACTACGGGGGGTAAGAATATGAAATTCGGGGGAAACACTCCACCCACTACTCCAGTACAACTTCCATGTGTACCTTGTGTAGGATTTGGTCATCCCACTCATTTGTGCCCCACTCTTATAGAGCTCGGGAACCTTATCCCACTCCCCTAGGTAGCACCATTATTTCCAACCCCAACAAACCTGTCCACAACACTTGCTGCATAATTGACTACCACACACAAAAACACCTTCTGTACCAACTTTGAATGTTCCATATGCTCATAATATTTCCATTAGACACATCATTGTCTCGTCCTCCCATGATTCCAGGATATCTTGTCTGCAATTCAAAAAACATATTTTCCCAAACCCACCCCAACAATACCACCACCATCTGTACTTAATTAGGATGATTCTCCTAAAACATGTTATGTTTCAACCACAATCAATGAAGTTCATAATTTAACCTATAGAATCTACTATCAAATGGACTTTTCACATAACAGTGTCCATTAATCATTTCACAACAAACCCACCAAATGACTACCCTCAACAATTCTAGGGTAGCTCAACCCTAGGACGAACCACACCCACCCATTTTGGAGCAAGAAGTCATACCTATTTCTCCCTTGGGATTTTCAATCCCATTATCACCGGAGACCTCTCCTTTGGCCCTACCTAATTCATCGTTCATCCCTTAGGTTGATATCCTTCCTCCTCCTAGGGACCCCAATACACACACGGTACATATCTATTACCTTTATTCCCATGAAGAACCATTTCTCGTGGTAGAACCAATCATCCATGTTGAGGATCATCTCATTGTGTCACAAGCACCTGTTGCTTCCACTCTCTCAACAATGTATCATTCTTCCACAACATCTACACACATTTCACTAGATTCATATGGTATTAACAAAAAGGAACCCTTAGAGGATATCATATGTTGTTCCTAAGATTTTTCTAGGCTCAAGGAACAATGTCAAGGCATATCATAATAATAATTTAATTGATTAAAATGACATTTGAATGCCCTAATTAATCTGAGTCTTCAATGAATATAAACCAGAAATAAAGAGGTCGTATCTCATTCATAAAGTTCATCAAAATATTAAAGCATGAAAGGTAGAATGAAAGAAAACAGAATTGAAACAGGGAGCAAGGTATTTAGTACAAATAAATATTACTCTTTCTTCAATAGAGGAAATAACATCAAACTTATCTATATCATGAAATTACCTGAAATTATAAGCCAGAATGTCAAAGGACAAGTCTTATTTTACTCACAGTAAAACATAGGAACTTTTGTACTTCAAAAAATGATTTTAAATCATATTGTAGTGGAGGTTGTAGCAAGTTGCAACAACTATGACATAAATAAATTGGACAAAAGAAAATGGTTTATGAAAACATAAAGAACATGTAACAAGAAAAGAAAAACTCCAAAACAAAAAATCATAATATCTCTATGTGATGCAGGAGCATCGCTCCACCTCAACACACACCAGCTGATTAGCATGAATGGTGCACATTCAAGGAAGGGAGAGCCGCCACCCTCTCATTTTTCCTTCGAATATCTAAAGCATGATAAAGGAATTTAATGTTGACAGGTTGGAAGAGCCAAGTTGTTCCTTCGCACAAGCTGGAGATAAGGTCGCCATTAAGTGGCTAATGATAGGAGCGATCTGCATCCGATTCAGATCAGATTTCCATCATTGTAATATGCCCCGGTAGTCAGGCATTTCGAATGGTGATTATACACCACTATATTAGGTTGGATGGAATCTCGTCCAACACCTCTTGTATAAACTCTTGCATTATTTCTATATAAGATATAGGACATAGGATATAGGAGATATGGAGAGAAACATAGAGAGAAGAGACTCAGTTGTAGCTTGGACTCACACAATGTAATGGACATTCCACCATTAATAGAAAGTGACAGGTTTTCTTGTTTATCAATTTATGTGTAATGGATGTTCTTTTTGTGAATGTCATTCATATGCATTTGAGTTGTAGTTGTATGTTAGAAATCGTCTGTAGGGATAGAGATATAAATTTCTATCTGTGAGTTTGTTGGATTAATTTTGGTTCTCTAGGGTAACTGCAAGGAGTGTGTGACATAGGGTGGAAACTTTGTGAGTCGATGCAAGAAGTGTGTGTCTAAACTCAATGGAATTAGAGGAGAATATTCTAGGAAGGAACGCCAGGATAATTCATAGACTCAGGAGGAAATTTAAAGGTGGTTGGGTACCTTGGAAGGAAATACTATGTAGGAGGAAACACAATGCATAGTTACTGAACACTTTGTAACACTTTTCTAGGGGGGCATTGAGCTAGTGTGAGAGTGTACTAGAGAAACACATTCTGAATTTTTGGAATCCTTAAGAGAACCCCAGGGTTTTTGAACACTCTAAGGAAGGAAGGATTTGAAAGAGTGAATCAACAAAGGAAAGGAGATGCCTTAATACTTCCAGATGGGCTAAGGGAGAAATCATCAAAATAATTAGTCGGGCGCAAGGAGTGCGTAGAGGAAAATATAAGTTCATCTTACAAGCTCGGGAGGAAAAGCATTAAGTTTCCAGGAGGACACAATAAAGTTCAATAAATAGTGTAGAGGAACTAGGAACCTTGAAGGCTTTCATGCCAAGAAAAATCCCAGAAGAGTTGCATAGAATTATGCAAGGAGTGTAAGAAGTTCGAGAACAACCTAAGTCTCGAAAAGGAAGTTGCACTTAGTGTGAAAGGGGGTCAAGGATGTGCGAAGTCCCTAAGAGCATGAAGTCATCCATAATCAGAAGGGCCAGGTGGTAGACGATCGATAGATTCAGGAGCGAGTGCTCCGGAAGGTTTTCCAAGATCGAACAAAGATCATCACGAAGTCATGGAGAGCGAAGTTGATCCTAGTCATTGGTTCTAGGAAGGGAACATGGAAAATATCCATAGACTTCAGAGGAATAAACCTTTAGAGGAAAGGCAAGGAGGATAACACTCGAAGAGTTGGTAATGAAGCAATCATGGCTATCCATTGAGATAGGATACGTGGCATCAGTTCAACGCTTCACTGATTCACAAATCGGGAGAAATAGAGATAGGAGAAATAAAAACTACTGAAGAACAGAGTCATGAAGTTTATCATAGTTGTTGGTTGTGAGGAGATCATGGACCGTAGATATGGTCCTGGAGAATTTGTCAATTCGAGAATCGGGAAATGGGGAGAAAACAACTCGCAAAAGATCTGAAGCATGGATTCGCAAAGGGAGTTGGCCCACGGTCATGATCTGTCGTCACATAAAAGGAAAGGGCTTAGGAGAAAAGAATAACTCCCATTGGCATTGAGATTTGTACAATGCTAAGGAAGAGGGACCATGGGTTCCATAAAACCTGTTCCAAGGGAGGAAGGACCTATAATAGAGTTTGTCGAGTTTCAACAAGGAGCCTAAGAGTCAATCTGACTTAGATGTTGAATGATCCTAGACCGGGAGGTCATGCAGTCCTGAAGGAGAGGCAAAGGGGGTGGTTTCAGCACCAAGTGGTATCAGAGCTTGATTGTATGCATATATTAGGAAAAGGTGAAGGGAGACAAAGTGAGACACTCTGTGAATACTGTTACAAGGTGTGCAGCAGATGGTAAACAACTAGGTGGACTACAGGTGAAGCACGATGGCCACTAAAGGTCAAAAATGTGGTCAAAGGGGATACTACCCACAGGGAAGAAAAATGAATATGGACAAGGAGCTCAATGAAATCTGAGCAAATATGGAGAGGCTTTCATTCAATATGTAGCGGGAATCAAAGGTGCAATGAAGATACGAGTGGCCTTTGAGAAGGAAAACTAAGTGGCCTGCTCGAAATTTTTTGGCCCAAAATCAACAATAGGTGTTGAGGAGGTAGCTGAGGCATGCTGAAAACCTTAGTGACAAGGGAAAGAGATCTGGAAGAGGTCTCATAGGTTTCTAGCTGGGAAATAAGAAGGGATCAGTGGATATCGTAGACTACCAGGGGGGAAGAGGAGAAATCCCAACTTTCCAGGTGGGCAAGGGAGGAGAGGTGAGATCAACTGAGATTTCATGTTAGTGGGTGTTTATAGATGGAGAGCCAGGAGAAGAAAGACCTCAATTATATGGAGATTCATGCAGAACTGTGAATCATGTGAATGAAGAAGATGAGAAGTTAAATAATTCCACCGCCGAGGAAAATGATCAGAGGAGCATTCTGGTCATTGGAGGAGTCGAGATATTCCTGACAAGTAGCCAAGGAGAGGCTAGCATAGATGTTGTAGGTACAATAGAAAGATAGTGCATTGATAATTTCATGGAGGAGGAGGAATAGATACTGAAGTCTATCCCAACAGAAGGGGAGAACCCAGTTGATTTACTCACTCAATGGGAGATGGAGTTAAAGGACAGTCCAGAACCAGGAGGTGGCTACCAAGAGATAGTCATTCCAGAAGAGACATAACAACATGATTTGTAGCTAGAGGAAGCTGGAAAAAATCCAGTCAGAGAACTGATAGGATTTAGTTTGTCTGGAGAGATAGCTGAACAAAAGTACAGTGGCGAGACTCAGAAATTGGAGTTTGCAGTAGTGTGTCTAGTCGGAGTCACAAAAAATGAAAGTGGCATGGGAGATCAGTATGACCTACTGATGGAACGGCATGAAGAGTTGTGGCCGAGCAAACTTCACAAGCCGATCCAACCAACAAAGTAGTTGGAAGAATCCATAGAGGAGATAAGGAAGTTGATGTTGAGGTCGGGAGAATAAGCTGTCATCAAGGGGAATATGGACAGAAAGGAACCTGCATGAGTAACAGAGAATATGAAAGACCAGCATCAACAACAAAGTTGTGGAGAAGAAGGACATCTCTAGGAGAAAGTTTGGGATCCAAGAGAATTTCAACAGAGATGGGAAGCTCATGAATTTTCATAGATGTTGAGTATGATGTAGTAGCATCACTCCACCTCAGCACGTGCCAACTAATTAGCATGAATGGTACACATTCAAGGAATGGAGAGACGTCGCCCTCTCATTTCGCCTTTGAAGATATAAAGTGTGATCAAGGCATTTAATGTTGACAAGTTGGAAGAGCTAAGTTGTGCCTTCGCATAAGATGGATATAAGGTCGCCATTAAGTGATTGACAATAGGAGGGATCTGCATCTAATTTAGATCAGATTTCCATCATTGTAATCTGTCTCGATAGTCAGGCATTTTGAATGGTGACTTGACACCACTATCTTAGGTTGGAGGGAATCTCATCTAGCCCCTGTTGTATAAACTCTTGTTTTATTTCTATATAAGATATATGAAATAGGAAATAGGAGATAGGGACAGAAATGCAGAGAGTCGAGACTCAGTTGTAGCTTAGAATCAAACATTGTAATGAACATTCCACCATTAATAGAAAGTGAGAGTTTTTCTTGTTTATCAATTTCTATGTAATGGATGTTCTTTTTGTGAATGTCATTCATATGCATTTGAGATGTAGATGAATGTTAGAAATCGTCTGCAGGGATAGAGATAAAACTTTATATCTATGAGTGTGTTGGATTAAGTATGGTTCTCTAGGATAAGTGCAAGGATTGCGCAATAAAGGGTGGAAAATATGTGATTCGACGCAAGAAGTATGTGTCTGAACTTAGTGGAGTCAGAGGAGAAGCTTCCAGGAGGGAAAACCATGATAATTCACATACTCGGGAGGAAATTTCAAGGTGGTTGGGTACCTTGGAAGGAAATATTGTGTAGGAGGAAACACAACACAAAGTTACTGAACACTCTATAACACTCTGCCAGGAGGACATTGAGCTAGTGTGAGAGCATACTAGAGAAACACATTTTGAAGTGTTGTAATCCTTAAGAGAACCCAAGGGTTTTTTAACATTATGAGGAAGGAAGGATTTGCAAGAGAGTATCGACAAAGGAAAGGAGATGCCTTAATACTTCCATATAGGCTATGGGAGAAATCATCGAAAGAATTAGCCAGGCACAAAGAGTGCATTGAGGACACTGTAAGTTCATATTACAAGCTCAGGAGAAATAGCATTAAGTTTCTAGGAGGGCATGAGAAAGTTTACTAAAGAGAATAGAGGAACTGGGAACCTTGAAGGTTTTCAAGGTGAGTAAAATCGTTGAAGAGTTGCGTATAATTCTGCAAGGAGTGCAGAAGAAGTTCGAGAACCTCCTAAGTATCGAAAAGGAAGTTGTGCTTAGCTTGAAAGGGGGTTGAGGACATGTGAAGTCCTGAAGAGAGTGAATTATTCCATTGCCGGAAGAGATAGGTGCCAGAAGATCAAGAGATCTGAGAGCGAGTGCTCGAGAAGGTTTTCCAAGAGAGAACAAAGATCTTTGGGGAATCATGGAGAGAAAAGTTGATCCTAGTCATTGGTGTTGGGAAGGGAACATGGAAAAGATCCATAGACATCAGAAGAAGAACCCTTCAGAGGAAAGGAAAGGAGGAGAACACCCAAAGATATGGGAATGGAGCAATCCTAGCCATCCATTGAGATAGGATACGTGGCATCAGATCAATGCTTCGTTGATTCGCAAAATGAGAGAAATATAAATAGGAGAAATGAAAACTCCCGAAGGACAAAGTTGTGAAGTAGATCATATTCATTGGTTGTGAGGAGATCATGGACCGTAGATATGGTCCTGGAGAATTCTCTGATTCAGGAATCGAGAAAAGGGGAGCAAACAACTCGCAAAATCCCTGAAATGCGGAGTCGCGAAGCGAGTTGGTCCACGATCGTGATCCATGGTCACATCAAAGGAAACGTCTCAAAAGGAAAGTCTAGCGCCCATTGGCTTTGAGAGTTGTACAATGATAAGGAAGAGGGCCCGTGGGTTCCAGAAAACCTACGCCAAGGGAGGAAGGACGTGTGATAGAGTTTGGTCAGGTTCTAGCAAGGCGTCGAAGAGTCAATCTGACTTAGATGTTGAACGATCCTAGAACGAGAGGTCACGCAGCGGAGAGGAGAAGGGGGTGGGGTTTGCACCACTATGTTCTATAAAAATTCTTTTATTGAAAGATGTGAATAGTTCATGTATAAAAAGTACTCCTTATAATATTTGGATTGGATATTTATACGGATAAATTACAAGAAAATTTGTTATTTGATCCTAGAGGTATCTTCAAATTCTAAAAATGTCAATCTGATGAGATGATCCCTGGATCATTTCAACCGATGAATCATAAATTCCTCATTTTTTTGGCTAGTTATCCAAATAAATCATGCAATAGATGTGAAAAGAGGTGTACGTATGAACATCGAGATAAACCATCATAGTCGTTGATTTTTTGATTAATAATCTTTCACAAACATTATTTTAATCTTAGACTCATTGGGAAATTTGATTTGAATGGATTTATATTAACTAAGCCTTACCAATTGATTTGAAAACAAACGAACATGCTACAGAACCTTGTGCACTATGTAACCTTTTATAAGTGGGTCCCAACTTTACCGAACTTTTCTTTCCTTGATAAACATAGAATTTCAATAATCAAATCTAGTGTCTAATGACCCAAAATTACATGAATTGTTGGCGTCACCAAAAAAACATGGCACCCCCTCATCAACCTCTGTTGTCATTGATGTGGTAGAAATACATTCCACATGTCACCCAATTATGATACATTATCCTACGTATAAGGTCAGTACCACATATACACATGGAAGACATTCATTTTTTCTGACAAGTGCTACGCTAGAAAGCTGATGTGGCATACTAAGTTGTTCACTAAATTGGAACTGGAGAATTGAGGGTAGCATAGAAAAGGTTCAATGATATGATATATGATGATCCGACATGACATCATATCGGATTGGATCGTATGGCATTAATGTGAAGTCTTTATCTGGGAGTTAGTGGTCTGGTATGAGATAGACATGCTAACGTATATCTGATTGGAAGGGGGTCATATAAAATGTTTAGAAAAGTTCTTACAACCATGTGTTGATGGCCCATCATGATGTGTGTTATCCATGATTTTGGTCATCATGATGATGTTTTAATGATCGTTTACTCAGGCTCTTCATAAGAACTTTCTCCTAATAAAAAGTTATTTTCATCTCTTCTAGAAAACTCATTTTTGAAGACTGTTCGCAAGCTGCTAGTATATTTGCTTACGAGAATGTATGATTCTCGTGGGCTGCCTTAAGACAGGGTGCGAGAAGTTTGCACTGTGTTGAACTGCCAGGGTGCGAACTCTTTCTAAAGCAAGGAAAAAAATGAATTCTCGATGCTTCTAGAAGGGAATCTTCTAGAAGGATGAGATGGAATTCGAATGGTTATCCTAGTACTGGATTCCCTGATATTTTGGGATCATTCTTATCCAAGCAAATAATTCATTCTCTCCTATATATTGAGGGAATTCTCATGGAAAAGGTTAAGAAAGGTTAAGAAATATGCATTGGAGAATTAGTGAAAGAATTGTGTGAAGGACTGAAGCTACAACAGCTTGGAGACTCCAACAAGCTTATCAAAAGGGGTTAATCTTCTTCACGCAAGTGAGCAAGTGTGTGTGTCGGAGCCAAGGGCCATCAAAAGGAAGTTTGCGACATCAAGGCTCAGGTTGTAATCTTTACTTTTAATTAATATGATACAGTAATATGTCCCTTTCCCATAAAGCTATTTCCACTTTATTGTATAATTCCTTGATCATATACATAGTTTGACTATTGAATAGATTGTTCTTTCTTCACTTTGGTTGGGTTGTGTTGTCTTGGTCTTGACTGCATGAGAGCACTAGAGCGAAGCAGGAGAAACAAAGACCATAGGAAGAGATAATAAGGTATGTTATTAGTTCTTGCCTCCTATCTAATTCAATGGTTAAAATCTAGGGAAAGAGTCATGTTCTGTCTTTCTTTGTTCTAGATCCAAGTGGATCTAGGGAGATTGGTTAGTGTCCGCACCTACGGATTTATCCAATAAAAAAATTGGCGACTCCACTGGGGAAAAATCCCATTTTATTTGTGGCTTTTGATATTTTTCTGTGTCCATTTTCTCTATTTTTACTTTTCTCCTATCCTATCAATCTCTGAGTCTTCAGGATATCCTGATAGACCCTCTAGGTCCAGAGGCCTTTTTCAATTTTGCTTCATTTTCAAAAATTTTGATTATGTTCAGGCATTTTTGCACTGTACTTCATTATATCCTACGAGAATAGGTAGAGTTCGCACTCTGCCTTTAGGTTTTAGTGTGAGCTTCTCGCACCCTGCTCAAGGGTCACCTGCGAGAATCAGTGATTCTCGCACTGTGTAATATTGCCTACTTGCGAACACAATTTTTCAAAAGTTTGGATTTTATTTTTGGTATTTCCAACTACCCAGATCAGTTTGATTGCCTCTTATGAGTTTCTTGGACCATTTATTGATGTATTTCTTGTCTTCGTTTGCATGCTTGAACAGTCTTAGGATTTCAAGGCTTTTCTTGTTATTTTTTGCTTGACTTTCGTTTCTTGACTTTTCTTGGCAAAACCATTCTCTCTAAATTTAGAATCTAAGTGTGTTTGATTAGTTAAGAACCAGTGATTGGTTGAAATTTGAGTTCTTGGTTTTTTATCATTTTCTTATTGTTTGAAAGATCACTTTCCTCATGTAATTGAAAAGACTAATTTGGGTTTCTTTGTTTTAACAAAGTTCATTATTGCTTTTAGTGAAATTTTTGAAACAAAAAGATTTAATTTCTTGATTTATATTAGATTGGGGGCATCCTTGCATTTGAAGTAGTGAAATTGCATGATTCTTGGCATTTTTTGATCTTAAATTATGAAAAATTTTCCCCCTCATGGCCAGGGGGGGCATGAATCATGCATTGGTGTTCAGTACCTTTTTCTCATTTCTAGAGAATCTTGATATTGATGAGTTTAATATATTTTGGGACATTGAGCATATGGGAATGATAAATGTTTTCTCCTTCTTGTAGCATAGCTTTCTTCGAAATGAAAAGATTGCATCTTCATATCTTTGCATAATTTTCGAGTCAGTCAAAACACCATATTGTCCATGCCATCTTCCTTTTGAGTAACAACATCCATAAAATCAAGTGTTTATAAAAATTGATTAGACATTTTTATATTTTCTGGTAGCAAACCTACATTAGATTAGTTGTAGGGATTTGGAATAGGTGTGAAAGATAACTTTCCAAAGCTGCAAACAAACATAAAATATTGAGTTAGGGAGCAGTTAAATCCACTTATTACATTTTTTTAATAGTAAATGCTCCCAAAGAATGTTTGTAAGATGATGAAATCTCGTACGATCAAGACGATGGCGGACTGTGTGAGTCTAGGGTTTTGATAGTGCGAGTCGCCTGAGACGCCAATGGCGGCGCCAGGGGGTGGGGGGTCGGCCCCTCCTCCGCCGATCCCGTGCAAAGAGGCCTTTGCAAGGCTGGTCACAAGTTGCGGGAAGAATTCGATGGCTCTTGTCATCCCGAAATTTATCAAGAAGCTCGAGGATATCCCAGAAATAACCCTCCCTGAAGAGAGACCTATGGAGATCGCCCTGGCTTTGGCTCAGCGGGGTCTCGTGGGACAGTTCATGGGCCTATGGCCGTCCTCTAAAACCACTGACGATTGGATCCAGCGCAACTGGAAACTGAATCTGGCACAGGGAGTCACCTGCTACCCTGTCGGGAGAGGGTATTTCGTATTTGAATTCATTTCGGAAGAGGATCGCGACCTAATTTTTAGGAACGACCCCTATTTTATGGGCTCGCAGGGTCTATATTTGAACAAGTGGTCTCCTGATTTTGACCCGATGATGGATACGCCCAAAGAAGTGCCGGTGTGGGTCAGGCTTTCTAACCTACCGATGCACTGCTGGGACTCAGAATCTCTGCAAAGGATAGGGGATGGGGTTGGCAGGTATATTGACAGGGCTGACAATCATGGCCAGTACAGCTGCGCTAGAATTTGCATGGAAGTCAATTTGGAAGAAGGGCTCCCAGAGGCAGTCAAGCTCACCATTGGCACCTGGACCCACTTCCAGAAGCTTGATTATGAGCACTTGCCTTTCAAATGTAGGAACTGTCAGGATCACGGCCATTTTCAACGGAATTGCCCTAAAATCCAATCTAGCGGGAAAGAGGACGCAGAAGGTTGGCAAAAAGTCAAAAGAAGCAAAAACTCGAACAATGCCAGAGGCAAGGATAAAAGGACACACGAACCCCTCAAGGACAGTCAAGTACTCCACAAAGACCTAGAAGGCCCCCATTCTCACTCTAATCCTTCAGCCTCTGATGGGAAGGGAACCCCCTCGGCCATTCATGCCCCAAAGTCACCCACCAAGCCTCTGAATCAGAACAGCGAGCACATCAGTCTGAACTTGACTGAAGACATGGAGACACAGGATGAGGAAGCCGACAAAGTTAGTAGCCCAAAAGGATCTCCGGAGCAACCAAAGCGAGGTAGAAAGTCTGAAAAGAAAAGAAGAGAAGAGCAAGCTAACAAAGAAGTGGCCCTAGGCATCCAGCATACTCT
>JZKD02S1610016.1:101797-134820 GCA_000966675.3 Picea glauca
CATACCCTCGACTCCTATTTATACTAAAAAGAAGCATATAGAGGAAGATCCTTCTAGAAGCGGAAGCTTCTATTAGGTCTTCTTGCATCCGCCTTATTCTATTTTATTGAAAGGTATTATTAATATTGACCTTTATTACATCCGAATACATTTATCTACCTATGTGCGGGTTAGGACCTTAACACAGAGGATACTCAGTGGGTGACCTTGGTAAGAAGTACAGGCATTTTCTCTTTTTAAATGTTTTTGAATTTTTATATCATATTCAAATGTTTTTGTTTTTATATGTTCGTCCAAAGAGTAATACAAAATCATTTGTTGATAACACAGATGTTGGACCTTACAGACCTCCCGACACTTCTCCCATCCAGCGGTGAGGAGAGGTAGCGGTAGCACCACAATATGCTGAGGATTATCAAATAGTGGAATAGAATCTAGAGGGCCTGACCGCAGACATTCCAGATATGACTCTAGAAAAAGTTCCACGACGTGATCAACATCATACTGTAGGGGTATCAACAACTATGAGTCGACTGCTCCGTACAGTTGCTAGGGAAGTCATGTGTTACCATGAACGTCACCCATGATGTCATTTTGTAGAAGCTATAAGCTTCAATTTTTGATATTTTGGTCTTTGGACAAACTTTTTGTAAAAAACTCTTTTGATAGTTATATATATAGATGGCTTCTATCGGGTTACTTTATATTGTGTAAATTTCGATGTGTTTGATTTATAAATGATTCAAATGTCTATCTAATACATAATTAGCCAATGTATCTATTAATGTATTTAGACATCTAGGAATATGTTGATATTCAATGTGATCAAAATAACGTTCCAAGAGGCGAATTCACAAATACACCCATAACAAATTAGTACTTCGAATAGAGTAGATATTACTTAACTGTAGTACTACAAGCTGCGATTCAAGTCACACAACCAAATGACGAATTCCGAGTGATATAGCATCAACCAATAATTCAATAACGACGCTATACTCCGCAATGTTGTTGGTTGCACGGCCGAGGCACACACCTCGTAAAGATACAAGTTCATTTGTTGGGGCATATATTTCCCACACAGTGGAAGCAAGGTTCCGAGTACTATGGCTAGCACCATCAGCGAAGCCATTATAGGGTAGCGAAGACTCTGACATATGGAAATCAAACACAATGTCACATAAGGGCAGAGACCAAATAACGACAAAAGAAATCTATAGTAACACACACAAAGTATGATACATTAAAATACAAGTACTTGTGCATAGATGATTTATGCATAGTACTTCTTCAAGTACAACCCATTCTTGAGTTCACTCAAAGGGATACCATCGTAATCTACCAACTCATATTCTCCTTTTTCCAAAACTCAGCGAACAATATAAGGACCTTGCCACATGGGTTCGAATTTCCCAGCTCCTAACATATCTCGATCCTGTTCATAGAGAAGAACAAGATCTCCTTTAGAGAAAACACGAGGCTTGACATGCTTGTCATATTGTGCCTTGACACATTTTTTCTGGGCTTCTATTACTAGAGTGGCGTCACGTCGATTTTCATCTAATCACATTAGATACAATAGATGTTCTTCTTCAGTAGAAGTGTTGGGTAAGAGTTCGACAACTAGCTTCAGAGAGGGTATGTTACATTCTATAGGAAGAATGGCTTCCACACCATAGGCTAACCAAAAAGGCATAAACCCCGTAGTGGACTTGACAGATGTCTGGTACGCCCACAATGCCGAAAACAACATTGTGTGCCAACTTGTTTTATGAATTCCTATCATCCGTCGAGGCATAGTTATGAGAACTTTGTTGATTGCTTCGACTTGACCATTAGCTTGTGGATAATAGGGTGTTGAGTTATCATGGCAAAGACCCAACTTCTCTGTAATTTCAGACATCATAAAATTCCTAAAGTGGCTACCGTGATCAGTGATGATAGCTTGGGGAACACCAAAATGAGCTATGACATGATTAAAAAGAAATAAGGTTGCAATATTTCTAGTATTATCGAATGTCGGCATCGCCTTGGCCCATTTAGTAAATTAATCAATGGCTACAATAATGTAACCATGCCCCCTGGTCGAGTGAGGGTGACATGTCATGAAATCAATGCCCCATTTCGCAAAAGGACCAACTAAGACCACAGGATGAAGAGGATCAGGATGTGACCAAATTTTCTGGTTGTAGGTCTGGAAGGCATGGCATATCTGAATGGCAGTAATGCAGTCATTAAACAAAGAATTCCAAAAATACCCTGCGCGTAAGATTTTCTGGTCAATAGCATACCCAGACATATGACCACATGATCCAGAATGACATTCATTCAAATATTTCTCGCCTTCATCAAATGTTAAACAACATCCAAAAACAGAGTCAATTCCCCGACGGTAAAGAGTATCCCCGAGGATAATGTATTGACGAGCTTGATAGCATATGCGACATCGTTCAGTACTAGACAAAGCAGGCCGGAAAGTCTAGGTTTGGAGATATATAATGATATCCCCATACTAAATATCATCAGTGCTAATAAGGAAAAGAGATTCATTGGGTAATTAATCTACTGCTACATTTTCTGTTGCAGAATGAGGAAAATCACATATCAACTCAGCAAAAACTAAGGATTTCTTAGACTTGGCGCGATCGAATTCCAAATCAAACTCCTAGAGTATGACAATCTATTTGGAGTATTTTCCCCCTAGCAATTGATGTGTCAAAATATGTTGCATAGGTTGCAATGAGAAATCATTGTAGTCTTGCATGAGAGGATATAGTGTTGGAAGCGTTGGACGGCTTGAACGGCAGCCAAGGTCAGTTTTTGAACATGTTGATACTTGATTTCAGTTGGTGTGAGACTTCAACTCAAGTAGTAAACAACATGTCCGTCATGCTCATCATCCTCTTGAATGAGAACCATGCCAATAGTGTACTCCGAGGCAGCAAGATAAAGGAAATAATCGCGACTGTAATCAGGAGGAAAGAGAAGTGGAGCTCGCGTGAGGGACAACTTTAAAGCTTAAAAATCATTGTTGGCAATGGTATCCTAGATGAACTCTGCATATTTCTTTAGTATCCACGTAAAACCACGAGTGATCTCGGCGTAATTAGGGATAAAACGACAAAGAAAGTTTTCTTTCCCCTGCAAACTTTGCAACTGGCACAGTGTAGAAGGAGGAGGGAGATTAAGAATTTCCTCAACCTTAATAGGATCCACCCAGATCCCTTGACGTGAAACAATAAAACCTAGAAGATGATCGGATTCTACACAAAAACCCCATTTATGAGGATCTAAATGTATATGATAGAATCGACAGCGAACAAAAATAGCCTGGAGGTGTTTTGGGTGATCAAATTTGCGCATAGAATGAGCCGGTAAATCGTCCAAATAGGGTTGAACGATATGTTTTATGTCATGAAAAGCATAAGACATAGCGCATTGAAAAGTTATTCCCACATTCTTAAGTCCGAAAGGAAGTTTTCGATAGGCAAAAGTACCCCAAGGACAAATAAAAGCAGTCTTATGTTGATCCTCGGGAGAAATCTTAATTTGATTATAGCCGGAGAAACCATCCATGAGAGAGAAAATTTCACTACCGGCAAAGTCATCAACAATCTGGTCGATGAAAGGGGTTGGAAAGTTGTCCTTGGGACAAGCTTTGTTAATATCCCTATATTCAACACATACACGAATAATTCCACCTTTCTTGTCAATCGGGACAGGATTGGAAACCCATTTTGTAAGAGCCACCGGATAAATAAAGCCGGCCTTCAAAAGTTTTTCAACTTTGAGCTTGATAGCAGCCACTTTACATGGGTGAACTGGATGAAGGCGTTTCCGGATAGGTTTAGCTCCGGGATATGTCTTTATCTCATGTACAACAATGGCAGGGTCGATACCTGGCATCTCTTCGTAGCTCCAGGCGAAGATGTCACAAAATTCTTTGAATAGAGACGTATAGGTGACTATTTCATCAGCGGAACACAAAGCAACAATATGGACATTCTCAACAATCCCAGGTTTAATGGATATGTCAATGGGAATCGTGGGTGATATATTGCTTAAGTTCCCTTCAGAAAACACATCGTGTGTAGTCGTGGGAACTGTCGAGATGACAACAATGGTCGACGAAGTCGAAATCCGTTGGTAGTTCTCAAGAGTATGTTGCTCTAGAAAAGTATGGAACGATGATGCCCATCATCCCAAGGGGTGTCCTCCATGACAGACATGATCATCTCGTCAGTGGGAAAAATAACACAAAAAGGATCGGGAGACAACTCATCAAGAGAGGGGGTAGAAGGTGTTGTCGATTGAATGGCCTGATAGGTAGATTCAACTAGACTTAATGACGTGACATCGCCAAAACAAAGATGATCTCTAGGGTCAGGGACAATCCAAGGGTCCTATGACGCAGGAAGTTCATGAGGCACGGTGGAGATCATGTTGATAGAAGCAACTAATGGGCATGTAACGTCGGGCGGTGGAATGGGAAAAGTACCCATTAACGAGGAGTCCTTTAGAAGGTCAACACCGACGTTCTCATAACCCGGTGGGGTTTTAGCAATAAATGGCACATTGCCAGTATGGATATCAGAATTGAAGAAGGCAAGTTGGTCAACGGTAACAACCTTTCCTTGATGAGGGAAACGTACTACACGGAAAAGTGTTGAGACAACGACGCGCATGGAATCAATCCAGCTACGGCCAAGTAAAATATTATAATCAAGGGGAGCGTCAAAGACTTCCACTTCGACTTGGACCATCTTACCTTCTAGTGTAATGGGAAACGAGGGAAGAACATCGTAAGGCTTAAAAATAGAGCCATTGAAGGCTTTAAGAGTGTTTTGTGATTCATTCAAGGGAGGAGAGCCAATGGCTTTTCAACAAGAAAAAGACATTACACACGTTGAGGCACCCTCATCGATAACAGTTCGGAAAATGTTCTTGTCAGAGACAACAACTTGTATCTGGAACACGAGTTGAGGGGGTAACCTTGGAATGTGATCATCCAAGTCAAAGACTATTAAATTCATATCTGTTGGGTCAATTCCACCTATATATTTCAACAGTTCCTTCCATTGTGCAGGACAGGACTAAAGGACTTCAAGGGCTGACATCGCTGAAGGTGTCTGGGCTAGATCTTCAACAATACTATAGTTCTAGGCTACACGAGCATGAGGATTGAAATCCAATTTCCTAACGACACCTTTGGGGGGGGTCGCAGAACTGTATCGAGGCTCGGTCATTCAAGATGAAGAGGATTGTTGGTAGGTGGAGTCGCAGGAGAGGGTTTTACCAAGGCAGGAGGTAAATGATCAACCTTCTCCTTAGATGGAGAGTAATCTTTGGCTCGAGTCGTGAGCGCAACATTGTTCTGCTTAGAATCACCAGTGCACATCAAAACATATGATGTCGTAGAAGAGGAGGGTTGGTCATGAATGACCAATTGAGCCTGTTGCTGAGACGGGAAGGGTTGGGACAAGACTGTCGGTGTAGGTGGTTTTGGAGCTCCTTGAAGGAACTTAGTGACCTCGACACGTCGTGGACAATCCTTCGTGTAGTGATTGTCACCACAGATAAGGCAAGGGTAGCGGGGTTTGCACTTATCCCGATCTTCAACAGGAGTGGTTTTAGTTTGCTTTGCTTGATTATTATTTTTTCCCTCCTTATTCTTGCCTCTCCCCTTTTTAGATTTGTTTTTACCGGCTGGGGTAGACTGGGCAATGTTTACCTCAGAAGTTTTTCCAGTGGGAGTGGAAGGAGATGAAGCATTTTGAACATTAGAAGAAGCAGATTTAGGGGTTGTGCTTGAAACAGAATGTGATTGGGCTTGGGCAGTACCAATCAGACCCTTAGCTGCATGTGAGGAAGCTGGAGTAGTTGAAGTGCTGGAAGTACCAGGATGAGGTAATTCAAGTAGTAAATCATAAAGTGTTCTCGTTTGTGAATAAACAGGATCAAGATACTGAGCACAACTTATAGCTTGCTCCTCCGTGACAATGCCACCCATGGAAATGTCCTTACCAATTTTGTTCACAAAGGATTTTGTAAACCATTCGGCCAGTAACTGACCAGGAAGCTCAAGTTTAATGAGACGTCATCTCCTTCGCCACTCATGGATATGATCATATATATGAATGCCTTTAGTCTGTTTGAAGGAAGTCAAAATCTCAGTTCCGGTATTATAATGGATCGATAACTGGTAATGTGTAAGGAAATCCATAGCTAGGGTGTTGAAATCAGAGAAGAAACCCCGTGGTAATTCAATATACCACTTCGCAGCAGAACTGGTAAGGGTTCGTTGAAAATGACGTAAACGAATAGAGTCATACATCAATGAGTTGGATGAATAGCATAGGTGAAAATTCATAACATGATTTTTTGGGTCCTCTCCCACTTTGCCATCGAATTTAGGAATGTCCGATGGAATCTTAGCTTGAATAATAGGCCATTGGGGAGAGTGACAAATAGGATCATTTAGAATCCTAGACAAATCCGGCAAATCCAAAGTAGCGAGAAAAGGTAACTATCGATTCACCTATGGGTACTGGTGGCTTTGGGGTGGAAACCCTATGGGAAAACCAGTAGAACTGTAAGAAATCTGCCCATAATGGGAAGACCCAAGTAGATTCAGTGGTGGTTGGAAAGGATAGTAACTCCCAGGATTGTAACCTGGAGTTTGAGCGGGGACCTGAGTTTGAGCATTTGTACCCCAAATAGGATTGGGTATACCTGGATATGGTTGGCCTATAGTAGGGACAGGCAACTGCTTCCCCCCAGTCATTTGAGGAAGATTTTGTATCATCTGATTCCAATACTGGGCCAAAGAGGGAGGTATATTTTTTCCAAATGGTGGAGTTGGTCCCCCTATCATAGGTGGTGTTCCAACCGGAAGGTGTGTCCCAATCAAAGGTTGTGTAGTAATTGTAATATGTTTGGTAAGAGGAAGTTGAGTTGTACCACCTTGTCCACCAATGGGAACCTGCAAGTTTGGTGTAATGGACTGGATAGTGCTGCTAGGATTAGGATTGCTAGAAGGAAATTGAGGGAGTGTCGGAATAAAACCGAGAATAGGGTGCCCAGGAAGAGAAGGACCACCTGGAGAACTGGATGGAGTTTGCGAAGGTGTTGGAACAAAATCATTCAACAAATCGTTCAATGCATGGTATTCGGGTGGTAGTGTCGGAGTGACATTGGGCATTTGTTGTGTGTTTATAGGAGCAAAACCAGCTACAGTGAACCTGATTGGGACACTCGTAGTATTCGCGAGATGGGTCATTTTGGCAGGGACACTAAAGTGATAAGTGGTAGTCAACGATACAGTATCTGTCTCAGAAAACACTGAAGGGTTGATTTTGGAGACCATAGGAAAACTAGGACCAAAAAGGGTCCTTCGGAAATCACCTGCAGACCAAAAAGGATCTTGGTCTTCTATGCCGGGAAAAGGCCCAACGGGTGATCCAAAAGAAGTAACAACTAATTCTCCGGAAGAATTTAGTCATCTAAAAGGGCATTGAGAATCACTAGGAAGTCGAAAATCCTCCTGAGTATTTGTAAGTCGAAAACGTTCGAGAGAGTCAGTTCGTTCCACTTGTGGTGTGGTGACGACTGTGGCTTCACTTGGCCCAGGAGAGCCCTCTGCTGTTCCTGTAGGCAAGGGTTGAGAACCGTCCAGATGTTCTGGAGATAAACCTTGCATTCTACATGAATGACGTGGAGGATCTATTGTAAATGAGTGACAAACTTCATGAAAAAGAATCCTATGTTCAACTTCGAGAAACAAACAACATGCGCTAGTAAACAAAATCTAGGAAACAATCACCAGGCAAACAAAACCTTCTAATTTCGAAGCCACTAGTTGGTGATGAAATCCAACGTCGCAACAATGAGATGAGAAGGGGCAGGGCTAGGGTGGAGAATTTACGCTGACGACCTGCTTAATGGACTTACACCCTGGTGCAAGCTCCCACACATAATCATGGGTATACCCTCCAAGGAGCCCGAGTGATTTTGGTCAACGTCAATTCCAGGTACCGTGAAGACTTTTCCGTCCACAGTCACCTCGGGTAAGAACCTAGAGAGATAGGCCACTAAGGTCACCACCAACAACAATAAATCCTGAGGGGATAGTCGACAATCTGATCCACACATAAGGGCAGGGTAACTCATCTAAGTGATCCCCGTAATACGTGCAATCTCTGCACTGATACCAGCAAAGAAGGGTGAGTAACTTTTCCAATACCAATGCGACCTCATGCTTGACCCTTGTGTGAGAAGGGCTTCCCAGGACAAGATGTTGCAAATGGAATTTTAACACTCCCTAACACAAGATGTTATTGTGTGTTTTGTGCTTTTGGAGAGTGTATCTCTCTTCCTACTCCAAAGCGCTAGCCTAGCTAAATGTTGGTGTAAAAGAGTCCTAGAAAATAGTTACTAGATCAATTTTATGATTACGCAGTGTTATTAAGAGTTGTTGTTTACTCAAAGGTAACGGAAATGAAACTTGTGTTGTTATGACTCTGACCCAATAATGCAAGGATGAGAATGAAATATATCACTTTTTGTTCAATGAATCCTATGTATGGGAGAGAGAGAAAGTTTTCCAGATCAACCTTGAACTACAATGCAAAATTTCCTTTCAAATGCCAACAATCACTTATTAAATGATAATTCTCTATTGTGTCTTTTTCAAATACTTCAACAGTCTCAATAATTTGATTTTCAATGTTTTCTAAAATGAAAAGAATTTTTTGAAAGAAAAACTTGTTGTTCACTTTTCAAAAAGGACCCACACTATCATAGTGAAAGTACAGAAAATAAAAAACCAAATGAACAAGCAATAATAAACACCCAATCTACGCTTTCAATGAAAGAAAAAATAAAGAGCAAACCAATGCAGTCTTTTCAAATGCAAAAGAAAATGATCCTTCAAATAGAAAGAAAATGATAAAAACCAAGAAAAATTAACTTTCAACCAATCACTGTATCTTAACTAATCAAACACACTCAGATTTTGAAGTCAAAGTGAATGGTTTTACCAAGAAAATCCAAGAAACGAAAGTCAAGCCACAAATGAGAAGAAAAGCCTTGAAACCCTAAAATTGTCCATGCACACAAACAAAGACAAGAAAGTTACCAATCAGAGGTCTAAGAAACTCATAAGAGGCAATCAAACTGATTTGGGCAGTGAGAAATACCAAAACTCAAATCCAAATTTTGAAAAATGATGTTTGCAGGTAGGCAATATAACACAGTGCGAGAATCACTGATTCTTGTAGGTGACCCTTGAGCAGGGTGCGAGACCCTCGCACTGAAACCTAAAGGCAGAGTGTGAACTCTACCAGTTCTCGCAGGCTACAATGCAGTGCAGTGTAAGAATTCCTAAACATAATAAAAAATTTGAAAAATGAAGCAAAATTGAAAAAGGCTTCTAGACCCAGAGGGTCTATCAGGATATCTTGAAGACTCATAGATTGATAGGACAAGAGAAAAGTGAAACTAGAGAAAATGGCCACAGAAAAACACCAAAAACTACAAATAAAATGGGATGGTCCCCAACGGAGTCGCCAATTTTGTTATTGGATAAATCCGTAAGTGTGGACACAAACCGATCTCCCTAGATCCACCTGGATCTAGAACAAATCAAGACAGAATATGACTCTTTCCCTAGATTCTAACCATTGAATTAAATAGGAGGAAAGAACAAAGAACATACCTTATTATCGCTTCATTTGGTCTTTGTTGCTCCCACTTCTCTCCAGTGCTCTCGTACATTCAAGACCAAAACAATACAAACCAACCGAAGTGAATAAAGAACAATCTATTCAACAGTCAATCTATGTATATGATCAAGGAGTTATACAATAAAGTGGAAATAACTTTATGGGAAAGAGACATATTAATGGAAAGTAAAGATTACAACCTGATCCTTGATGTTGCAAACTTCCTTTCGATGGCCCTTGGCTCTGACACACACACTTGCTCACTTGCATGAAGAAGATCAACCACCTTTGATAAACTTGTTGTTGTAGCATCAGTCCTTCACAAAATTCTTTCACCAATTCTCCAATGAATTTTGTTTAACCTTGCTTGCTTCTTTTCTTCTTTGCTTAACCTTTTCCATGAGAATTCCCTCAATATATAGGAGAGAATGAATTAGTTACTTGGATAAGAATGATCCCAAAATATCAGGGAATCCAGTACCAGGATAACCATTCGAATGCCATCTCATCCTTCTAGAAGATTCCCTTCTAGAAGCATCGAGAATTCATCTTTTTCCTTTCTTTAGAAAGAGTTCGCACCCTAGTAGTTCAACACAGTGAGAAATTCTCGCACCTTGGCTTAAGGTAGCCTGCGAGAATCATGCATTCTCGCAGGAAAATATACTAGTGGCCTGTGAACAGTCCTCAAAAATATGATTTCTGGAAAGAGATGAAGGTAACTTTTCTCAGGAGAAAGTTATAATGAAGAGAGTGAGTACACCATCATCAATACATCATCATGACAACCAAAAACATGGGTAACAACAGTAAGTGTCGCTCTTGAACATGAAACCCTCTATTCATCATTTGAAGCCGGTTTGGGAAATCCATTTGTCTCTCATTCGATTTACTACAAGGTCATTCCTTGTTTCATCTTTGAGTCAATACTGCCAAATCATTGGTCATGTCGTTCATATGTTCAAGAGAAGTCCATATGAAACCTATATTGATTCGGCCATCTGCAGTTGTCCTTTCTCTCAGTGTCGGCCTTCCCTATGTCCAGTCCAATTCACATCATACTCTGTTTCACTTTCAAAATCTGTTACTCATTTCATTTCATTGATGGGGGATACATCAAGGCCCTCCTGTGACGAGTTTTGTTCCGTCAACTTCATCTCATTATCCAGAATCAAGACTTATAAATTATTTCGTACCTTGGAGCTTGCATGCCTCAATGGCAGGCTTCCTCGCTTTTGACAGTGGGTTTACATCATTGACCCCTGATTGAAAGATTCCATCAGATGTTCGACTTCAACTCATTTATTCACACTCGATGGATTGTACTATGGTACCTTTGAAGTAATCAACATCAATGGTGATTTCCCTCGCACTTGTTAACGGTTTCATCAATGACTGGTAATCAAGTGGTTTCTACCATGTTCGACTTCAACACATGTAATCACATGGTTAGATTCGTACTTTGGGTGATGAGATTGAATACCCTGGATATCATCTTTGTGATCCAGGTTGCGATGGAGTATGTATAATTTACGACACATAGATCCACTGTGTATGTCTCGTGGCTATGTCATCTTGATTTGAAATTTCTCATAGATCCACAGTGTATTCTGGTGGCTATGCTATATTTTGACGACATGGATCCACAGTGTATGACTGGTGGCCATGACCCATGTCTATAATATCATCAGTCTGTGATCTGATTATGGGAATGCCTACCTTAGAATTGATATATATGATATTCTGCAGATGCTTGGTTGTTCGCAGGTTTCCGATTAGATGTGATTCTGGTTCTCGACACACACATGCAGCTTACAAATTCTATTGGTTGTCACTGGTTCCACCCTCATACTTTGGGGGGCATTCTGTTACCCATGATTTTGGTCATCATGATGATGTTTTAATGATGGTGTACTCAGGCTCTTCATAAGAAATTTCTCCTGAGAAAAAGTTATTTTCATCTCTTCCAGAAAACTCATTTTTGAAGACTATTCGCAGGCTGCTAGTATATTTGCCTGCGAGAATGTATGATTCTCGCAGGCTGCCTTAATCCAGGGTGCGAGAAGTTCACACTGTGTTGAACTACTAGGGTGCGAACTCTTTCTAAAGCAAGGAAAAAGACAAATTCTCGATGCTTCTAGAAGGATGAGATGGCATTCGAATGGTTATCCTAGTACTGGATTCCCTGATATTTTGGGATCATTCTTATCCAAGTAACTAATTCATTCTCTCCTATATATTGAGGGAATTCTCATGGAAAAGGTTAAGAAAGGTTAAGCAAGATGCATTGGAGAATTAGTGAAAGAATTGTGTGAAGGATTGAAGCTACAACAGCTTGGAGACTCTAGTAAGTTTATCAAAAGGGGTTAATCTTCTTCATGCAAGTGAGCAAGTGTGTGTGTCGGAGCCAAGGGCCATCGAAAGGAAGTTTGCGACATCAAGGCTCAGGTTGTAATCTTTACTTTCAATTAATATGATACAGTAATATGTCCCTTTCCCATAAAGCTATTTCCACTTTATTGTATAATTCCTTGATCATATACATAGATTGACTGTTGAAAAGATTGTGCTTTCTTCACTTTGGTTGGTTAGTGTTGTCTTGGTCTTGACTGCACGAGAGCATTGGAGCAAAGCGGGAGAAACAAATACCATAGGAAGAGATAATAAGGTATGTTATTAGTTCTTTCCTTCTATCTAATTCAATGGTTAAAATCTAGGGAAAGAGTCATGTTCTGTCTTGCTTTGTTCTAGATCCAAGTGGATCTAGGGAGATCGGTTAGTGTTCGCACCTACGGATTTATCCAATAACAATGTGGCACCTACTGGTTGGTTTCATACATCGGTGGATGTATGTCGGTCGTTAGATGGAAGAATATTTTTGGCTTCACTCTTTAAGTTTGTCTCGATGTTTAAGATATGAAAATATCTTAGTCTTTGATTTAATATGTACTGGATCTAATATTCACCATTGATCTACAACCTGATCCATTATGATCTAGACCATCCATCAATGTGCTCCATTGGAATGAATAAGATTCATCGATCTCATGTACACAAACCAAAATTGGCAAATTCCTTAACAATATCATCCTAACGTCAGTTTGGATATGTGTCCATTTCCCATTGGTCCATGTTGGCGTTGAGCTGGCTGGAAGGCATCTGATACGTTTCACTCATTTTTTATGTGATGACCTATATATCCAGTAGGTTTCCTATGTCCACGTGGTAGTCATTGATTTAATACTCGTAATGTTTTGCTAGCATGTTGACAGATCATCTAGATAAAGAAATTAATAGCATAAGAGTAAATCTAGAGCATTGATCACTCTCTCTTGACATGGATCTAAGATCAAATCCAAGTCATCCATCGATCAACACCTTTTGTATGTGTTATTTTAATATAATGGAATGTAGAGAGTGTTACTAGTATAACCTTACATATCCATTATAGAGATACATGCATACACATAGACATATAGAGATAGACATACATAAGTAATGAGATCCCAAAGAAGAGTCCTTTTATTATATGATAGAAATTGCAAGACAATTTCATATATCCTCTCCCATGAACCTATATAAGCCTTCATGTGCTTATCTAATTATACCTCTAACAAGAAGTTGTAACTTCTTAACTACCTGGGTCGGTCGGTTAGCAGAGACTTTGGCTGACTTCTACTTCTAACTATGTCGATCGACCGACAATTTCTAAGTGGACCATCAGGTCTAGTCAACATGGTCAACTAGCCCATACAACATATCCACCCCCACCTAAATTGCTTTCTTGTCCCGAGCAAGAGGGGGTCATACAAATAATTGTTTCCTCATATTTTGATCACAAAATTATAGTATATGAAGAAGTATAGATGGAGAAAGAAGAAGAAGCATGTAAGAATAAGAGACATGATATTTATGCGGTCGACCGACTTAGGGTACTAATTATGATTGAGTTTCTATGCTTGGAGTTTCATTGCTAGCTTCGTTGATTTCCCTATTATTTTCACTTTCTGTGATAACCTTGAAGACTGTCTGAATAATACTAAGGGATGAATTCTTTGTTTGTTGGATGAAGTCGCACCATGCGTTAACTTCCTGCTGAGATTCAACATTTAGAATCTTTGAGTAGCTGATCACCTTGACTTTCTCTTCTATAATTTTTGTCTAAGAGGTTCCCGATTCTTGATCAATTTTTTTCTCTGTAGGTTTCATTCTCCCTATTAAATGGGTCAAGCGACTGGCTTCCTATTTTGTTTCTAGCTGCACTCCGTGTCCCTCTTTCTGCCATTGTTGCTCCTCTTGTGAGAATTATTGTTCTATTTCTCTTTCTTTTTCCAACTACACAATGAGGGATTCTTTTACTTTGTTATCCATGGTCATGTTCCTTGACCCTTATATACTATTGACCGCAACCCTTTGTACCCAACATTTACTAAATTCTTCCACAAAGTGAGTTGGCCATTCGTTTACCACCGAGCTGAGTGTGCCAACTTATTTGGTTAATTTATGTACATTCTTCATGAAGCCTTTCACATTCTTTTGTTATGATTCTAATACCATGTTTTTTTTTTCTTAGGATATCAGACTTCTTTAAGTTCTAAGTTGCATTGCTTCTCGACTTCTTCTTTTTATTTCTTCAATACCTCTACTTTTTGTCGATAACTTGTATTCCTTTTGATCATTATGTCGATCAATTCCTTGAATTTGTCTTAAGGGGTTTTGTACCTATGAAATATTCTCTATCCCTTCTTTCAACCTGACTCTTTCTCTGCATCCTTCCAAGATATTCTTTTGTTCTTGTTTTAGTCATTCAACCCGATTTCCTTCTTTCAACACCTTCTTCCATCTCCTCACACATTCTTTTGAGATGGATCCATGTAAGTTGAACAAATGTTTGTCGTAGATGGCGGTTAGATCGAATAAGGTTTCAAATCGTAACCCTGGTGGAGTCGTTATTCTATTTTTTATGATCGTGATAATGGATGGATTCCTTTTCTTTAGTTTATCTGCATATTTTGGTGTTTGGATGTCTTTTCTTACTGTTTGTTGTGTTTTCAGGATTCTTTGTTCACTTGTTTCAGTTTTTTCATCTTCCTTGTGCTAGTTTTTTTCTTCGTTCATATTTTCTTTGTCCTGAAGCTTTGGTTCTTCTACATTAATCTTCTCAATGTCTCCATGATCTATCACCGATAAAGTTTTTCATTCTGTATCTTTTCAACATTCTTCGCTTGAGTGCTTGGAGTGTCATTTTCTTTCTCTACGTCCTTATCATTTTGGTTAATCCTGACCTGATGTGTTTCAACTGAGCGAAAGACTTATTCTTGTTGATATGATTCTTCAAATGAATGGGCTTCATGTTGCTGTGTTGGGATAGTCGATTCATTGACTTGTATTGATTCTATTGATTGTTGTAATAGTTTTGTGTTTATTTCTTCGACTAACTCCTGTTTCTCCATGTCTACAGTTTCTATCTTAACAAGTTGATCTAACTATGTGGCTTCAAATGATTCATTGATAATGATTTTCCTCTTCTCTTTCTTTGCTGTTACTTATTCTATGACTAGGACTGGTTCTGTGAGGGGGTCTCCCTAGTGAGGTCGATTGCTACATCTTTGAAGTGTTCCTCCACTGGATTAAATTCAAAGTCTTCGAAAACAATTCTTTTGATTTCGGTCCAGTTGGAAGTGTGGCCGCATGATTCTTCAATTTTGTACCATTTTCTTGGTATCTAATCTAATGTACTTCAAAACATATGGGACCATACCCTTTCATTCTTGTATCCAATTCTTCACCATTCGTTTTTGCAACATTGGATATGCTTTGTTGGATCGTTGTTGATTTTGAATGTAGGAATATATGCATCTTTGGATAACTTCTTTTGGCCGAATCGTTCAATGAAGTATGTTGACACAATCATCCATCTTTTTAATCAGGGGGAATGTGTTTCCCACCATCTTGCATCCTAGCCTATGAAAGTTTCCACAAGACTATGTTTTCTTCCTTTCTCTCCTATGTATTTTTCTACCTATTCCATGTGAGTTGAAGGGGTATGTCATTTGTTGAATCACAGGGATTTTCTTATCTAA
The DNA here is from genome assembly GCA_000966675.3 of Picea glauca. Classification (NCBI taxonomy): domain Eukaryota; kingdom Viridiplantae; phylum Streptophyta; class Pinopsida; order Pinales; family Pinaceae; genus Picea; species Picea glauca. Next base: position 117,600 of record JZKD02S1610016.1, read on the forward strand.
TTGTCTGTCAGAATGAGAGTGGGAGTTTGTCGAGATATTTTTTCATAAAATTTTGGTACAACCTGGATTGAATAACATGTCTTAAGATGTTTCTTTGGAATAAATTTAATATACCAACAATCTTTTGTATCTTCTTCATAGTTCTTTACTTTCCATTTGTATAAGCCAGAGTCTAAATTATGTTCGACCGACATGGGAGATTCTCTCAACATTTCTCCTTCTACAGTCGGTTCTATATAATATTTTTGTTCATTATTTATCTGATATAAAAATATATCTTCTTGATATTCATCCCATGACTCCATCCAAGGTTTTCCTTCCTTTGGATCCAAGGGAATAATTGTTTTTCTCCCACTTCATTTTAATTTGATTCTATCTCTTTCCAGGGAGGTAGTTTTTTTCTTTCATTGACCCTATGACTGACCAATAAGAGTTTCATATGTTGGCATTCCTTCAACAAGGTCGATCACCTCAAAGTCAATCGAAGTTAGTATTCCCATAATTTACATGTCAACATTTATTAGTATTTTGATTAGTTATATTAATCTTTGATCGACTAACTTAAGATAATTAATTGTGGGTGTTGTTATCACTAGAAGTCACCTCTAGATTGTGAAAAAGGTAAGCATGATACCCATTAGTTTTATATGTCACAATGAATGAATAAGGGTGGTCGAATGGGTGCAAACCCAAGAGAATATTGCTTTAACTGAGAATCTCAAACCAGGAAAAACATAAGCAAGTGAGGTCCTAACCTAAATCTAGTAAGGAAGTTGAGTTTAAAATGAGCAGAGGGAAGACTTGGTGAGAAAATGTAAGATCCTTCTATGGACATCCGGTCTTCCAGCAGCCTAGGGAAGAAAATATTCAAGAACAAGATCCTCTTGGACCCGAAGTTTCAAACACTAAGATATGCCTAAAAGACATGGTTATAATAACATGATGATCAAACCTTCATCACCATAATACTGTAACAAATCGATTGGATCCTAAAATTATGAGCTACATAGTGTAAGAGGGAAAAATAACTCAGGCAACTGATTAAAACTGGTGAAAATATTGTAGTGATCAAACCTACATCACAACAACATAACTACCCTTGACTGGATCCTCCAATTCTGAGTGTTTTAGCACAGTCATTACAAAGAGATGAAAAAGGAAATTGACTTTCATTAGACAAGAAGTCTCAAATGCATATACATAACCAGAGAACCATAATGTTCATTAAAACTTTACAATCGGGAGCCCAGCTCAACCATCAACCCTTACAAAATATAAAAACTGAGTATATATACTCACAACTGTTAATGGCCATCACAGACATGAACAAATCACTTCATTAAAAGATTTGTGTCTCCTCATTTTGTTGTCAGGCCTCACTTGTCTTCCTTTGTCAGATGAAAAATTAAAATAGTATGGGCTTTACAAGAAAACCCATTTACAGAGTTATGGGCTATCAACTAGCTGCCACAGCCATCCTTTCATTCTTTCCATTTATGTGATGAAATGAGGTTTCAACAACCATCCCCCATTTTAATTAACTATCTTCATTGGGATCAGAATGAGCCTTGACATCCATGAATTTTCTAGGCAGTGCTCATGACTTTGTCGAATTAATCTCGACGACTCGAGCCCTGTTTCTCTCCTTATGCAATAAAAAAGGGAACTTTCGTCCCTTGGCACAACTCTTATCCATAGTTCAACATGACCTTGGGCCATGAACCTACACTTATCCCCTATAAAATTTTAGGGCTTCTCATTACGGGAGTTTTCACGCCCCTTGATTTCAAAAATCTCGATGCCCAAAATCTCGAAAATGGTCCATCCAAATTGATGGTCGGATCTTCTCTAAAATTGACAGCCAAGATTGCTTCCCTGAATATCGCACGTCACCATATCTATGTGACAAGTGATAATATTCTTCCTGGACCCACACACCATAGGGCCATGGGCTATGATCATGGGCCCAAACTTTGAGCGCTTCACGATTTTGCATGTCGAGAGTTTGCACTGTGCTCCATGCTCGAACCTCCGATATGAGAAATCATGATTTCGCATTATCTATTTCCATGTGCCCCTCTGATTTAGATGGCCCAGATCAAATTTTCATTGTGGGACCACATACCATCGAATATACTGGGAAGACTATTCTTTGACCTGGATCTTACGCCATGCATCCCCTGGAATGGACGGCTCCCATGCATCCCAGGTTTCGGTACTTCGACATATCGACAATCGACACTTTAACACTTCAACATTTTGACACTTAAGGTTTCATGTCTTGCTCCATACTGAAACCCCCGATTCGCAAAATCGCAACTTCCCTGATCTGGCAACACATGCCCTCCTGGAATGGACGACCAAGGTTATTTCAGGATTTCGTGTCTTGTGAGTTATGATGACTCTACTTTCTCATTTCCTGACTCATGAAATCATGAAAGGTTGACCCAATGGTCCATATCTCTCCTATGATCAACAGTTGTGATCTTTTTGAGATTTCGCATTTCACAAGATCTGATGATTTTCTCCTTGATCGCTCCAATTCATGAAATCACAAAATTCTTAATCGTATGTCCCGTGTCCTACTGAGAACGAAGGCTTATATCATTTCATGATTTCTCAATTAAAAATTCTCAAAGTTTCACTCTCCATGGTCCTAATACGTGCGCTCCTTAGCAGAACACACCCTGACCTTGGTTGAAACACATTTGTGGGGTTTGTTAAGTCCCTTTTCTTCGCATTTGGTCATCCAAGGGACAAAACTGAAGGGAAAACACTCCCCTACAATAATATGTGCAAAAATTGGGCTCCATGCGAGATAGAGTCCTCCCTGCGAGGCTCTAAGATCTCCTTTTGTAGTTCCAGCTACCTTTTTTTGGGCTATGTAGTCGAGCTCAAAACACCCTACTAAGGAAATAAAGTCAATAAGTAAAAAAATAAATAAACACACTTTCTCTACAGAGCTTATTTATGTACAGTCCTAAACTAATTGATTTTTACATGGTGCTAGGTGAAATCAAACTTCCACCACATGCATTCAAGTAACTTCCTAACTGGAATTTCCTTTACTCTATCGATGATCACTAGCAGATGACGCAACCATGACAGCAGAACGATTACACCCTTCAGCTCCTCTTCAAAGGATGAAGCTGAGATGAAAAAGGGAGGCTCCAAGACATGAAGGAAATTCCACTCCATGTACTCATTGACAGGCTCATAGAATGAGTGTTGGGTCCCAAAACATTGGTAACAGGAAGCCTCCTTTGCTAAACCTCTACTAACATATGGCTAAATGTCTCTAGTAGGCATAGGTGGGTGAACAGTCGATATTGTTTGACTGATCTCAGGTGACAACTACTCACTAAATGGCTCTGAATGGGAGACAAATATAACATCCTATTGCTCCTCTGGTTCATCTCCTTGTCTCTCCCAAGGTTCGGATTCATAATCGTCATAAACCGTACCCGTGATAAAGATTTGCTCTTCATCATGTTTCTCAGGGTCTTCTGAAGACCTGATATGGCTGGTTTCCTCTTGATGACTTTCTTTAACAAATAGAGGATAGGGATATGTAATGTGTTCTTGGAAATCATGCATATCCGGCTCGGAATCTGATTTGTAGTTTTCATATATAGGTTGGCTTCTCCTCAGGTAGGAAAACTGTGAGGTGGGGCTTTGCTTCTCCTCATCAAAATAATCATCAAAGCTTGGTACAACATGCATGTCAAGAGAATAATGGGAGGCCTCTACATTCATGAAATCTTCAACACTATCATCATCAGTAGGGCTGCGAAGAACATCCACCTCAAGGACTGGAAAATCCTCAATGCTTTCTTTAGATTCCAACCTTTCTATGTCGACAAGGAGTGATTTCAGCATCTCCATCATCTTACCTAGAGCATATTCTTCCTCCTCATGGTCCTCATCCTCATAGACTTCATTATATGTAGCCATATCTTTATCATGGCCATCGTATCCCTCACAACAACCATGATAAATCAAATCATAGGAATACAACTTCTCGAAATGAGTGTTGAAAGCTGCGCCAAACTGTTCCAGGGAAGAGATGCTAGAAGGGGGTAAAGATTGATACCACTCACAAGCATCCCCTGCTAACGAGAACATGAACATATTCATTAATACATCCTCATGATGTATCTCCCACTGATGCATGATTTCATGAAACTCACTGAGATGCTGAGCAGGGTTGTCCTCTTTATGCTCTTTGAATATGGGAAACCCAATCATTTGGAGCAGGAACAACATTGGGAAAACTAGGAACAACATAGAAATTAAAGGGAGAAAACCTTTGAGCCAAGATTATTTCCATTTTGAACCAGTGGATTCGCCAATCGATCCTTCAACCATGGAATCACCAGGTGAATGATATGAAGAATGATCATGTCTTGTATTTGTTCACCATCAAAAACCATATATGATCATTATGTTCTCCTAGGGGGATACCAGGTGTATCCAGAAGAAGTCACATTGAAAATGCGGAGCCGAGACAGTGGAATCACCTCAGTGGAGTTGAAAGGTGCATAGTTGCAATCTTCTATGCACTAAGTTCTAATGCACCTTTAGAGTCAGAAAGATTTGTCGTTCAATCCCATGGAAAATCTTCAATTTTGTCCCTGGCAACAATGCCAGAAATGTTAGCACCAAATGTCACCTCTGGATTGTTGCATAGCTAATAATAATACCCATTAGTTTTATATGTCACAATGAATGAATAAGGGTGTTCGAATGGGTGCAAAACCAAGAGAATATCTCTTTAACTCAGAATCCTAGACCAAGCAAAACATAATCAAGTGAGTTCTTGATCCAACTTCAGTCAAGAATTTGAGTTTAAAATGAGTAGAGGGAAGACTTGGTGAGAAAATGTAAGAGTCTACTATGGACATCCGGTCTTCCAGCATCCTAGGGAAGAAAATCTTCAAGAACAAGATCCTCTTGGACCCAAAGTTTCAGACACTAAGATATGCCTAAACAACATGGTTATAACAGCAGGATGATCAAACCTTCATCACCATGCTACTATAACAACTCGAATGGATCCTCCAATTCCGAGCTACTTAGTGTAAGAGGGAAAATATAACACAGGAAACTGATTAAAACTAGTGAAAATATTGTAGTGATCAAGCCTACATCACAACAACAAAACTACCCTTGATTGGATCCTCCAATTTCGAGTGTTTTAACATAGTTGTTTCAAAGCGATGAAAAATGAAACTGACTTTCATTAAATAAGAAGTATCAAATGCATATACATAACCAGAGAACCAGAATGTTCATTAAAACTTTACAATCAGGATCCCAACTCAACCATCGACCCTTACAAAATATAAAAACTGAGTATATACACTCAGAACTGCTAATGGCCCCTAGGGATACAAATGAACCACTGCATTCAAATCTTTGTGTCTCCTCGTTCTATTTTCAATCTGCACTTGTCTTCCTCTAATATATGTGAAATTAAAACAGTATGGGCTTTGCAAGAAAACCCATCTATAGAGGAGTTATGGGTTATCAGCTATCCACCACGACCATCCTTCCATGCTTTCCATTTATGTGATGAAACGAGATTTCAACCACCATCCCCCACTTTCATTAACTGTCTTCATTGGGATTAGGATGAGACCTGACATCCATGAATGGTCTAGGCAGTTCCCATGACTTTGTCGAATAAATCTCGATGCCTCAAGCCCTGTTGTTGTCCTTCTATAATCAAAACAAGCACTTTCGTCCCTTGGCACAGATCTTATCCATCATTCCACATGAGCTTAGGCCATGACCCTGCTCTTATCCCCTATAAAATTTCAGGGCTTTGCATTACAAGAGTTTTCACTCCCCTTGATTTCAAAAATCCCAATGCCCAAAATTGTGAAAACGGACCATCCAGATCGACGGTCGGATCTTCTCTAAAATTGATGGCCAAGATTGCCTCCCCGAAGACCCCACGTAAATAGCTCTATGCGACATGTGATAATATTATTCCTAGACACGCACTCCATAGGGATGTGGGCTATGATCATGGGCCCAAAATTTGAGTGCTTCATGATTTCGCATGTCGGGAGTTTGTGTTGTGCAACATGCTCGAACCTTCAATATGCGAAATCATGATTTCACATTATCTACTGCCATGTACCCCTCTGTTTTAGATGGCCCAAATCAAATTTTAGTTGTGGGACCACATACCATCGACACTCTTGGGAAGACTCTTCTTTGTCCTGGATCCTATGCCACACGTCCCTTGGAATGGACGACTCCCATGCATCTCGGGTTTCGGGACTTCGACATATCAGCAATCGACACTTCAACACTTCAGCATTTCGACACTGAGGGTTTCACTTCTTGCTCCATGCTAAAACCCTCAATTCATGAAATTGTGACTTCCCTGATATGGTGCCATGTGTCCTCTTAGAATGGACGACCAAGGTCATTTCAAGATTTCGTGTTTCGTGAGTTCTGATGACTCTGCTTTCTCATTTCCCGAATCACAAAATTGTGAAAGGCTAACCCAACGGTCCATATATCTCATGTGATCAACGATTGCGATATTTTTATGATTTTTCATTTCATGAGATATGATGATTTTCTTCTTGACCACTCCAATTCGTGAAATCACGAAATGCTTAATCTTGTGCCACATGTCCTGCTGAGAAGGACGACTAAGATCATTTCATGATTTCTCAATTAAAAATTCTCGAAGTTGCACTCTCCATGGTCCCGATACGTGTGTGCCTTAGTAGAACGCACCCCAAACTTGGTTGAAACACATTTGTGGGGTTTGTTAAGCCCCTTTTCTTCACATTTGGTCATCCAAGGGCCGAAACTGAAGGTAAAACACTCCCCTGCAAGAATATGTGCTAACATTTGGCTCCATGCGGGATAGAGTCCTCCCTACAAGGCTCTAAGATCTCCTTTTGAAGTTCTAATTGCCTTCTGTTGGGCTATGGAGTCGAGCTCAAAACACCCTGCTGAGGAAATAAGTCCAATAAGTAAAAAAGAAAAAAAATGCACTTTCTCGAATGTACATTCCTAAACTAATTTATTTTTACATGGTGCTAGGTGAAAGCAAACTTCCACCATATCCATTCAAGTAACTTCCTAACTGGAAGTTCCTTTACTCTGTCGGTGATCAGTAGCAGATGATAAAACTGTGACAATAGAACGATTACAATGTAACACCCTGTTTCCCCCAGTTTGTAAAAATAACTGGACTGGCCAAGAACTGTGGCAAACTCAGAAATGTGAATATGTGATGTGAATGGACCTTGTGGAAAAGGTTGATGAATGTGAATAATATTATGAATTTATATTGCAGGACTGCTGAGAGGGGATATGCTAAAAAAGAGACCATGATCGTTGTAGAAAGGCGGTGGAAGGCACCTGGAAAGGTGGCATTAACTTCCACCGAAAATCAATACCGTATTTGGACTTCACTGGCCCGAAGGACCAAAAGTGGCTCGTTGGCCCCGAATTAAATGTCTCGCAGGCTGGTAGGTAGATGGCTCCTTAGGAATTAATGATGGATGGGGAGGTGAACCGCCCATCCGTAGATTCGTTAGTCCTGACCAGCACGAGGGAAATCACGCGACACGCAACCTCGCAAGAGGATAAGGTGTGGGGGGGAGAAGCGATTGGGGGTAGATGCAAGGGGAGCAAGAGAACTCTGGAAATATGCAGAGTAAGTGATCGCAGAGAGGAAGGAGAGTAACCTTCGCTCCTGGTCACTGGAAAATAGAGACGCAGTCTCGCAGCATTGTGATCTCAGCTCGGGGGTGGCTAGCGGTAAATCCGCTGGGAGTTGCTAAGCCTACGGTTGGGTGGAAACGAGCACCCCTCTCAGCAGTTTCATAACCCCTGGTGTTACTTTTTGATAAGTGTTTTTCCTTTGACATCTTGAAATATATGTATGCTGACATTTATGATCATAAGCTGTGAAATTGTGAATGACTTCATTATAAGAATGTTTGTATGGTGTTTTGATCAGTACTGGTAGTTGTATGTTTATATGGAAAGACTATGTGTGGCTTATGCTCTCTTAAATTGTTGTTTATATGAAAACTGATCTATTTCAGACTTCACGCCTGGTTCTCAGGAGAGAGATACCCTTATTTTCCTTAGATAGTACCCTGGGTAAACCTCCCCATAGAGATACCCTCCTTGAAAACATCATCAAGAACCTGGAAGGAGGACGTGAAGGCATAAGGCCTTAAGAAATGCTTTATATGTATCGAATCGACAGACAAGATCCCGTCGGGAGATATGTGGTCACTCACGACCATAAGGTAAGAAGAAGAAGCTGGAAAGATAAGTACCTTATCTTTGATAGGTGTTAATTGACGGATGAGATCCCATCGCGAAATCTGTGGTCACCCATGACCGTTAGATTGGTAGGATAAAGTAGAGGGTTAAATGCCTTATCGATTTTCCTTTCTATGTCTTCATGGGTAGCAAAGATATTGGGATCATAGATCCCCGAGGTCCATGAGAACATCTAGACCGTTGATTTTTCCCCGTCCAGGAAGTTGGGGGAGAATGCACAGGTTAGGAACCTGTCCGAGCCATCATATCTCAGCTGGAGAACCTGACAGCCATTAGATCTATCAGGATATACCCAAGGGTTAAAACCCCAGTGAATAAGGGTGAAAGCCTCAAAATAGATTTGGGTTGTCTGATTAAAGGAGGCAACGTGTCAAGAGATTACCCATTTCGAGAAATCGGGAATCAGGAACTTGGGAGTTCTGGTGATGAAATATCGGGGCCTTCCATGGTAGAAACCCCGAAATAGATTTGGGTCATCCGATTAAAGGAGACCACATGTCATGAGATTTCCCATTTCAGGAAATCAGGAGTTGGGAACTCGGGAGTCTTGGTGATGAGAGATCGGGAAGTTCCATGGTGGAAACCCTGAAGTAGTCGTGGACCAACCGATTTTGGGAGGCTACGTGTCGAGAGATTACCCATTTTGGGAAATCAAGAATTGGGGATTCGAGAGTTCCATTGACAAGAGGTCGGGCTCTCGCCTTGACAAATAATGACTTATAAATATCGAGATGTTAGCATGTGGTTAAGTCCCAAGGAATGGACGAGATTCCTTCATGGAATCTCAGGGTCTATAATGACTTTCATATGTGGGAAAGAGATGTCAACTTTAAGTCATGGCACGAATGCGCCTTAGGGTAAGTGGCAATCAGATCTGAATGGCCAAGGTCCACTCACCCAGATCTACGGCTGAGGATTCATTCCAGAGCCCCCTTGTTGTTCTGCCTTTAGCGGTGGGGGGGGGTCTGGAATCAAACGTGCAACTCAGGAATGGTCAGGATCTATTTTCCTTGATCAACGACATTCAGGTGAATTCTGGACCCCCCTTACCATTCTGCCTTTAATCGGGGGGGGTCCAGAATGGTGTGGCATGTGAAGTGGGGCCCGTCTCCTGTCACATTTCCCACCGTGTTGTGTTTCCCCTCTCACCACCTGTACTCCACTTAACCACGTGATAAGGCCATTCCTAATGGCCATCTGCTAACCCTGTAGGGATTTGTCCCTATTGGCCTGTTACTAGCCCTGTCGGGGTTTGGCGGTTGCAGAGTCAAATGATTCCACATCACTATAGTGCCAAGGCACGAAATGAAAAGAGGCACCATGATTATTTGACTTGTGATCATGACCCATGATCACATGGGAACAGAGAGAGAGAAAGAGATATCTTGCGCTAGGCCTCTGTAGGTAATTCGGGGGCTCTGATTCTGGAGAAACCAATGAAAATTTGATTATGGTAGTAGGTATGTGACAAAGTGGTATCATATCATGGTGACAACACTTGGCCTAATTGGGCTCATGAACGAGTTGTGCATAAGCTCTGTTCGAAGCACTCCTACGAGGAGTAACCCCCTAACTTAACTCTCTTATCCAGGATCAAAACTTGGAAATGAGAAGCCGACTGTGTATGCATGTGAAGAGTTATGAATTTATGCATAGGTTCTAAAATGTATCTAACTCTTGACTAATAACCAACATTTGTCTTTTCACCCAAGTAGACGATCAGCTGCGGGAATTTACAGATGCAGAGAATGGTGACCCACCAAGAGGTGGGAGAAGGCTCCCACAATAGAGACAAAGAGTCTGACAAAAGAAGAGAAATAGGAACCCCTCTAGATCTAGCCGAGACTGTGAGGAGTCTCATGGTTGAATTGCAAAGTTGCAAGGTCGAAAATGAAAGGATGATGAAAGAACAAGAAAAGAAAACTGAAATTACTGCAGTTTTGCTACAGAGCTTATCCAACCTACAACGACAAATGCAGCATGAACCTGAGATGTAGAAACATGGTCATATCAGTGACCAAATTAAGAGGAGAACCTCAAGGACGGTCCACCCCAGAGGTAAAGGATCAGTTCCAAACGATTCCTCTAAGAAGGAAGCTGGTGATTCAGAAGGCTCTTCCAGTAGCAGGACCAGTTCCTATTCTCAAAGAAAACAAAAGAAGCAAAAGACTTCCAAGGGTCATAAATTTGAGGAATTCAAAAAGGCCAAACCTCCCTCCTTCGATGGTGAGATAAATAAGGGAGAGGAAGCCGAGGCCTGGCTACTTGGACTAAAGAAATATTTCAGAGTCCATGATTTTTCAGAGAATTTGAAGGCCCGAGTGGCCACTTTCAATTTGAATGGAAAAGCTTCCATCTGGTGGGAAGATCTTAAGAATATGAAAGGGGTCCACGAGGAGGACCTATCCTAGAAATAGTTTGAGAAGTACTTCCAGAAGAAGTATTTGTCGAAAAAATATTTCGATGAGAAGGCTAAAGAGTTTTATGAACTCAAACTGGGGCAACTCACTATAGAGGAATATGTCAACAAATTCCTCAACTTATTGAGATATGTACTCTACATCAAGGCAAAGAAGGTGGAGGTGCAACCCTTCATCAGTGGGCTACCCAAGGAATACTGGAACTGAATTGAATTTGACGAGCCAAAGACCTTAGAAGACACTATTCAAAAGGCAACATATTGTCATGAAAAATATGGACATTGGGCAGAGTCACCTAGAGACTGGAAATAGAAGAGTGGTTCGAGATTTCAGAAAAAGGGGATCAAATCCTCAGGATTTAAGAACTACAAGAAGAACCCCAGAATGAACTTTCCATCTCGGAGTGTACTCCAGCAGAACAAGGATGATTTTAGGGGCTAAATTTCGCTCATGGGATAATTTTGCATGTTTTTTCAAAAAATAAGATTCTCTATTTTAAAATGATTCACCCAAATTCTATAGGATAAAATTATTTTACCTTAAAAATCACCAAAATTTTATAAAAACTATATAAAATCCTTAGAAATTTGAATATTTTTACAAAATTATCGCCAATCATTTATAGTTGGCATATGAAGGATTAGTACGATTCGCCAAAGTTTCTACATTTTAAAATAAATTTCCATCCTTAAAATCATCCCTGCAGCAGAACTTTCCCTCATCGGACGAAAATAAAACTTTTGGACCTATACTAGTGAAGACTGATAACCCAAAGAGAGAACCTTTGAAATGTTAGGGTTGTGGAGAAGAGCATCTCCTGAGAAATTGTCCACGCCGACAACAGAACAGTCAGAAAGTTTATAACATTCAGGAAGCTACCACAGTCAATGATGTGGTAGGGAGTGTGCCACAGATTTATGAAGCCTTGGATAATAACCAAGCTAACCACCAAGCTTCAGTGGTGAAAATAGAAGGTATGATTGTCAACCATCTGGTGTCTATTTTGATTGACCCTAGTTCAAATTTGAGTTATATAGCCCCTAGAGATGTTGATAAGTGTAAGCTACAGCCATGAAAACAAACCAAGCCATGGTTGGTACAGTTAGCCACTGGCACCAAAAGAAGGGTAGAAAAGGTCATACCAGCCTGCCAATTAATGTTGGGTGAATTCCCCACCTAAGAAACCCTTAACGTATTACCCCTGGGATCATACAATCTGTTGATTGGTATGGACTAGTTGGCCGCCCATAAATCCAGACTAGACTGTTACCATAAAACCATAGAATATGTGAGCAAATAAGGAAAAAGGATAAACCTCCAAGGGATCTGAAAACCAATCTCAGTGAGGCAAATATCAGCCCTGCAAATGAGAAAGTATTGCCGAAAAGGGTGTCCCCTATATGCAATATAGGTGTTGAAAACAATCGAGGGTGATAAACCAAGTCCTGATGAACACCCTATCCTGAGAGAATACAAAGATGTGTTTTTGGAAGAGGTACTGGGTCTACCTCTGAGAAGAGACATTGACTTCTCGATAGAGCTTGCACCAGGAGAGCTGTCGGTGTCTAGGACACCCTACCGGATGAGCACACCTAAGTTAGTGGAACTCAAATTGTAATTGAAAGAAATGATGGATAAGGTTTATATTCGACCCAGTGTGTCCCCATGGGGAGAACCAGTCCTGTTTGTGAAAAATAAGGATGGAACCCTTAGATTGTGCATAGATTATAGAAAACTCAATAAAGTAACCATAAATAACAAGTACCCCTTTCCTAGGATCGATGATCTATTCAATCAGTTGGGAGGTGCATCTATTTTCTCAAAGATTGACTTGAGGTCGGGATACCATCAAGTCAAAATCAAGGGTGAAGACATCCATAAAACCGTTTTCGAGACACGGTATGGTCACTACGAGTTTGTGGTAGTGCCATTTGGGTTAACCAATGCCCCTACCACTTTCATGTGCTTAATGAACAATGTACTCAGTAAATTTTTAGATAAATTTGTACTATTTTTTATTGATGACATATTAATATACTCTAAGAATAGAGAAGAACATGAAGAGCATCTTAGACTTGTGCTCCAAGTGCTAAGAGAGCATCAGCTCTATGCTAAATTCAACAAATGTGACTTCTTTCAAAATAAAATACATTACTTGGGACATGTTCTGTCCGAGGAAGGGGTAGAAGTAGATCCTGACAGGATCAGGTCTATCATGGAATGGCCTACCCCAAAGGATGTCTCAGACATCAGATCCTTTATGGGATTAGCGGGATACTATAGGAGATTTATAAAAGGATTCTCCAAGATTGGTTGTCCAATCACTGCCCTCCAAAAGAAGGCGAAAAAATTCCCGTGGACACAAAAATGTGAAGAAGGATTCCAAACCCTGAAACATCTACTAGCCCATGCACCCATGTTGAAAATCACTGACCTAGAAGATGACTTCCTTGTGTGCACAGATGCCTGTAAGGAAGGGCTCGGAGGAGTCCTTATGCAGAAAGGAAGTGTGATCTGCTATGAATCCTGAAAATTAAACAAACATGAAGTCAACTATGTGACTCATGATCTAGAACTGGCTGCCATAGTGCATGCCTTGAAAATCTGGAGGCATTACCTCTTGGGAAGAAAATTTGTACTTATGACAGATCACTATGGATTGTAGTATTTGTTTGACCAACCAAAGCTCAATGCTAGACAAGCTAGGTGGATGGACCTCCTTAGCGAATTTGATTTTGAAATCAAACACATTAAAGGCAAAGAAAATAGTGTGGCCAATGCCCTTAGCAGAAGCATGAAAACAATTCACCTGGCAACGGTGAGTACCTATGAGATAGATGTCAAGAATAGAGTCAGAAATTCACAGGAGATAGATCCATTCGTTCAGACTCTGACACTATAACTACAACAAGAACCCGCTGGAGTAAAATATGAAGGCTTCTAGATGACCGAAGAAGGTCTAATCTCTTACAGAGATAGACTGTACATTCCAAATTATGACGACTTGAAGAGGTTCATTATGGATGAACTACATAAAAGACCATATACTGGTCACCCAAGATACTAGAAAATGATCACTGCCACCCGGAAACAATTTTATTGGCCTGGATTGAAGAAAGACATAGCCAAATATTTGGCCCAATGCATAGAGTGCCAACAAGTTAAAGTAGAACATCGTCACCCAGCAGGACTATTACACCCTTTACCCATCCCAGAATGGAAATGGGAAACCGTCTCCATGGATTTTATCACTAGATTGCCAACTTCAACCAAACAGAATGACACCATTATGGTAGTGGTGGATAAACTGAGCAAGTCTGCTCATTTCATCCCCGTCAAATCAACCTGCAAGGCGATAGATATCGCCCAGGTATTCATGAAAGAGGTGTTCAGACTGCATAGTATGCCGAAAGAGATAGTGTCTGACAGAGACACCAAGTTTACTTCCAAGTTTTGGAACTCACCCTCAAACCAATGGACAGACAGAAAGAGTGAATCCAATATTAGAGGATATGTTAAGGATGCATGTAATGCATCAACCCAGGAAGTGGGAAGACTACCTTCCATTGGTATAATTCGCCTACAACAACGGCTACCAAACATATTTAAAGATGAGTCCCTTCAAGATCCTCTATCGTAGGCCGTGTAATACTCCAGTCAGCTGGAGTAATCCTGTAAATAGGATTTCTTTTGGACCCAACATGTTGAAAGAAATGGAACAGCAAGTGACTCAGATAAAAAAAAATCTGAAGGTCACTCAGAACTGACAGAAAAGTTATGCCAACCAAAAGAGAACTCCAAGAGAGTTCAAAATGGGAGACCATGTATATCTCAGAATTAATCCTAGAAGGAGTTCCCTAAAAATGGGAGCTTGTGCCAAGTTGGCACCCTAGTATTCTGGACCCTTTGAGGTTCTAAATAGAGTGGGACCTGTAGCCTATCGGCTAACACTTCCTCTCACAGTAAAAGCACATAATGTTTTCCATGTTTCATTATTAAAGAAATATGTACATGATGCTAATCATATAATTGACTGGTCTGTGATCCAAGTGGAACCGAAGGGAGAATTTATACCAGAACCCCAATGCATATTGGACAGAAAGGAAACCCCACTCCAGAACCGAACCATTGCATAGGTAAAGGTGTTGTGGAGACATTTTGGCCCAGATGAGGCTACATGGGAAATGGAGGATGCCATGAGACATGAATATCCGATTTGGTTTACTTTTGTACATGCAATTCATGTTAAAAGATAAGAACATCGAGGACGATGTTCCTTTAAGGGGGAGGGAATTGTAGCACCCTGTTTCCCCTAGTTTGTAAAAATAACTGGACTAGCCAAGAATTGTGGCAAACTCATAAATGTGAATATGTGATGTGAATGGACCTTGTGGAAAAGGTCGATGAATGTGAATAATATTATGAATTTATATTGCAGGACTGCTAAGAGGGGATATGCTGAAAAAGAGACCATGATGGCTATATAAAGGCGGTGGAAGGAACCTAGAAAGGTGACATTAAATTCCACCAAAAATCAATACCGTATTTGGACTTCACTAGCCCAGAGAACCAAAAGTGGCTCACTGGACCCAAATTAAATGTCTTGCAAGCTGGTAGGTATATGGCTCCTCAAGAATTAATGAGGGATGGGGAGGTGAACCAACCATCTGTAGATTCATCAGGCCTAACCAACGTGAGGGAAATTGCGGCACACACAACCTCGCAAGAGGATAAAGATTGGGGGGAGAAGCAATTGGGGGCAGACGTGAGGGGAGCAAGAGAACTCTGGCAATATGCAGAGTAAGTGATAGCAGAGAGGAAGGAGAGTAACCTTCACTCCTCGTCACTGGAAAATAGAGATGCAGTCTTGCAGCATCGTGATCTCAGCTCGGGGGTGGCTAGCGGTAAATCTGCTGGGAGTCACTGAGCCTACGGTTGGGTGGAAACAAGCACCCCTCTCAACAGCTACATAACCCTTTGTGTTACTTTCTGATAAGTGTTTTGCATTTGACATCTTGAAATATATGTATGCTGACATTTATGATCATAAGCTGTGAAATCATGAATGACTTCATTATAAGAATGTATGTATGGTKTCTTGATCAGTACTGGTAGTTGTATGTTTATATGGAAAGACTATGTGTGGCTTATGCTCTCTTAAATTGTTGTTTATATGCAAACTGATCTAATTCAGACTTCACGCCTAGTTCTCAAGAGAGAGATACCCTTATCTTCCTTAGATAGTACCCTAGGTAAACCTCCCCATAGAGATACCCTCCTTGAAAACATCATCAAGAACTTGGAAGGAGGACGTGAAGGCACAAGGCCTTAAGAAATCTTTGATAAGTATCAAATCGACGGATGAGATCCTGTCGGGAGATCTGTGGTCACTCACGACCGTCAGATAAGAAGAAGAAGTTGGAAAGATAAGTACCTTAACCTTGATAGGTGTTAATCGATGGACGAGATCCCGTCAGGAAATCTGTGGTCACCCATGACTGTTAGATTGGTAGGATAAAGTAGAGGGTTAAATGCCTTACTACTTTTCCTTTCTGTGTCTTTGTGGGTAGCAAATATATCAGGATCATAGATCCCTGAGGTCCATGAGAACATCTAGACCGTTGATTTTTCCCCGTCCAGGAAGTCGGGGGAGAATGCATAGGTTAGGAACCTGTCCGAGCCGTTAGATCTCGGCTAGAGAACCCGACAGTCGTTGGATCTGTCAGGAGATACCTGAGGGTTAAACCCCCAGTGAATAAGGGCGAAAGCCCCGAAATAGATTTGGGTTGTCCGATTAAAGGAGGCCACGTGTCAAGAGATTACCTGTTTCAGGAAATTGGGAATTGGGAACTCAGGAGTTCTGGTGATGAAAGATCATGGCCTTCCATGGTAGAAACCCCAAAATAGATTTGGGTCTTCCGATTAAAGGAGGCCACGTGTCATGAGATTTCCCATTTCGGGAAATCGGGATTCGGGAACTTGGGAGTCCTGGTGACGAGAGATCAGGATGTTCCATGGTGGAAACCCCGAAGTAGTCATGGACTGGTCGATTTTGGGAGGCTACATGTCGAGAGATTACCTATTTTGGGAAATCAGGAATCGGGGATTCAGGAGTTCCGTTGAAAAGAGGTGAGGCTCTCACCTTGGTAAATCCCGACTTATAAATATCGAGATGTTAGCATGTGGTTAAGTCTCGAGGAACGGATGAGATTCCTTCGGGGAATATCAGGGTCTATAATGACCGTCAAATGTGGGGAAGAGACGTCAACTTTAAGACGGGGTGCGAATGCACCTTAGGGTAAGTGGCGAGCAGATCTGAACGGCCAAGGTCCACTCGCCCAGATATATAGCTGAGGCTTCATTCTAGAGCCCCCTTGTTGTTCTTCCTTTAGTGGTGAGGGGGGGGTCTGGAATCAAACATGCAACTTGGGAATGGTCAGGATCTATTCACCTTGATCAACAACATTCAG